>JANJGN010000033.1:18683777-19149469 GCA_026770705.1 Isurus oxyrinchus
TGAGGGAGGCCGAGAGCCTGGGCCGGCCGACACCAGCCTGCGAGGCCCCGGCCTTGGCCGAGGACGAGATGAGCCTGGACCGTCTCCTGGATGTCCTGACCCAGCTGCAGTATCACACGCGCCAGGACGATGGGGTGTGGATCTGCTCCCGGTTCCTAGTGGGCTGCTGTCCCAGTGGAGACTGCTGTCCAGGCCACCACACCGCGTTACCCTATCACTGGCAGCTGAGGAGGGCCGATAGCCAGCGCTGGGAGAGCGTGCAGGAAGATGCCCAGGAGACACTCGAGAGGCTCTACTGTGACCCAGATAAAGAGAAAATAACCCTTCACTACAGGTGAGGCTTTAGGCACCAGACAATGGTTACAGCACAGGAGGAGGCCATTCAGTCTATTGTGTCCGTGCTGACTCTCTGCAGGAGCAACTCATCTAGTCCCACTCCCCCTGCCTTTTCACAATATCCCTGCAAATCTTTTCTATTCAGGGAATTATCCAATTCCTTTTTGAATGTTTCAATTGACCCTGTCTCTACCTCACTCTCAGTGCATTCCAGACCCTAACCACTTGCTGTGTGCAAAAGTTCCTCCTCATGTTTCCTTTGCTTCTTTTACCAGGCCCCTTAAATCTGTGTCCCTCTGGTTCTCGATCCTTCCACCAATGGGAACAGTTTCTCCCTCTCTGCTCTGTCCAGACCCCTCATGATTTTGTACACCTCAATCAAATCTCCCCTCAACCTTCTCTTCTCCAAGGAAAACAGTCCCAGCTTCTCCAGCCTATCCACAGAACTGAAGTCCCTCGTCCCTGGGACCATTCTCGTGAATCTTTTCCGCACTCACTCCAACACCTTCACATCCTTCCTAAAGTGTGGAGTCCAGAACTGGACACAATACTCCAGCTGAGGCTGAACCAGAGTTTTATACAGTTTGAACATAACTTCCTTGTTTTTGTATCTAATTCCCTGTTTATAACGCCCAGGATCCCATATGCCCCTCCAATTGTGTGCTCAATCTGTCCTGTCACCTTTAATGAGTTTTTGGGATTAGTGGAGGTGGGACTATGAAATGAGACAGCAGTCGCACTCTGGATTGTAAACAGTGGTTTCGTATGTGCGCGCGTCTGTATGTGCGCGTGTGTGTGCATGTCTGTCTGTGCACATGCATGCACACGCACGGACACACATACATACACATACAGACATGGGCATGTGCGCATGCACACAGATGCGTGCACGTGTGTGTGTGTGTGCACATGCGTGCATCTGTGCATGTGTACGTGTACAGGCCTATGCGTGTGTGTGTGCGTGTGTGTGTGTGTTTGTGCTCTGGATAAATCCATGCCCGGTTGTGTAGGAGATTACTAAGCTCCAGTTTGGTTTCTGTGCCACCCTGACATTGGGGGATGTGCCCACAGACTGGGTGTGGAGGGCTGCTGAGTGGGTTCAGATCCAACATCCTCAGAGGGGCAGGAAGCTGTGTGTACAGTTCAGCTCAACGTACTCAGTCCAGAACAGGTCTGCCTGCTTCCAGGTGGCAGGGCCATGGCAAGGACAGTAACTCAGCTCCGGCTGTTAACTGGGGTGGGAGGGAGGGTCCGAGTCTGTAACAGGGAGGGGGGTGGTAGGAGGAGCTCTCCTGGGTGCTGTGAATTCCTATTCAGCCTGCATCCTGTGAATCTCTATCTCTCTCTCCACCGCCCCCCCACCCCTGTGCTGAACGATCAGGCCTTCTCGCGATCCAGGAAGAACTTACATTTCTATAGCAACTCTCAAGACAGTCCAACCTGTTTCACACCCAGTCAAGCACTTTGAAGTGTAGTTACTGACCCAGGAAACACTGCAGCCAATTTACACGCACAGCAAGATCCATACACACCAATGTGGTCACACCTGCTTTTAGTAATACTGGGTGAGGGATAAACCTCAGCCCCAGGGAGAATGCCACAGGTAGGGATCATTGGACCTTCTGATCATAACAAAGATGGGCAGCCAGGGCCCTGGGTTTAATGTTTCACCCAAATCGGGGTCTCGATTTCAGTGCACCCCAGGGTGGGTCCTGCCCCCGAACGTTGGTTGTTTTCTCTCACAGGGACAAGACTGAGATTAGGAATTCAAACCGCTGGCTGATCTCTCAGTGGCCGACCCTCCTGCCACTGGAAACAGTTTCTCCTTATCCACTCTATCCAAACCCCTCATCATTTTGAACACCTCGAATAAATCCCCTCCCCTTAACCTTCTCTGCTCCAAGGAGAACAATCCCAGCCTCTCCAGTCTCTCTCCACATGAACTGAAGCCCCTCATCCCTGGTCCCATTCTGGTAAATCTCCCAGGCCTTGACATCCTTCCTAAAGTGTGGGGCCCAGAATTCGGATGGAACATAGGGAAACATGAACAGGAGTAGGCCATTCAGCCCATCAAGGCTGCTCCGCCATTCAGGAAGATTATTGGCTGATGTCTAGACACAGTCCTCCAGCTGAGGCCTAACTCAGTTTTAAAAAGGGTTAGTGCTCCCGCCTTCAAAGTACTGGCAGTTTGACCCACAAAGTTTGGGCTTGCTTGAATTCTGTGGGCCTGGAAGGTTACAAAGGGACTGTTGGAATAAACAGTTTGGGACACCCGCAAATTAACGAATGGGGAATTCCACCATCCAGCAGGATTGTGGACATTGAGCACTTATTGCCCTTCCTCATTACCCCTTGAAGGTGGTGCTGGACCTTAACATAAAGCCAGGAGGCCATTCAGCCCCTCCATCCTTGCCCCGCCATTCAATCTTCACTCTCAACACACACCAATTAAAAAGAAATAGGAACATTGTGATGTAAGATGGGCTATTAAGCAATGGAACAAGATCAAAAAATCACAAGCTGCAATGGCAAAATATTTAATAATTATGTTGCTTCAGTATTTACCCGGCGGGGGGGTGGATCAAGTGGCCATGACATTGGAAGGCAGGATTAGAATTTACATAATTGCATTTTGGCGTTTGATATTATAGAACTTGAGTATTGTTGAAAAAAGAGACATGTTGAAGCTTTTCATCTTGCATTTATCAGGACACTCACAAGAATATCAATATGAGAGGGAAAAAGAACAATTTATACTGTATGTGAAGAGAGTGCTGATTGGTTGGCAAGTAGACTCTGATTGGTGCCATAGAGAATACACCAGTGATGGTGGCTGAGGAATGAACCAGTGAATGGCTGTCACTTATTTTGTTTAGCGAAGACAGGGACCCTGTGTATTAATATGTGCAGCTTTGACCTGTCTCCTTTTTCAGCAATAATTGTATTTAAAATAAAAAGAGGAGAAATATTAAATAAATGTATAAAACTCAGAGGGTGTAAACCTTCTGTGTATTATAAAAGAATTCAGAGCGAGCAGAGACACTATTACATATATTTAGTAATTTATCTGTTGAAGGTGTAATGCCAAGGGGCTGATGGATCACTAATGTAATTCCTGTATTTCAGAAGGGGGACAGAACATGTCCAGGGATTTATAGACCAGTCAGCCTAATCTCAATGGTAAAGAAAATAATGAAATTCTTACTAAAGGAGAGAATATAAAAATGTCTATGAATCATTCTCCTTGCTGACACAAACTCTTGTGAATCACTGCTGGCTGGGTCCTGTAAGGCACCCCCTGAGCACTGTGTTCGGTGGAGAGATCCAGGAGTTTGAACCAGAGACAGTGAAGGAACAGTGGTGATTTGGCCAGCTGGAGAAGCTGTGTGAACGTGGAGGGAGCAGGGATTCCATGTTGCACCTTGTCCTCCTACCCAGCTGCCAGCAGGTTTAGGAGGGCCCGTCCGGGGGGTTTAGGAAGGCCCGTCTGGGGGGTTTAGGAAGGCCCGTCTGGGGGGTTTAGGAAGGCCCGTCTGGGGGGTTTAGGAAGGCCCGTCCGGGGGGTTTAGGAAGGCCTGTTCGGGGATTTAGGAAGGCCCATCCGGGGGGTTTAGGAAGGCCTGTCCTTTTCGACAGAACCACGTTGGCCTCCAGCTTAATGGTCACTTTGCTTTCCACCTCAGGGGTCAGAGTTTCACCGCAGACTTTGACCAAATGACCATTCAGGATGAGACATTCGACAGGTTGAGGCGGCTGAGCACCTCAGACGTCGACCCCTTTGACATCTTCCGCACAATCTGGAAATACTACTGGAGAGACACGTTTGAATGGAAGGAGTACTTGCAGGTAGGAATTGGCCGTCGTTATGGGGACTGAGGGCATGAATCAATCTCAAAGGCCAAACTGATCTTGAGGAGGACTAGATGGGAAACTAGCTGATCCTTAGAGCAGAGCAGGTTAAGGAGAGATTTAATACAGGGTTTGATAAAGCAGTTAGGGAGCGAATGTTTCCAGTGGCAGGAGGGTCGGTAACCGGAGAGACGGAGATCGAAGAGAATCGGTAAAAGAGCCAGAGGGGGAGATGAGAATGTTTTTTTCACTCATCGAGTTGTTGTGGATCTGGAAGGCGCTGCCTGAAAGGGCGGTGGAAGCAGATTCAATAGGAACTTTCTAAAGGGGGAATTGGAGAAATATTGAAGGGGAAAAGAGGGTGTGGGGGATGGTGCAGTGGGACTAATTGGATAGGCTTCCAAAGGGCTGGTACAGGCCTGATGGGCTGAATGGCCTCCAGCTGTGACCTTGGCCTGGTCTTAAATATGATTAAAGTTTCCTGAGTCTAAATCAAATCTCTAGACATTTCCCCCACCCTCTCAGCTGAATGAACCATTTCACAAACATGTGGAAACAGAGCAGTGTTTTGATTTTAATTTCAACATTCAGCCTGAGGGGCTGAGCAGCTGCACCCAGGAGAATATCTTCCTGCCTGTGCTGGCCCCTTCACTCTGGGGATCTGAAGATTTATAATGTAGCGCCCACTCCAATCCATGTAAAATGGCAATTGATCCTTCAAGTTGGGGAGTACAGAAACTTAATGATGTAGAAACTGAGGAGTAGGGTAGAGTTTATACCCAGAGCAGGAAATGCCTTGATTATTTTCATATAATCATGGGTGTGTCCTGTGATATTAATTTGTTTCACCTTGGTGGGCTCTATGTGTGCATTCCTGCCTGTGAGTCAGAAGGCACAGAGTTCCAATCCTGCTCCAGACAGTCCCGTGTGCAAATTGAGAGCCTCGAATATCCTCTCGCTGGCTCGGATTAACCTGGGCCTATACATCGACTGGTTGGAAGGAAAGTTCATGGGACAGCCTGTTTCCCAGTGGACGAGTCCCCGCGCCACTGCCGTTATCAGTCAATATTGGGGACCCTGCAGTAACCTTTTCAGAATGGGTTTGGCCTGGGCCAAATATCATCAACTCAGCAAAACTAGAGGCCAACCAAATGGACCAGGATCCTTTTCTTTATTCTTTCAAGGGATGTGGGCTTCGCTGGCTGGGTCAGCATTTATTGCCCATCTCCAATTGCCCTTGAGAAGTTGGCGATGAGCTGCCTTCTTGAACCGCTGCAGTAGGTACACCCACAGTACTGTTAGGGAGGGAGGGAGTTCCAGGGTTTTGACCCAGCGACAGTGAAGGAACAGCGATATATTTCCAAGTCAGGATGGAGAGTGACTTGGAGGGAAACTTCCAGGTGCTGGTGTTCCCATGTGTCTGCTGCCCTTGTCCTTCTAGATGGTATGGGCGTGGGTTTGGAAGGTGCTGTCTAAGGATCCTTGGTGAATTCCTGCAGTACATCTTGTAGATGGTACACACACTGCTGCTACTGTGTGTCGGTGGTGGAGGGAGTGAATGTTTGTGGATGGGGTGACAATCAAGCGGGGCTGCTTTGTCCTGGATGGTGTCGAGCTACTTGAGTGTTGTGGGAGCTGCACTCATCCAGGCAAGTGGGGAGTATTCCATCACACTCCTGACTTGTGCCTTGTAGATGGTGGACAGGCTTTCGGGAGTCAGGAGGTGAGTTACTCACCACAGGATTCCCAGCCTCTGACCTGCTCTTGTAGCCACAGTATTTATATGGCTGGTCCAGTTCAGTTTCTGGTCAATGGTAACCCCCAGGATGTTGATAGTGGGGGATTCAACAATGGTAATGCCATTGAACATCAAGGAGCAATGGTAGATACTGTCTCTTGTTGTGGGTGAGACTGTAGCCCAGTAACAGCTTTGCAAGAAATGAATCAATTCACAAAATGGTTCCTCTGTCTGGTATCCTCTCTAGAGAGAGAGAGAGAAGACTGAACAGTAGAGAGATATGCTAAGAACACAAATGGCCTCCCTTATCCTTGACCTCATCATCAGGAGTGTTTGATGAGGAACGCAGAGGTGATGCAATAGGGATTTGGGCCTTCTGAAGAGGAGTGTGTTCTTGATGTTTCCCTTTGGGAGGTCTTTCACTGTCTCTTTTTCGTGTTGTCTTTGAACATTTTCTCTCCATCCCAGTGCCTCAATCTCTGAACCTTGTCCTTGCAGTCACTTTCCCAGTATTTTGAAGAAGCCCTTCAACAAGGCTTTGGTGTGAGATACTTCATGATCAACCAGAGTCAGAGATACAAAGTGGACCTCAACGTTGGATATCAGCAGAACATCACCTCAGGCACAAAGAGAACCATCCGGAAGCGGCCTCTCTTCCAATCAATTGTCACCCTCCTACCTTACCTCAAGTGAGTGCTTTGTGAGTCCTGAAGGCGGTAGCATAGTCGCCGGACTAGTAATCCAGGTGAATGTTCTTGGCCCTGAGTTCGTATCCTGCCACAGCAGATGGTGAAATTTGAATTCAATAAGAATCTGGATTGTTGATTGTTGTAAAAACCCATCTGGTTCACTATTGTCCTTTAGGGAAGGAAATCTGCCCTCCTTACCCAGTCTGGTCTCCATGTCACTCCAGACCCACAGCAATGTGGCTAACTCTCCTAAATGCCCTCTGAAAGGCATTCCGTTCTCAAGGGCTATTAGGGATGGGTAATAAATGCTGGCCCACGTCCTGTGAATGAATAAGAAAAAGGCCAGTGTCGGCAACCATTACCTCAATGACTTCATGTTGATCAAGTTATATTCACTGAGTCTGCCTCTTGAAAAGTCCTAGCAAGGTACACATTTGTACCAGAAAACCGCACTGTGGGTGCACCTACACCACATGGCCTGCAGTGGTTCAGGAAGGTGGCTCATTATCACCTTCTCAAGGGCAATTAGGGATGGGCACAGTCTGGGGCCTTCATATTGTCAAGTCAGCAAAACTAGTGGCCAACCAAATGGCCCAGGATCCTTTTTTTATTCACGGGATGTGGGCTTTGCTGGCTGGGCCCAGCATTTATTGCCCATCCCTAATTGCCCCTGGAGAAGGTGGTGGTGAGCTGCCCTCTTGAGCTGCTGCAGTCCATGTGGTGTAGGTACACCTACAGTGCTGTTAGGGAGGGAGTTCCAGGATTTTGACCCAGCGACAGTGAAGGAACGGCCGATATATTTCCAAGTCAGAATGGTGAGTGACTTGGAGGGGAACTTCCCCTTGTCCTTCTAGATGGTAGTGGTCGTGGGTTTGGAAGGTGCTGTCGAAGGAGCCTTGGTGACAATGCCCAAATTCCACAAAAGGATTTCAAAAGAAGATTAAAAATGTCACTAATAAATCTAAAGGGGAATTCAGGAGAAACTTCTTTACCCAGAGACCAGGGAGAATGTGGAACTCACTCCCACAGGGCATTATGTTGGATGTCATTGGCAGGAGAATCCCATTCTTTGCTGTCACTATATTTGCCCATGTCAATTCTTTAGATGCATTGTCAATATGAGTCAAGGTTAGACCATTAACTCCAGAAAAGGAAAATCTAGTGGAGGTTTTCAATGCAGAGGCGCCAAGCCAAGGTCAATTTGCAACAAAACTGATTGGTGAGACTGTAACTAGAAGAAATGGAGAGAGGGAAGAGAATTATTAATAGACACAGAGGCTTTTGGGTCATGGTTTATTGGAGCAGACACAATGAGGCTTTTGGGTCATGGTTTATTGGAGCAGACACAATGAGGGAAATGGAATGAAAGAGAAGGGGTGAAATATCTGGGCACGGTGGGGGGTGGGGCAGGAAAGTTAAAGAGTTTGGTGAATGAGGCAGCTCTCCCAGGGAAGGGGCACAGGGATTAATCTTTGAATCGGGGTATAGGGGCAGCAAAGGTTCGGCCCTGCGTAGGGAGCGCCAGCCCAGAGTCAGGATGAGCACCAGCCCGGAGTCAGTATCTGGAGTGAGGCTGGAACCCATGGTCTTCAAACTTGAAGAGGCAAGGATTCTACTGGCTGAACTACAGCTGACAGAACAGGAATGGGAGGTATTATGGTGGTAGTAATGTAGCTGGTTTAGTAGCCCAGAGGCCTGGGCTAATGCCCTGGGGGATATGGGTTCAAATCCCACCACAGCAGCTGGTGGAATTTCAATTCAGCTCATAAACCTGGAATTGAAAAGCGAGTCTCAGTGTTGGTGACCATTAAGCTGCCATCGATTGAACCACTAATGCTCTTTAGGGAAGGAAATCTGTCATCCTTCCCTGGTCTGGCCTACGTGTGACATCCACAGTAATATGGTTACTCTGAAATAGCCAAGCAAGCCGCGCGCCCAGTTCATGGGCAGTTAAGGGGTGGGTGACAAACGTTGGCCTTGCCAGTGACCCCAACATCCCAAGAGAAGAATTTTAAAAAAAGAAAATGGTGGAGGTTTGTGTTAAGTTCATATGGTGAATTGGAAGTCAGGTGGATAGACATAGACCCACAGAGAAAGCAGACATGTGGGGAGAAGGGGTGCTGTTTGGAATCCCTTTCTTTCCATAGGGAGCTATGAGCTTGTGTTTGACCTTCCTCAAGTGAGTAATAACTAATGGGGAGTTTTTGTGTTTTCAGGACGTTGTCTGGATCATCAGAGACAAACTCATCTCCGTCTGATGCCACCTTGCTGGCTGCTGCCAGAGCAGCTTCTCCCGACTGTGAACGGACCTACCCGGAGACCTGGATTCCCATGGACCCCAGTGTGGACTTTATCAAGGTGCCCATGGCCCTGGATGACAAGGCTTACAGGGTAGTGTACAACCTCTTCCACAAGACCATGCAGGAAACAAAATTTGTCATCCTGAGTATATTACGGGTGCAAAACCAATTCCTCTGGGACAAGTACACCAGGTAAGAAAAGTTTATTTTCAAACTTGCATCCTTGTTTTCAATTCCCAGCATGGCCTTGCCCCTCCCTATCTCCATAACCTCCTCCAGCCCCCACACCCCTCCCTATCTCTGTAACCTCCTCCAGCCCCCACACCCCTCCCTATCTCTGTAACCTCCTCCAGCCCCTACACCCCTCCCTATCTCTGTAACCTCCTCCAGCCCCCACACCCCTCCCTATCTCTGTAACCTCCTCCAGCCCCTACACCCCTCCCTATCTCTGTAACTTCCTCCAGTCCCTACACCCCTCCCGATCTCTGTAACCTCCTCCAGCCCCTACAACCCCCCCTATCTCCGTAACCTCCTCCGCCCATAACAACCCCCCCCTATCTCCGTAACCTCCTCCAGCCCCTACACCCCTCCCTCAGCCCCTACACCCCTCCTTATCTCTGTAACCTCCTCCAGTCCCCACACCCCTCCCTATCTCTATAACCTCCTCCACTTCTTATAACCCTCCCTATCTCCATAACCTCCTCCAGCCCCTACAATCCTCCCTATCTCCTGTAATCTCCTCCAGCCCCTACACCCCTCCCTATCTCTGTAACCTCCTCCAGCCCCTACACCCCTTCCTATCTCTGTAACCTCCTCCACTCCTTATAACCCTGCTATCTCCGTAACCTCCTCCAGCCCCTACAATCCTCCCTATCTCCTGTAACCTCCTCCAGCCCCTACACTCCTCCCTATCTTTGTAACCTCCTCCACTCCCTATAACCCTCTCTATCTCCGTAACCTCCTCCAGCCCGTACACCCCTCCCTATCTCTGTAACCTCCTCCAGCCCCTACACCCCTCCCTACTCTGTAACCTCCTCCACTCCCTATAACCCTCTCTATCTCTGTAACCTCCTCCACTCCCTATAACCCTCCCTATCTCTGTAACCTCCTCCAGCCCCTACACCCCTCCCTACTCTGTAACTTCCTCCACTCCCTATAACCCTCCCTATCTCTGTAACCTCCTCCAGCCCCCACAACCCTCCAAGACCTCTGCCTCTTGAGCATCCTCCGAATCCCATCGCTCTACCGTGCCTTCAGCTGCCTGGGGCCCTGAGCTCTGGAATTCCCTCCCTGAACCTCTCCACATCTCTCTCTCCCCTCCTTAAAACTGATTTCTTTGAGCGAGTTTTGGGTCACCTGTCCCCAGTATCTCCTCATGTGGCTCGGGGTCAAACTTTATTTGATAAGTGCTCCTGTGAAGCACTCTGGGATGTTTGACTCGGTTAAATGCATTATTGAAATACAAGTTGTTATTTGGATAGACTTTGAGGTAAAGGTTCAAATATGAAGAGGCAGAGTAGAGGGAGCGTTACTAGCCACGAATCTTGGCTAGACGCACGGTGTGGTTCAGTGACACACGCTCCCATGTCCTGAGCCAGAAAGCTGTGGGCTCAGGTCCCACCCCAGAGACTTGAACAAGTTAAGCTAGGGTGATGCTTCCTGCACAGAACTGCGGGGGTGCTGCACTCTGTGTTAAACCAAAAGCCCCGTCTTCCACTCTGATGGATGTAATGGATCCTGCAGTCACTGCTCCAAAAGGAGAACAGGGGAGTTCTCCCCAGTATGTCCTGCACCTCTCCAGCAACATCACGTTATCCTCACATTGCTGTTTGTAGGAGCTCAGGGTACAGGAAGTCCCAAAGCACTCTCTCTGGCCATGAAATACTTTTTGAACGGTAGTCACTGCTGCAGGAAACACAATTTGCACACAGCAAGATCCCACAAACCACAATCTGATAATGAAGCAGGCGTTGGCTGAGGGGTAGAACATCAGAGAGAGCCCACACACACCGCCCCTCCGCACCACCCCCCCCACCGAGGTGGCAGACAAGGCCTCTGCCTGATGTCTCATCTGAAAGATGGCACCCCAGACAGTGCAGCACTCCCTCAGTACTGGCACTGGGGATGTCAGCCTAGATTTTGTGCTCAAGTCTCTGGAGAGGGGATTGAACCCACAACCCTCTGACTCGGGCAAAGGTGAGCACAGCATGAACCACAGCTTGGCAGCGTCATGCAGAACCCCCAATCCAGGTAACCACGGTAACCTTGCAGAAAGATGAAGAGAGAAAGGAGATTGCTTTGCTCTGAAAGCCTTCAGTTGCTGATGGTGTGGTTAAGCCTGGTCCCTCTGTAGGCCTGAGCCTCGGGGCAGGAAGTGAGGGAATGGAGCGAGGTAAATTTTTGTACGATGGAGGTAATGATCTGATAAACTCCTCCCACAGGTTCAATGCTGCTCCTCCTCCTATTTCTGGCAGGTCACCCGGTGGCATTTTTACCACCTCGGTGCTCTGGCCCACACTCCCAGGATTTGTACCCATGAAGCCATTCAACCCCTTCGGCTAACTCCACCATTCTATATGCTCATGGCTGAACTTCCCAACTCTACATTCCCGCACTGTCCCTATTTCACCCTATTCCTTTCGAATCTATTCATCTCTGGTTTGAATATTCTCCACAGCCTCTGGGGTAGGAAATTCCAAAGATTCACCACCCTCCGAGTGAAAACATTTCCCCTCATCTCAGTCCTAAATGGCCAAGATTGAGACTGTTCCCCGTGTTCTAGATTCCCCAGCTGGGGTGGGGGACAATCTCTCAGTGTTCACCCTGTCAAACCCTCCCAAGAAACTTATACAATTCATGGAGAGATCGTCTCTCATTCTTCAAAACTCCAGAGAGAGCAGGCCCGTTCCACCCACTGTCCAGTTGGAGAGCCGCTTGCTGCAATATTAAAGGAAAGTCCTTTCTCGCTCCTCAGGTGGATCTTCAACCTCCCTCCGCTTTAAAGAGCAGGAAAGGGTCCTCAGCAAAACTCTCCCCTTCCAGCATCGCCATTTCTGCTTGTGGGATCCTTCTGTGCGCACAATGCTTGCCAGGTTTCCCGAGGCAAGTGACTGACTGTGGCTCCAGTGTCACCCATTGTACGCTGCAGCTTCTTTGGGCAGGAGCAACCTCTTTCCAAGGGTGAAAGTACCTGCAGTGTGTTAAATTCCACACCCTCAATCTCTCTGAGCTGCTGGCCCATCGTTGCTGATCTTCTCCATGGAGGGGGGGAATCAGCTTACAGCGACTTCAGCCCAGCTGAATACAAGTTGCCGTGATTCCTTCCCCACTCAAACAGCCCCTTGCTGTCAGCCAGTCAAGATTGGCTGCTCGCAGGAGATGGGCTTTGGCCTTTTACTCTATCAATGGAAACCACCCAGAGTAGCACATAGTGACCTTTCAGAGGTCTTTAAAATTATGGAAAGGTTAGTTCCTATGGGCCATGATGGGCTGAATGGGCTTCTTCAATCTTTCTGTTTCGTTAATAGGATAGGCATTTTGAGGTTAGTAACAGAAATGCATTAAGGACAAGGAAACTAGATATTAGGAACTGAATAATGAAGAACTTACAGAACAGGAACAGGCCATTCGGCCCATCTGCTCCGTGCTGGTGTATCTGCTCCACACGAGCCTCCTCCCACCCTGTCTTCATCTCCCCCCTATCAGCCTATCCTTCTATTCCTGTCTCCCTCATGTGTTTATCCAGCTTCCCCCTTCAATGTATCGATAGTATTCACCTCGACCACTCCCTGTGGGAACGAGTTCCACATTCTCCCCACTCTCTGGGTAAAGGAGTTTCTCCTGAATTCCTGACTGGGATGTTGAATGGTTTGTGTTGTTCAAGGGGAGGAGGGGCAAGGATTGTTGGTTTTTTTTGTCTCTCTCTCTCAGTCTTTGCCCTTTCCCAACAGGAAGAAGCTGTACATGGCTCGCAGGATGCCGAAGGAGGAGAGAATGCTGAGTGAGAAGCACTTGTTCCACGGGACATCCCAGCCCTCCATTGATGGCATCTGCAAACACAACTTTGACCCTCGAGTGTCCGGGAGACACGCCACCCTCTATGGTCAGGGCAGTTACTTTGCCCGGAAGTCCAGTTATTCCCACAGGTACGCCCAGCGTTCCGAGGAAGGAGTCCATTATATGTTTCTGTCCAAGGTTCTGGTTGGCAAGCACACGGTGGGGAAACCGGCCATGCGGAGACCCCCCCCTGTCATCCCCAATGACCCCAGCAGCGACCTTTTCAACTCTTGTGTGGACAGCGTTTACGACCCACAGATCTTCGTCTTGTTCGACAATGACCAATGTTTTCCTTATTTTGTGGTGAAGTACAAAGAGGTGGAGGACAGTGTCGTTGTTAGATGATGGGCTGCCCCTTGCCTCCTCTGTCGCCACCGTGTGGGACTCGCTTGTGATGCCACCAGCCGGAAGGACAAGGGGCAGCTCGGTGCACAGGAACGCCGGCACCTCCGAGTCTCGCACCATCCCAACTTGGAACTATATCAGTCATCATCGCAACCCTGGAGCTCCCTCCCTTCCTGTACCTACACCACAGGGACTGCAGTGGTTCAAGAAGGCAGCTCACCCCCACCTTCTCAAGGGGCAACTAGGAATGGGCAGTAAATGCTGGGCCCAGCCAGCGAAGCCCACATCCTGTGAATGAATAATGTTTTTGAAAAAATCTGGGGTCTGTGGGAACAAAGAGACAGGTGAGCCAGCAGTGCCTCCTGATTCTCATCTATCTCCTTTCCTCCATTTCCATTCCCTTGGCCTGGATTCTCCTGCCTTCCTTGGCACTGCCCCTCATCAGGGCCTGACCATCCCAGGAATCCGCTTTCATTTCTTCCTCTCCCTCACGTCTTGGGACAAAACAAGTTAGTGTTTGGTAGAACGAATCCGAGGTCCTTTGACTGGTGCTCGAGGACTTTTCCTCTCTTGATCTCCTTCGGAAAGGGTGGATGCCATTCAGCTCCTCGCCTGCCCTGCCATCCGATGGATTATGGCTGATCTGGACTTCCTGTGTGACAGTGGACCTGATGCTCCATCTCAGAAACACACGGGTTGTAAAGACAAAGAGTCGTCTCATTTGTTTTCTAGCATCCTGGTAGTCACATGACCCAATGATAATGGAGCTATTGACCAATCGCAGTGATTGACCTCTATCAGTGAGTCCACAACCGGCTCAGGCAGGAGAGTGAGGAACACCAACCCCCCCGCCCCAGCCCAGAGTTACCTGTTCCCCTCAAACACAACAGAGCCACACAATCAAATTCTTCCTGTACCGTACCATCCCAAAATCTTATTGGTTGAGGGAAGACTCCTCTTGTCTTTCTAAACGCGCAAGGTGATTGGATAACTGGGCAGGTCGGAGTCCTGCAGAAACCGACACTAAAACCAGTTCTGCAGGTGATACCTTCTCCCAGGTAAACTCTTCATCTCATCAATACAGTGTTTGAAAGGCCCACAAGGTCCCTGTCTCCCCCTCTCCCCGTCTGTCTCCCCCTCTCCCCGTCTGTCTCCCCCTCTCCCCGTCTGTCTCCCCCTCTCCCCGTCTGTCTCCCCCTCTCCCTGACTGTCTCGCTCTTACCCCCAGCCTGATTGCAGTTCCACTGTCCTGGGCTCCTCACCAGCAGCTTCATGTTAAGCTGCTGCTGAGAGTCAGTTGACACGTTCCTGAGTCCTCTCCCTGTTCTTGCCCTCTTTCTCCCCTTACCCTCCCACCGCCCCCTGCAATCCCCCACATCAAAACATCCAGGAGAGTGATCCCTATGTAATGTCTGCCATTAACAGAATCAGGGAATCTTACAGCACAAGAGGAGACCATTCAGCCCATCATGCCTGTGCCAGCTCTTTGAAAGAGCTCTCCGATTAATCCCATTCCCCCCAAGCTCTTCCCCCATAGCCCTGCAAATTTTTCCCCTTCAATTATTTCTCCAATTCCCTTCAGAAAGTTCCTATTGAGTCTGTTTCCACCGCCCTTTCAGGCAGCGCCTTCCAGATCACAACACGCTGTGGGGGAAAGAAAACTCTCCTCATCTCCCCCTCTGGCTCTTTTCCCAATTCTCTTCAATCTGTGTCCCTCTGGTTATCGACCCGCCTGCCACTGGAAACAGTTTCTCCTTTTTCACTATCCAAACCCCTCATGATTTTGAACACCTTGAATAAATCTCCCCCTTAACCTTCTCTGCTCCAAGGAGAACAATCCCAGCCTCTCCAGTCTCCCTCCACATGAACTGAAGTCCGTCAACCCTGCTCCCATTCTGGGTAAATCTCCCCAGTCTCTGTCGAAGGCCTGTCTCCCTCTTGCCAGTAAATGACCGAACGTGTTGGTTTTAATTCGGCTTCTCAGTGCTAAGAAAAGTACAGGACTACTTTGATGGGATCGCTGGTTAGCTTTGCCACTGACAGTGAGGTTGCCAATTGTCCTGAGTCCCTTGAAATTAAAAATGAATCTCTGGGGGACACACACGAACAAACGCCCGGGAGGAAACCCATTGGCGGGGAGCTGGGGCTGGGTGGGTGCCTGTTTTTATAAAAAAAAATCCTCTCACGTTTTAGTAATAAAAATATTGGTGAAAAAGCTGCTTAACTGGGATGTACAGAGAGAATCAGAATTGGTGCCTGCCCCCTCCTCAAACCTGACCACTCTGTCTGTCTGAGACCCCCACCTGCCGGGAACAGTTGGACCCAGTGCCCCGCAGTGGGATTATCGGGACCCTGTCACCGCTCACAGAGAGGCGGCTCTGCCAAGTTTAAGTCTGGAATGGAAACTGGAGCCGGGCCATGTTGGCTTGGTGCCACCATGCTGAAACTCTGCGGCCTGGATTAGCAGCAGTGATGAAGCGAGTGTGGCAAGATGTTAAACTGTGGCGTGCCAGCACAATGCAAAACAGGAGTGGCAGCTCCAGCAATCTCTAGACTCTGGACCACACTGAGCCCTCTCTCTCTCCCCACCCCCACCAGCCTGTTCCCTTGGTCTGGCTGCACACACCCTCCAGCCCGTCCACACCGTGTTGGTCAGTGGGAGCTGCCGGCGGTTTCTCTTGAAGTGAATTGGCTGGCAGTGCAGGTTTCACCAGTGGGGGTGGGGCAGAGATCGGGCGAGACTGTGATCCCTGTCAATGGTCTGATAGCCTCGTCGGCAAATCCGTGTTCGGAATCAAAATCCCAACGGGGCCTTTCAGAAAAGGAAGGCCATCAGGTAAAACACTACATGTCTCGAGGTAAATGGGTTTCAATGTGGCTGGCATCACTAATCCTTCTGTTAAAGGGCAAATATTGGATCTTGCAGCACAGGAGGAGACCATTCAGCCCATCATGCCTGTGCCAGCTCTTTGAGAGAGCGAGCCAATGAATCCCACTCTCCCCCAGGGCCCTGCAAATGTTCCCCCTTCGATTATTTGTTGGAGTGTCTGCCCCTTCCCCTGTGTAGCCCTCCATCAAACCTCGTGTTAAAACAGCCAAGGTGCAGTCACCTGCCTCAGCTCGGACTGGTTTAGATCAAATCCATGCTTGTGCAGACTGTGTAAGGTACACAAGGCATTAAGTAAATTTCCAAGTGCACCTCCCAGTCCAGTTAGTATGAGGAAGTTGTGGGGAGAGGGGGAGACACAGGCAGGGAGAGGAAGAGAGAGAGAGACAGACACACACACACAGAGGGAGAGAGAGAGACTGACACAAATGCAAAGAGAGAGACAGACAGACAGAGACAGATAGACAGAGAGGTGCCAATCCAATTTCCTTTTGAAATCATTCATCGTCTCCACTTCCCCCACCCTCGTGGGCAGATTTAGGATGGTGGGCGGGTGCTGGCAAGAGGTTTTGTACCAGGTTCTTGAGGTGACTGGGGGTGGCGGACATGGTTTCCATTTGCTGAGGAGCCATGTTGGCCATGAGGCACTGTGGTTGCTGGGTCACGATGATGGAACCATCTAGGGCAGGAAGAGGCCATTCAACCCATTGAGCCTGTGCCAGCCCCTTGGCTGTGCTATCCAATGGGTCGAAGAGGCCATTCAACCCATTGAGCCTGTGCCAGCCCCTTGGCTGTGCTATCCAATGGGTCCGAGAGCAGGGAATGGCCAATCTCTATTTAATCGGCCAAGCAAAACAGTTGAATTTTGGGTAAAGGGTTGTTAATTTGCCTACATAGGAAATTAGATTTTATTTATTCTGCTGCCTTCTTGACATTTGTAAAACAAAAATGGAAGAAATTTGATGTAATTTTATTCTAAATAACATTGTAAATAAAGTTGGTTTTGATTACTAAAGTGAAGGCTGAATGGTTTCCATGGTGAGCCATGGTCCTCCCTTCACAAGGCCTATGTTGACACTGGAGAATTCCAAGCCTGTGATGATTTCCTTGGCCTGTTTTGTTAATCCTGATATCTAGACCAGAACCTGAGCTCCAGAACCTTCAAACAGGAGATGGATCCTTCAAACCTGTCAAGCGTTGAGCATGGTCCACACTCCCTCTCTCTCTCACACACACACACACAAAACCTGATATCAAAAACTCGAGATGGACAGAATTCTCATGTCAGGGGACCAGAGCAGCATGAACCCTGACCTCTCACCTCTTGGAACCTGGCTCCAAATGTTGCCTGGACCGACGGGCAAGTCCTCCTCTGGATGGGGCCTACCCTAAATCAGCAATTGGCCAAATTATACAAGCCCCCAAATACAATGGCTGGTTCAGGGGTAGACTCTCTCCTTGCAGTCTGAAGGTCATAGATTCGAGTCTCGGTCCAGGGACCTGAGATCCATAATCCAGGCCAAGTGCTGAGGGAGTGCTGCACTGTTGAGGGTGCCACCTTTCTAATGAAACATTAAACCGAGGGCCTCTCCACCCTCAGATGAAAGATCCTATGGCCCCTATTGGAAGCAGAGCAGGGGGCGTTCTCCCTGGGGACAATATTTATCTCTCAATATCAGTAATAAAGAACAGGTGGTCTAGTAATTGTTTGTGGGGTCTTGCTGAATGTAAAATTGGCTGCCATGTTTTCTGCATTACAACAGCGTCTACACATCAAAAGAAGTATTTTGTTGGCTGTAAGTCATTGTGGGACATCCTAAGGCCTTGGCCCATGGGTATGAGTGGCCATTCTCTGTATGGGAACCTTGACAGTATTGGCAATTTGACTTTGGAGGGCCTCGTGGAGTCCCAACCATGGAAGGTGCGCATTCTAACAGGGGGAGCTGTTAGCTTTTTAATTTGAGTAAAATGCTTTTTTTTTTACAGAACTCACTGTTGGAATAAATGCCGACATTTATTACCCTTCGTCCAGTCATCCCTTCAGCTTTCATTTGAAGCAAATGGATGGTGTTAAGGGTAGACGGCAGTGGGAGGCTGGTTTGGAGCTGGAGAATGTATGTTTGTGTCTGTATGTGAGTGTGGGTGCATGTGTGTGTGTGTACATGTGTGTGCATGCATGTGCATGTATGAATGCGTGTGGATGTATGTATGAGAGCGTGTGTGGTTGTATGCAAGTGTGTGTGTGTGTGTAGGTGGGTGTATGTATATAAGTGTATGGGTGTATGTAGGTAAGTGGGTGTGTGCGTGTGTATGTGAGGAATGTAGCTACGTTGTGTGTGTGCGTGTATGAGTGTGGTACGTGAGTATGTGCGCGTGTGTGGGTGTTTGTATGTGTGTGTGCATGTGTGTGTGTATATGAGAGTGTGGGTACACGATCGTGTGTGTGTGTGTGAGAGAGAGAGAGAGTATTGTGTGTGTGTGTGTGTGTGAGAGTATTGTGTGTGTATGAGTGTGTACATGTGCTTGTGTCTTTCTGGCTTCTCAAAAACTCACGGGTGCAACTTTTAATCAGCTTAGAACAGGAACCACAGAAACTCCAGTTCTCACGCTTGCCTGGCTGAAACTCAAAGTCTCGTGCCTTGTGACGCTGATTTTGGTGTGAGAAACTCTGCCGGAGCCAGCTACACAGGGACCAGTCCCCAGGCTCATCCTATTGTTCACCTGGGAGTGTCCTCAGCTGCCTTTTTATAAAGGGGGTGATGTGCTGAGAGAACATTTTAAAACAATGATGAAAGGCAGCTCCTCTCGGTTCCCCCCGGCAACATTCCCAATCTACTGGCACTCTCCTGCTGACAGTGAAACACTGCCAGCCCCACACTAACCAAAGCTCCAGCTGACCAAGAGTGGCTGTTTGGTGCTGTTGGTGTGGCTTAGTTGAGTAACACTCTCGCCTGAGTCACCGGGTTGTGGGTTCAGATTCGGGCTGACACACCCAGTGCCGGGACTGAGGGATTGCTGCACTGTTGTGGGATGAGACATGAAACTGAGGGAATAAAGGATCCCACAGCCACAACTGGAAGAAGAGCAGGGGAGTTCTCCTTAGTGTCCTGAGGCCAATATTTATCCCTGGGGCAACATCACTGAAAAGAAAACATTATCTCGATGCTGTTTTTGGGGTCTTGCTGTGTGGAAATTAGCTGCCACATTTCCTACTACAGGATTCCTTTCATATATCTTTCCCCAGCCCGTGTTCTGGCTCCTACAGTTGTGCAGTTGCCTGTTGCTCCCGCTCTCTCCTGCTGACCCATCCCCTCCGAATGCAGGAGGCTGTCAATGAGCTCTTTGACTACAGCGAGCATCACAGTTGGACTGCTTCTCATGCACAGTTCCAGAGGGTCCAGCTGGCGGGTGGGGTGGTTTGGAGAGCCACTGGGTAATATCCAGGAGCAGGGCGAGAGTCTGGCCTGGTCCAGTAACACTGAGGCCAATCCAGGCCGAATCAGGCACTGAGAGAAATTCTAGCAAAAGCAGCAAAGAACACAAGAACATACAAAATAGGACCATTCGGCCCATGCTGCCTGCTCCACCATTCAGTAAGATCATGGCTGATCTATTAGTGTTTCAAATCCCACATTCCCATCTAACCACGGTAACCTTCGATTCTCTTGCCCAACAAGAATCTTATCTACCTCGGCCTTAAAAATATCCAATGTGCCCACCTCCACTGCCTTCTGAGGCAGCCTCCCAAAGTCGCACAGCCCTCTGAGAGTAAAAACATTTCCCCTCATCTCTGTTCTAAAGGGACAGGAAGGAGCGATTTCTTCACTCAGAATTGTTACGATCTGCAATACACTTGACGCAAGAGTCACAGGGTCATTACAGCACAGGAGGCCATTCAGCCCATCAAATCCATGCCGGCTGTCGGCAGAGCAATCCAGTCAGTCCCATTCCCCCGCTCTGTCCCTGTATCCTGGAAAGTTTATTTCCTTCAAGTGCCCGTCCAATTCCCTTTTGAAATCATTCATCGTCTCCGCTCCCTCGTGAGCAGCGAGTTCCAGGTCATCACCACTCGCTGCGTAAAAAAGTTAATTCACACCCCCGTGACCCTCCGCCCCCCACCCCCACCCCCACCGTATCTCTTGTCCAAAACCTTCAATCTGTGTCAGGGGTGAATTCAGTTCCCACAGGAACTTTCAAAATGAAAGTGGACAGATGTTGGATCTAATTTTTTGGATTTTCAGGGAACTGGGGAATGGAACTAAATTGGCTCTTTGCTTCAAAGAGCCGGCACAGGCAAAGGGGCTGAATGGCCTTCTCCTGTGCTAGAAGACTCTACAATGTAACTGCGCATGGTGATACTGACACCATACTGAGTTGTTATAATCAGAGCCAGATTATCCAGGGTGGAGGAGTTTCACTTTGATGTGAACAGCTCTCACTGGGCCTTACTCCTATCCCCGCCCAATAGCGAGACACCTTCAGAAAAACACATTCCACTCCTATCTACTGGATGACCAATTGTGCAAGCAAGGGATTGTCGAAAAGACATTCCTGATTGATTAAGCCGACACTGTTGTACAATGAACTGCTTTAATTCAATAATTAATTGTACTGCAAGGCCCTCTGACTCAGGGGGACATCTCCAGTCATGTCTCTCTCCTGCCACATGCTCCCTCTGTCTTTAACCTTCCTTTCTCTCTCTCTCTCTGCCTGTTTCTGTTCCTTGTTCGCTCGCAGACTGCCTCTCCGTCTTCCCATTCTCTTTCACCCTTACTCTTCCTCTCTTCCCCTTTCTCTCTCTCTTTCTATCTATAACCCTGTTCCCTTCTCTTTTACACTGTCCTTTCTCCCCATTCTGTTTTGTTCTCTCTCCCTGGTCTGGTTTAGTTGTTGACTTGAGGGTGTCCATTACACAAAGTGTTTGATTAACATCCTTTGATTATAGTGTCTCCACGGTAAGCGCACATGAGGTGGAGATGAAGCTGAGTGCCGGGGGTGGGGGCGGACTGAGTCGGGGTTGTGGAGACGGGGTTGGGGGAGGGGCAGTTGAACCGTCGGGTGCCCAGTGTTGACCATGCACAGTTCAGTCCAGACACATCGATATCCTGTGATCTAAACTCAACCCAACATGTTCACTCTGGCAATGCCTCGATTTTAAAATTCTCATCTTTACCTCCCAATCCCTCCATGGTCACTCACCTCTCCCTATCTCTGTAATCTTCTCCAGCCCCCACAACCCTCTGAGATCTCTGCGCTCCACCAAATCTGGCTCTTGCACACCCCCCGATTCCCTTTGCTCCACCATTGGCGGCCGGGCCTTCAGCTGCCTGGGGCCTTAAGCTCTAGAATTCCCTCCTTAAACCTCTCCACCTCTCTCTCTCCTCCTTTAAGACACTTTTTAAAACCGACCTCTTTGAACGAGCTCTGGGAGAGGGGGAAGATTTTGAACAGGAGGGTGAAACTTCAAGGCGTTACCAGCTAGATTGGCAGCCGTTATAGTTGGGCATGTATTAAGCGATTGCTGCCTCAGAGAGGATACTGACAGATACCAAAAATCAGCCTCCAAAGGGCAAATGCTCCCAGTCACAGGGTGAAGTCCAGGTACAACAAACAATTAGGAAGGTAAATGGCATGTTGACCTTTATTACAAACAGATTGGAGTACAGAAATAAAGAAGTCTTGCTCCAGTTGTACAGAGAGACTGTTTCTGATGTTGTGTGTGCCGTTTTGGTCTCCATATTTAAGAAAGGATTTACTTGTATTGGAGGTGGTACAGCGAAGGTTCATTGGATTGGTCCCTGGCTGAGGGGGTTGCCCTGTGATGACGGGCTGAGTAAACTGGGTTTATATTCTCTGGAGTTGAGAAGAATGAGAGGTGATCTCATTGAAACATGTGATATTCTGAAGCGGTTTGACAGGGTGGACGCGGAGAGATTGTTCCCCCCTGGGCTGGGGAGTTTAGAACACGGGGAACAGTCTCAGGATAAGGGGCTGATCGTTTAGGGACTGAGATGGGGAGAAATTTCTTCACTTAAAGGGTTGTGAATCTTTGGAATTCTCTACCTCAGAGGGTTGTGGATGCTCTGTTGGTGAATATAAGGCTGAGATAAGACAGCTTTTGGTCTCACAGGGGAGTCAAGAGATATGGGGAGTGGGCAGGGGAGTGGAGTTGAAGCCAGAGGTCAGCCAGGCTCGACAGGTTGAACGGTTGAATTCTGTTTCTTGTGTACAACTCCTGGACTGTTAGATAAAAGCTGGGCCCGTTCCCAACTTCTCCAGTGACTAACTGCTCATTAACACTGAGTCACTCGGAGCAGGTTGGGCCCAATCCTGGAGCCTCTGAGCTGGATGGGGTACACTTCCACAAACACTCTTAGCTCCCTGCAGCTGTTCAATCATGTTGGCTGTGGACCCCAGGCACATGCACCTCAGAATTAGTAAGTAGTGGGTTTAAGTGCAGCACTGCCAGTACCGAGGGAGTGCTGCACTGTCAGAGGGTCAGTGCTGAGGGAGTGCTGCACTGTCAGAGGGTCAGTGCTGAGGGAGTGCCGCACTGTCAGAGGTCAGTGCTGAGTGCCGCACTGCCGGAGGGTCAGTGCCGAGGGATAGCCGCACTGCCGGAGGGTCAGTGCCGAGGGAGAGTCGCACTGCCGGAGGGTCAGTGCCGAGGGAGTGCTGCACTGCCGGAGGGTCAGTGCCGAGGGAGTGCTGCACTGCCGGAGGGTCAGTGCCGAGGGAGTGCCGCACTGCCGGTGGGTCAGTGCCGAGGGAGTGCCGCACTGTCGGTGAGTCAGTGCTGAGGGAGTGCCGCACTGTCAGAGGTTCCATCTTTCAGATGAGACTTTAAGCTGTAACCCCATATGCCCCTCCCAGGTAGGTGCGAAAGGTGCCACGGCCACTATTTGGAAGAATATTTATCCCTCAACCAACATCACTCAAAACAGGCCATCACAACCCATTTCTGTTTTGCATGACCACAGAAGTCATCGCCTCCACTCCTGGCCTTACAGATTATTCCGGAAGCATCCCAGACTTTGTAACAGGGAGATATTTTTCCCAATTCTCTGCCCTGTCCATCACCTGTTTCTTTACATTGAATTGTAGAATGGTGAGGAATAATTATTGGCCTCAGGACCCTGTGGAGAAATCCCCCTCTCTCAATAGTGGCCACGGCACCTTCTGCATTCACTTGCGAGGGCAGAGGGGGGAGCCTTGGTTTAATGTCTTATCCTGAAAAACGACACCTGCAACAGTGCAGCACTCTGTCAGTAAAGGCACTGCAAGTGGCTGCCTGGATAATGAGGCAAAGTCTCCTGGGGTCAGGTCTCAAACCTGCGATTTCAGACTCTGAGGGGATCGAAGGCTATATCTGTGACCCAAGCTTGGAAAGAAATCAGTCTCATTTTGGGGCATCCACATCTAGCTGTGGATCTAGATCCATCTGCATCTAGCGCTAGGTTTGCATCTAGCTGTGCTGATTGGCTCCATTACAGAGTCCAAAGTGTTGGGACCCGTTATGTTGGGAGGTTGGGTGGGGGAAAAGAGAGTGTGAGAGTGCGTGTGCGTGCACGTGTGTCTTTGTTTCTTTGAGAGAGTGAGAGAGAGAGTAAGAGAGTGTGTGTGTGTGCGCGTGCATCTCTGTCTGAGAGAGAGACAGAGACAGCTAAGGTGCTGTTTACTTTGGCTTAGCCTTACAGCAGCTCCACCTCCATTCACCTTCAGCACAAAGCAGAGAACCAGCAGGAGGCCATTCAGCCCCTCGTGTCTGTTACACTGGAACGAGGCAAGTCATTCAACCCTCACGTCTATTAGAGTGGAACAGGAGAAGACCATTCAGCCCCTTGAGCATATTCCATCATTCAATTAGATCATGGGCTGATCTGTATCTTAACTCCTATTCACCTTGTTTTCTTTAACCCTTAATCCCCGTACCCAACAAAAATCTATCAGTCTCAGTTTTGACATTTTCCAACTGACCCCCTGCAGCCTCACCAGCTTTATGTGCAAGAGTTCCAGATTTCCCCTCCCCTTTGTGTGGAGAAGTGCTTCCTGACATCACCCCTGAAAGGCCTGGCTCGAATTTTAAAGGTATAACCCCCTTATTCCCACCCCCCACCCCGCCATCCCCCCACAAGAAATAATTCACCAACCCTATTGAATCCTTTAATCAGCTTAAACGTCACAGTAGTTTATTCAGTAGTTTATTCACACTTGTTTATTCAGGGGAATCAATCTCAACTGAGAAATATGTACTTAGGAGCTAGTGAGGGGGTATTTACAGTGGGACTCAGGTTCAAACCTCAGTCTGTGATGCAGCAGCTGAGGAAGTAAACAAGGAAAATTACAGAGGTTTCACAATTGGCCTCAGTTCCCTTGGGGACAATCATCCAGGGACCCTCTCCCTTCAACCGCTCCACAATTACCACCGCTAACGGAACAAAGTGGACGTGGAAAGGATGTTTCCTCTTGTGGGTGAGTCCAGAACTAGGGGGCACTGGTTTAAAATTTTAGGACAGAGGCAGATTTTTTTCTCTGAGGGCTGTGTGACTTTGGAACTCTCTGCCTCAGAAGGTGGTGGAGGCGGGTCATTGAATATTTTTTTAAGGCAGAGGTAGATTGATTCCTTTGCCTAACAAGTATCTAAGGTTAGGGGAGTTAGATGGGTGTGTGGAACTCAACACTAACAAACCAGCCATGATCTTATTGAATGGCAGAGCAGGCTTGAGAGGCTGAATGGCCTACTCCTGCTCCTAACTCATATGCTCAGTTTAACGTCTCATCCAAAAGATGGTACATTCAACAGTGCAGCTCTCCCTCAGTACTGTCACTGGGAGTGTCAACCTGGAATATGTGCTCAAGTCGAACCCATGGCTTATTGATATTGAGGTGAAAGTGCAACCAACTGATCCACAGTCAACACCACCGAACAACCGAGAGGGAGATAACAGTGTTTGTGCAACTGTTCATTCCCCCAGTTCAGAGACTCCAGGATGGAGATGAATCTGCTGCGAGTGACTGAGTGGGGGTGAGCAATTAGTCACTGGAGGAAGTTGGGAGTGGGACCAGCTTCCATCTACACAGCCCAGGAGTTGTAAGTACCACTTTACTCTGACTGGGTGCACTTGTCCTGGGGAGGCTGATGTTCAGTACCTGTCGGTATCTCTTACACATGACAAAACACCTGGGGGAGTAACAGCTCCAGCGACTCACTGGCTGCAATAGATTGTCCTGATTTCAGGAGAAGGGTGGGGCAAATGTGGCAGCCAATGCAGCACAAGATCCCATGAGTGAAAGGCTAATTAATCTGCTTTTAGGTTAAAAAATTGACAGAGCAGCAGGGAAGGAGATGTCTCCTCCTATTCTGCAAATAAACAGCCACTCGAGGGGGCAGTTTAATGCCACATCTGAAAGATGCCACCTTCAACAGTGCAGCACTGCTTTGGTACTGACCCTCCGACAGTGCGGCGCTGCCTTGGTACTGACCCTCCGACAGTGCGGCGCTGCCTCGGTACTGACCCTCCGACAGTGCGGCGCTGCCTCGGTACTGACCCTTCAACAGTGCGGCGCTGCCTCGGTACTGACCCTCCGACAGTGCGGTGCTCTTTTGGTACTGACCCTCCGACAGTGCGGCGCTCTCTCAGTACTGACCCTCCGACAGTGCGGCGCTGCCTCGGTACTGACCCTCCGACAGTGCAGAGCTCTTTTGGTACTGACCCTCTGACAGTGCGGCGCTCTCTCGGTACTGACCCTCCGACAGTGTGGCGCTCTCTCGGTACTGACCCTCCGACAGTGCGGCGCTGCCTCGGTACTGACCCTCCGACAGTGCGGCGCTGCCTCGGTATTGACCCTCCGACAGTGCGGCGCTGCCTCGGTATTGACCCTCCGACAGTGCGGCGCTGCCTCGGTATTGACCCTCCGACAGTGCGGCGCTGCCTCGGTACTGACCCTCCGACAGTGCGGCGCTGCCTCAGTACTGACCCTCCGACAGTGCAGTGCTGCCTCGGTACTGACCCTCCGATGGCCCTTTAGTCTCTGGACTGGGACTTGAAACCACAATCATCTGACTGAGAGGCAAGTCAGTGCAACCCACTGAGCCATAGCTGACACCTTGGCATCATAAGGGGTGCAGGGGCATGCAAGGGATTGCTGTTGCAGCAGGGCTCCTGAGACTTGCAGACTTCCTGTCATTTGGTGCGTGTCATCCCAAAGTGCAGGGTGGATGGTACGGGGGAGGGTTGGAAACTTGGCCTGTGACGTTTTGGCGGTGAACCAGCCGAGGCGGAAGCTGTGGTCAATGAGAAACAGGAAACCGAGCGCAGTCGATACTTTTAAAAAAAGACAAAAGCCTCTCTGAGGGAGAGGCCAACAGCGACCTGAAAGGTCGCTTGGAGGTCACGGGTTTCACAAGCTGACCGGGCCTCAGGCTAAAGTACAACTCCAGGTGGGGTACAGGTAATTGGACTTTTAAGGCTCAAGCTGACTTCCCATGGGATTGCTCACGGTTACAGTGTTGTCGCTTCAAAGACTTGGAGCACCTGCCCCTTTCTCTCCACCTCCTCTCACTCACCAACCATGTATAAATAGGCAGGACCTGAGGGTCAGTTGGAGGATAATTGCCGCATTTAGTTTCTGTACATTGACGGCTGCTTGTAACTTCCAGGCTCCTCCTCTCAGGGAGAGATCAGGTTACTAGGGTCAGAGAGAAACTAGCATTAAACGACTGTCTCCCATTCTTTTGATAGAAGATTGTCACTTTTGAAGCCTATACACGATATATAACTTTCATTACATTATAACAATGACTACACTTCAAACGGGTGAAATATTAATGCCTCATTCATCTGCATGTAAAGCACATTGTGCGGTTGTCTCATTGCTGCTTGTGGGATCTTGCTATGCACAAATGAGCCACTCCCATTTCCCCACGTTACATCTGTATTCTAATGCCACCCAGCCAAAGAATCACTGGATGCAATGCTCTGGATGAGCACCCCACGACCCTCCCCAATCCCCACCGAAGATAAAACTCAGATAGCGGTCCTATTGCTTCCTCCAGTTAGTGCCCTATTGCCCCCTGCCCAGGCCTTCCTCTACCTCAACTCCATGGCCATGTTAGCTGACCCCAGTTTGGCACTTGGCATGAACAGACGCAGGGAAGCAGTCTAGAATTGGTCTCAGTGCCTTAGGGTTTGGTAAGGGCCAAACACTAGAGTCAGGCAAGCGATCCTCACTCCAGATCGGCAGAAAGCACATGTGCAAGGACAGGATGAGCTTCAGCTGCGATGCCTTCACGGTTGACTAATGAGCCAGCAATCGATCTGCGAGTAGAACCCAGATCCCAGCAAGTTTCAGCTCCTTCAGGATAGGAAGGGAGAATTGTTGACAAGGAAATAGTTTTTAAATATTTGTGCCTAAAAACAAGGCGACTGGAAGTGTAAAGATGAACAGGGTGGAGACATTGCTGCAGAAACCAAAATAAGTAATTGCCTGCCAAATAGCCCAGGTGTTGACGGTGAGCGAAAGCTCAGGAATGCCGAGTGGCACACCCTCCTCTCACTGTCAGCCACGGTTCAGTGGGTAGCACACTCACCTCTGACGCAGAAGGGTCATACCAACGTCCTGGAGAGTGTGCAGAGGGGACTTAATAGAATGAAATAGAAAATAGGAAATGCTGGAAATACTCCGGTCTGGCAGCTTCTGTGGAGAGAAAAGCAGAGTCAACGCTTCAGGTCAATAGCCTTTCATCAGAACCAAAATGTTAACTTGGTTTCTTTCTCCACTGATAGTGCCAGGCCTGCTGAGCATTTGTTTTTATTTCAGATTTTGAGCATCTGCAGTATTTTGCTTTTATACCAGAATAGTTGCATGGATGAAGGACTTCAGTTAACGTGGAGAGACTGGAGACGCCAGAATTGTTCTCCTTAGAGCAGAGAAGGTTAAGGGGAGACTTAAATCGAGGCATTCAAAATCATGCGGGGTTTTGACTGGACAAGGAGGAACTTTCCAGTGGGTCAGTAACCAGAGAGACACACAGCTTTAAAATAATTAACTAAAGAGCAAGAGAGAAAATTAAGAGGTTAATGGGGAGAGATTATTTCACACAATGAGTTATAATGATCAGGAATGCACTGAAAAGATTGAGGGGCGGAGGTGAGAATCAGGTTCTATAGGACTTTTTGGAAGGACAGGTAACTTGAGAACTTTCAGGGCTGTGGGGGAAGAGGGGAAAAACTGGACAGCAAGACTAATTGGACTGTTCTTTCAAAGAACCAGCACAGGCACAAGGGGCCAAATGGTCACCTTCTGGACTCTGGAGTGGAACTTAGGAGTTGTAGAAGTTCAGAGACGTGAGCATATAAATCAGGTCTACACTCCTTATGCAGTACTGATGGAGTGCGGCACTGTCAGAAGCTGTTGTCTTTCAGATGAAATGGTAAACCGAGGGCCCTGCCTGCCCCCTCAGTCGAGCATAAGATCCTATGGTGACAATTGGAAGGGGGAGTGGGAGGGGAAGATGGGGGTCTCCTCACGGTGCTAGGGTCAATATTTCTCTCTTAAACATCAGCAAAAAAAAAAACTCACCTAGTCATGATCACATTGCTGTTTGTGGATCTTACTGTACCCAAATTGGGTGCCCTGTTACCTACATCAACGGCTACACTTCAAAACAGACTTCATTGGTTGTGAGTGCTTTGAGATGTGCCAAGGTGGCACAAGGTGAGATACATATGAGCTCCTCTTTCTTATTGGACTGCTTGAGACACTCTGGGACTGAGCAGTCCTTGCAACAGACAGTTGAGGTTCCCGATGAGTGATGATCTTTTGATCGGTTGGATTGTGCTGTATGTGTAGTTTATAACTTGACTACGATGAATGGAGAGGCAGCCATCTGATGTGGCGATTAAGAACAAGCTCTTGCCTCTCAAAAAGGGCTGTTGCAAACTAGATGGGGTGAATAGCTCAGTTCAATTCAAAGGCGCAACAGAACCACAGGTTCTCTTTCTCTTACTACAGAAGAGGAAAATAAGCAAAAATCAGAGAAAGTACAAGTCAGCAGAAGAGCAATAAATCAGAGTGCAGTGGGCACATTTTTCCCATTTTTGTGATGGGGAAGAGTCCGTTTTTACACTGAGTTCTGGATGTACTCTGGAAAGCAACCAGTTAACACCCAGCGTTAAACATCACGCAATCGTCATTAGGTTATAACATGGAAACAGGAGTAGGGGGCATTGGCAAGACCATACCTGCAGTACTCTGCACAGTTTTGGTCTCCTTATTTAAGGAGGGATGCACATGTGTTGGAGGCAGTTCAGAAAAGGTTCAATTGAAGGGGGTTTGTCTTATGAGGAAAGGTTGAACAGGTCAGGTCTATGCCCATTGGAGTTTAGGAGAACGCGAGGTGATCTTATTGAAACACAAAATTCTGAGGAGGCTTGACAAGGTGGGTGCCGAGAGGATGTTTTCCTTGTGGGAGAATCAAGAGCCGGGGGCACAGTTTCAAATTAAGGGTGTCCCCTTTAAGACCAAGATGAGGAGGATTTTTTTCTTAGAGGTTTGTAAATCTTTGGAATTCTCTTCCCCAGAGAGCAGCAAAGGCTGGTTAAACAGATTTTTGATCTGCAAGAGAATTGAGGGTTACATGGGGCCGGGGGGGCAAGAAAGTAGAGTTAAGGCCTCAATCAGATCAGCCACGATCATATCAAATGGATCGATGGGCCACTCCTGCTTTTATTTTGCTCTTACCACTCATCTCATTGAGCCTGCTCCACCAATCAATACAATTCTGGCTGATCTTGGGCTTCAACTCCATTTTCCCCATCTACTCCCCATATCCCTTGATAGATGTCCAGCAATGTTATTGCATCTTTCTATATGGCTGGAGCAAGGTGTCAACAAAACTGAAGATTAGAACGCATTGGTTTGACAGCAGTCCCATATCTGAGAGCAGCAAGAAATATTTTTCCATTTGCTCTAGATCAGGTGCTGGTTTGGGTATGAGCTGTACAGACACTGGTCTGTGCTGGAAGCAAGCGTGGTAGAGATGCTAGGCTGTGCTAGAGTGTGGGGTTGTACCGGCACTGAGCTGTGCTGGGACACTTCCTTCGCAATGCTCCTCTTGAAGCACCAATCCACTTGCCTCATCAGTATGAATTGGGTGCGACTCTTGGTCTCAGGGATGAATGTACCGTCCTCCAAATTCCTGCTCTTATGCAGATTGCCCAATCCGCATCGTTCCCAACCAAATTAAAACATGAAGAAGCAAAACATACATATAGCAGCAAGGACAGTCACAACCTCTACTGGGCCAGAAACCAACCTATTACCGCATTTAGGTCCGACAACAAGAGTGACATATTTGGAGTCATGATCTTATTCAATGATGCTTCTATTCCAATCTCAGAATTCAGATTGCAAACAATTAAAATCAAGTTCTGAATAGAAACAGGTGAAAACATTATTTTGACATCCTCCATAGCCAAAGAATTAAAATCTTAGTTCACCCTTTGTTCAAGAATTCCCTCTCTAAACCTCCTCTTAGACACTGCTTAAAATCTTTGACCAAGCTTTTGGTCATCTGCCCCTAATCGCTTTAATGTGGTTTGGTGTCAGTTATTGTGATGAAACCCCTGTGAAAAGCCTTGGGGCATTTACTATGTGAAAGCTAGGGAGTGGGGAGAATGTGGAACTCGCTCCCACAGATGAACAGTATCGATACATTTAAGGGAGAAGCTGGATAAACACATGAGGGAGAAAGGAATAGGATATTCTGATAAGGGGAGATGAAGAGGGGATGGGAGGAGGCTCGTGTGGAGCAGGAACACCAGCACAGAGCAGATGGCCTAGTTCTGTGCTGGACATTCAATGTAATATACAGTTCATTCCCCCTGTAAACTGGGAATATTCTGGCATGCCTGTTTGGACCTTCTAAGAGAAATAGTGAATTAATGCTTCAGATGTAGCCCCTTTCTCTTTCCAGATGCTAACAGATCTCTGGTTCCTTCAAATATCTTTGATCGTTGAAGCATTGGCATTGTTAGAGCTGGGTGGTAAGGGCATAGCTGGTACCCCTCCCAGAAGAATGCAGAGGGCAGGTTGTACAGACTAGTCTTGTATTCGCTTGAGTAAAGAACATAAGGAGTGGTCTAATAGAGGTGTTTAAGATGACTAAAACATTTGACAGGTTCTCTCTATCTACCTCTCTCTCCTTTATTTGGGGTGGGGGGAAAAGAGTCCAGAACAGGCGGGCAGAACCTTCAAATTTGAGCCAGGCTGTTGAGAGGTGATGTCAGGAAGCACTTCACACAAAGGTGAGTGGAAATCTGGAACTCTCTCCCCAAAAAGCTGTTGAGGTTGGAGGTCAATTAGCAACGTCAATGCTGAGATTGATAGATTTCTGTTGGGAAAACAAATTAAGGGTTAGGGAACCAAGGCAGGTAAATGGAGTTAAGATACAGATCAGCCCAGGAGGGCCTGAACAGTCTCCCCCAGTCCCACCCTGACAGCAAGGGGCTGAATGGTGTCCTCCTGTTCCCCCTAACAGCGAGGGGCTGAATAGTCTCCCATTCCCCCTGACGAGGGGGTGAATGGTCTCCTCCTGTCCCACCCTGACAGCGAGGGGGTGAATGGTCTCCTCCTGTCCCACCCTGACAGCGAGGGGCTGAATGGTCTCCTCCTGTCCCACCCTGACTGCGAGGGGCTGAATGGTCTCCTGTCCCACCCTGACAGCGAGGGGCTGAATGGTTCTAGTATGAGCTATGGTTTCTCAGGTTTCTAAAAAAGCACTCGAGAAAAACAGGAAGTGGTGTTCAATTCTCACCCTGAATTCTGAGAAAAGCGAAAAAGCTGCAGAGTATCAGTAAAACACTGTGCTGTTAACACAGCCCCACCCTTGACAACATTGCCACCTGCCTGCCACAGCCCCTATCCCACCATCCACAACGGAAGCAGAGTTACTTCTCTAGTACCTCTGGCCATTATTGCAAAGCGTTTTCCAGCCAATGAAGTATTGTTTGATGTGTGGTCACAGTTGTAATGTAGGAAACGCAGCAGCCAATTTGTGCACAGCAAGCTCCCACAAACAGCAACGTGATAATGACCAGATAATCCGCTGGTTGAGAGATAAACATGGGAAAACACCAGGAAGAATTGCACTGCTCTTCTTTTGGAACAGCAGCCATGGGGTCTTTTGCGTCCACCCGAGGGGGCAGAAGGGCCCTTGGTTTAACATCTCCTCCGAAAGCTGGCAACTCCAACAGTGCAGCACTCCCTCAGCACTTGGACTGTCGACCTCGATTATGTGCTGAAGTCTCTGTGCACAAATGAGCTGTTATATTCCTCACAAGTGCTTTGAAACAGTCGAAGGCTGTCAGCGCACTCAATAACTGCAGTTCTTCCTTCCTGAGTGAGTCACAGTGGAGAACTCACGGCCTTGTGCAACTGATCATGTGATAGGGGGTGGGAATTAAAGCATATACCCGGACAATTCAACACTGCAAGGACACCACAGGGCCGCCAACGATTCAGGAACAATGCACACGGGCAGCAATTTCAAACATGTAACAAAAAAAATTTTAATGAAAAAACATTCTTCAAAATATTCTTTTAAAACAAAGGATATTAAGTAATAATAGATGTCAGCTGAAACAGATTATTATGCAGACATAATTTAAAGTATATATTTTTGTTTCCTTTCTCAAAGCGGCTTTCACCCCATGCCTGCTTGCCACACTGGCGCTGAACAGGTTAATGTCATTTCCTGGGGTCGAGGGGGGGAACGTGGGATAGCATCAACCTTCCCAGCTCACAGCCAAGGAGTCCTGTGCTTGCTGGAGAGGAGATCCATATACAAAGCATATGGCACATCAGTTCACCCTCTCCCTATCCCCCCTGCACTACTGCTGGAGTCAACCTCCCATCTCCACTCGCAACAACCAACGACCCCTCCCCCCAGCCCAGAGTGCTAACTGCTGGAGTCAACCTCTCATCTCCATTTGTAACAAGAAACATCTCTCAGCCCCAGCCCCTGCTTGCAAAGCCAGACAGTGAGTAGGAACCCAAAACAATTCATTCCTCCACCCACCCAGAGGGCACTTAGGCCAAAAGCTGTTTGTAACTGCTGCTCCCGTTCCCCACTCAGGCGGTGGGGGTTGAATTGCTGGTGGAGGGAATCCCCTTGAAGAATGATAGGTGACGGTGTTGCCTTTATAAAACACTGAGGTTCAACTCTTGATGTGTTGAGGTTGATTCTTCGTGTTCTTATGACTGATCTGTAGAGGGGACACTGGGAAAGTGGAATGGTCCCCTCAAAGCTGGGCATTCTTTTCCCTCTGCCCTGGCTTCTCCTTATTCCAGAGCACATCGAACACACCAACCTCTCCATTCCCAACAATCGAAATCTCAAATAGGTCATGGCAAGGGACAGGTTACAAGGAGATGCTGCAGAGACTGCAGCAAAACAGGGAAATTAAAATTCCAATGCTTAACATACCCTTCTGAAGATAAAAAAAACCACAGCAAGTTAGTCAGCATGTGCAAGAGAAAAGAGCTCAGCACTGTGACAAGTCAGGTTCACTCCAATTAAAATCCACACTGGAAAATATTATTTTCCCCTCTTTAGCAATGCTGGCAAGCCCCTTGGAGCATTCCCAAACACTACTTTAAATTGCGAAGTCTGAGTATGCAGTTGATCTTCTTGTCCGGATATTTAAAAAAAACCCCTGCAAATTAAAAGCTGCAAATGAACTAAGGTTTAGGCAACTGTGAAGAAAAATGACCAAAATGCCAATATTCCAGTAGCTAGGCCTTTTCCAACCCCCATCCCTCCCTTAAAACAGCTCAATACTGAGGTTTTTTCTGAGACACAAAGAAATAATTTATCACTTTGATAGATAATTGTACATTGGGATAGCTAAACTGATTGGTGCCTTGCTTCCAAAATGGATGCCCCAATTCTAAAATGGCTGCCCTAGAGGTTATGGCCTTGGGGACCATCAAATTGGAAAGAGGCACAAGAATTTTTTTTTTAAGTGAGACACCAATCTGTTGGAGCTAAGTGTGGAAGCAAATCAAGCAATTATGAAATACAGCTCCTTCAACCAGGAGGGGAACAGGTTGTATTAGTATTGACATGGTGTCACCCTGTAAGGTTCAAGAGATGCAACACTTTTTAAAGCTGCAGCATCTTACAACGTCGCAAGACTAACCCTTTTCCCCTGTTCCCGCATCCCCAAACATACATCAATCTGAAATAAGTCTCCAAGGAATCTCCTGCACGCTGCAGAGTTCAGTACATCACCATATATAGTGCTGCATGGCACTGTACAGATTTCAGCTCCCCCTCACCTGATAATACTTTACTGGGTTACAACAGCCCAATGTAAAGCAGGCATCCCAATGGGGGGCAGTGGATAACTTGGACATGAGTAGCATCACATCAGAGCCTGAACATTGGATAAGTCGAAGCTGGGGCATGTGGTTAAACAACAATGCACAATTTTCAAGCAGAGGAGCAACATTGGGATCTAGCTGCTTTCCATCCCCATCCACTCTCAGCATTTATAAAGGGCAATATGTAACTCCTTTACCACTGTGGTAGTCTGAGATAGTTAAATCAGTAGAAGAACTTATTCTGGTCTGCTGAGCTCAGCACCACACCCGTCAGTTAACCCTCTACTGAAGTTAGCTTGTTTAAATACCAGTTGATCTCACTTCACAACAGTTTGCAGTGGAGGTCAATGGAAGTGGGGAGTGGGGGAGCCGGGGGGCAAGCGAGGGAGGGGGACAAGCGAGAGGGTGCGCGTGAGGGAGGGGGACAAGCGAGAGAGCGCGCGCGAGGGAACTCAGCACCACACCTGCCAGTTAACCCTCTACTGAGGTTAGCTTGTTTAGATACCAGTTGATCTCACTTAGCGGTTTGCAGTGGAGGTCTATGGAAGTGGGTGTGGGGGGAGGGGAGAAAGAGAGTGAGTGGGGAAGTGCGGGAATGAGTGAGAGCGCCAGAACGAGCAAGGCAGAGAGAGAGAGAGAGAGAGAGAAGTACTGCATCAAATATTAAAACTATTTTGAGCCAAGATCACCAACACAGTGACTGTTCCCACTAGTGTTTTGGATCTTAACCATGTCATATCTGGGAATTCTGAGGTGAGTGAATGGAGGCTTAGAGGAGTGGCTAATAAATCATTTAACCATCTTCACAAGCAATAAATCCTCTTCTCACATACACACACCCCTTCTGGGACAAACACACTCATACGACATCTTCAGGCTATTTTTTCCTCTCTCAAGACATAAAATATAAACATAACCAGCGTTGCAGGCAGGGAAAGGGTGGGTGGGAGGGGTCAGTCATCTATGCATATTATTTCCCCGCTCTTCTCTTTCTTTTCCACATTCACTCCATCCTTGCCACTTTCCTTTTTCTCTAAGGCAGAAGGACCATTCGATGCTGAAAGAGAGAGGGGGAGGAAAAAGATCATTCAAGTTGTAATCAGTGATGGGACGTTTTCAGACAGCTGCTAATTCTTCAGCAGGTACTTTCCACTTTGTACTGGCCACACAAACATCCTCATCAGTCTTCCACATCCTTATTTTAAAGCCTGCCCCTGTGTGTCAAGAAGGCTGTGCCTGAAGCTATTCTTCATGCAGCTCTCTGATCTTTTAAAGCTCTGGTTAGATCCCATCTGGAGTAACTGGGTTCAGTTCTGAGCACTGCACCTCAGGGAGGATATAATGGCTTTGGATACGGTGCAGCACAGATTCACCATAAAGATACTGGGGCTCCAAGGGTTAAATTACCAGGACAGTTTAATTTTTTTTTTCATGGGATGTGGGCATCACTGACAGGGCCAGCATTTATTGCCCATCTCCAACTGCTCGAGGTGGTGGTGAGCTGTCTTCCTGAACTGCTGCAGTCCATGTGGGTACAGCCACAGTGCCATGAGGGAGGGATTTGCACAGAATAGGCTTGTATTCCTTTGATCTAATTGTGGTGTTTTAAGATGATTAAAGGATTCGATAGGGTTGATAGAGAGAAACTATTATGTCTGGTTGGTGGAGTGGGGGCAGGGTGGGAGAGGAGTCCAGAACAAGGGGCCAGAACCTTAAAATTTGAGTCAGGCCATTTACGGGTGATATCAGGAAGCACCGCTTCACACAAAGGGGGAGTGGAGATCTGGAACTTTCCCTCCAAATAAGACTGGGGGTCAATTGGAAAACGTCAAAACCAAGATTGATAGATTTTTGTTGGGTAAGGGGTTTAAAGGTTATAGAAATAAGGCAGGTAGATGGAGTTAAGATACAGGTCAGCCCATGATCTAACTGAATGATGGAACAGGCATGAAGGATTGAATGGCCTCCTCTTGTTGCTACAGTCACGTCATTATTGGCCACTTCCTAGTATCTTGTGGTGTGATGGCTGAGTGATTCACAGCTGCCTCTCAGCCACATCACAGCGGGAGTCTTACCGGCAGTGTTGTGACTGTGCTCAGACCAAGGACAGCCTGGCGACTGTTCTGTTTAACTGTTAGCTCCAGACTGAGAAAGTAAGGTGGTGGAAGACTTGACGTGGATAAATACATTTACTGGAAGCACTGTAACACTGTTTCCCCCTCCCTCCCAATAGAGATGAACAATGATGAATGATAAACATACCAGCATACCAAGCGGTTTAGACAAGCTGATGCAATTAAACAGTTGAAACTTTGCAACTGAACAGCTACACACATCAAACTGCCTGATCAACAGAATTACAGTCCAGAAACATGCCATTCAGCCCATCTGCTCCACAAGAGCTTCCTGCCACCCCCTCTTCATCTCCTCCAATCAGCATATCCTTCTATTCCTTTCTCCCTCATGTGTTTATCCAGCTTCCCCCTTAAATGTATCGATACAATTCGCCTCAATCACTCCCTGTGGGAGCAAGTTCCACATTCTCCCCACTCCCTGGGTGAAGGAGTTTCTCCTGAATTTCCCATTGGATTTCTTGGTGACTGTCTTATATTGATGGCCTCTAGCTAAGCTCTTCCCCACAAGAGGAAACATTCTTTCTGCATCCACTCAATCAAAACCTTTAAGAATTTTATAAACCCATTAGGTCACCCCTCAGCTTTCTCTTTTCTAGAGAAAAGAGCTCCAGCCTGCTCAGCCTTTCCTGATGTTTCTAACCTCTCAAGTTCTGGTGGCCTCTTTGCAAATCTTTTTTTTTGTGCCTTACAATGCCTTGATATCCTTTCTAATAATACAAAAACAAGAGCTGTGAACAATACTCTATATGCAATCTAATAAAACTGCTACACAATTTAAAGCTAACTTCCCTGCTTTTCAGTTCTGTAATTCTAGAAATGAACCCATGTTGCCTTTGATTTTTGATCTTAACCTTCGAAACGCTGTGAATCTGTACCACAAAATCCCTTTGCTCCTCTACCCCATTCAGAATCTTATTTTCCAATGAGTCTGTGGCTTCCTTATTCCCCATACATTATTCCCCATTTACACACCAACTTTGAGTATTAATATCTTCTTGTATTTTGTTGCACATAGACACAACCACCACCACCGTCCCCACTACCGCAAGTTTGGTGTCATCGTTCAGGAGGGAAGGCAACTAAAGTTTAAGGCTCTTGTTTATTAAGTCTCTTCCACCTGCCCTTTGTTTGCCCATGATGATACTGAAGTTAAGAGTTCATCCTAGCATTGATCCTGACACAACCTACACTGGCACCAGGACTTGTGATCTAACCCCATCTGTTACAACACCAGCCACTGACAGGGCTGTTCCACTATGGCTGGCACTGCGCTGGTTTCAGATCGTTGGCCAGAAGCAAGGGGTAGAGACACCTGACTCGTCAATTCCACTAAACTAAGCAGCCAGTCCTGAACACAGAATTAAAAAAAACTTGCCAGCCTCATCAGCACTCTGCACCTGTGAGCAGTGAGGGAGGAATAAATCTGCTCCTACACTGCGCACTGCTTCAGATGTGGCTCAGAGGGTTTTACTGTCATCTCTGAGACAGAGGTTATGGATTCAGAGGCATTAGCCAAGCTCAAACTCAACAGTGCAGGAGCATTGTTGGAACAGTCTTTTGGATCAGGCCTTAAACTGAGCTCCCTGCTGCCCCCTAATGTGAACATAAAATATTCCGTGGCATTTTTGAAGGAGAGGAGTTCTCCCAGGTGTCCAGTACTTATATTAATCCCTCAACCAAGATCATGAGAGCAGACTATCTGGGTCATTATCATATTGCTGTTTGTGTTACAGTGTGTAAACTGGCTGCCACATTTTCCTACATTCAAACAAACAGTGACTACATGTAATACTTACAGCTACTTCATGAGGTATATACACAAGTTGATGGTACCTGGTTCATGAATTATTGAAAAAATTCCAGTACCTGTTTAACCTATAGCTCAAGGTTTTATGACCTGTGGATTAGGACATACACACACTGAGCTGTAAATTGTATTTGCTCACCTGCTATTGAAATCAATGTTTTTTTATCTCTTATAACCAACACATTGTGAACCTGCCATCTGTCAATACTGAAAGCAGAAACTCACAGGACACCTCACCAGTATGATAACTACCCACATGGCAGGCCCAATGTAAAGGTGGAGGTCATTTGGCCCATCGTGCCTGTGCCAGCTTTGTGAACAATCTTTCCAATTAGTCCCATTCACTCCTGCTCTTTCCCCAGAGCCAATAAACTTCTTCCTTTTCTAGTATTGATCCAATTTCCCTTTTGAAAATTAGTTTCCCTTTCAGGCAGTGCATTCCACATTGCATAAAATTTTTTCCCACTCTAGTTCTTTTCCCAATTATCTTAATATTGTGCCCCGTGCTTATTGACCTTCCAACCACCAATTGCAGCAGGTTGCGGCGATTGGCTCCAGGCCCTTGAAGCCAAAATAATGACAATGGGCAGGGGAACTGCTCCCAATCTATTTACTGAATTGCGCACACCCACATATGTGTTTGTATCTATGTGCATGTGTGTGCTTGTGTGGGCCAGTGCTTGGTTGGGCATGAATAGCATTGAGTGAAAGCAATCAGTTTCTATCAAGTCACCCCTCAGCCTTCTCTTTTCCAGAGAGAAGAACCCCAGCCTATTCAGCCTTCTCTGATGAGTATAACCTCTCAGTTCTGGTGATCCCTTAAGGATTAAACTTTCTACCCAAACTCGTACAAGTTATCAACCAGGCTGAGTAACTGTGGACAGCCAGTGCACACGTAATCAGTTAGCAGCAAGTGTCAGGGTGGAGGGGAGGTAAAATGAAGTACAGGTTTTTGTTGTTGCTGTTATCAGTGGCTCTGCTTCCACTACCAGCACTTTCCCAGCTCACTTGCAACCTCTAGTGACAATTGGTAGGAACACAGCAAATCAGTAATGAGTTGCTACATATAATTTAGTCATTGGTGGTTACAACCAGTGGTGAGCTAATCTCAATCCCTAATACCACTTTTACAAAAGCTTGAACACGTCCTGAAAAGCAAGGTCGAGATTATTCAATTCCCACAGACAGACTAGTGGGCGAAGGCGCCAATTGAATTCCAGCCTTCATCCCCTGCCTACCCCCGTTTTTAATCCAAAGGGGCAAGCTTCAGTAGCACGTTCACAAGTCGCTATTCTTCAGCAGAACTGGGAGACGCCACTGGCTAGGACAGCATTTAATGCCCATCCCTAATTGCCTTTGAGAAGTGAGTAGATTGCTCGGCCATTTCAGAGGGCATTTAAGAGTCAGCCACATTGCTGTGGGTCTGATGTCACATGTAGGCCAGACTGGGTAAGGACAGCAGATTTCCCTCCCTAAAGGACATTAGTGAACCAGATGGGTTTATATGACAAACAACAATGGTTCACTGGTCAACATTAGACTTTTAATTCAAGACTTTTTTATTGAATTCAAATTTCACCATCTGCCATGATGGGATTTGAACTCCAAACCCCAGAGCATCACCCTGCATCTTTGGATTATTAGTCTAGTGACAATACCACTACGCCACCGTCCCCCCTAAACAGCGTCACAAGAACACTCTGGATCCCAGAGAACATCACTGTTCTATCCTCGCCAACAGAGGCGATGGCAATGAGGAACGAGAAACCTGGCAAATTTCTCCCCTCTGTGACCGGAGGACACGGGCAGGGTCTTACTGCCCCTACCTAGAGGTCAGCTGGTTCAGTAGACTGGGGATTAGATCTGGACTCGTGCTGGCTGCGCACAGTTAACCCAAGGCACCATCGCACAGAGAGACAGCTAAGTGCCGCAGATGACCTCAACCCGAGGAGCAATCACTTTTCAGGGGCAAATGGAAAAGTGTTTGCAACTTATAAATCATCCAGTTATGCCCATAATTAAATAAAAATCAAAACTGGCTGCTTCTAACCATCACAGCTAAACATTAACTCTATTCTTACTTAATACAATAGAGTGAAATATTCTAATCCACTCTTCTTGTGTCTAGAGTTCATATTTACTATTGCCAAGATTCACAGTTACCCTAATGTAAGTGATGTTCCTCTATTAACTCTTAACACAGGTCAACAAGTTTCCCAAACACATGATTCCCTAGCTAATTCCAACCCTAAAACATACAGAGTCAATAATCACTATGACTTTAACACATGGTGTGACACTGCTCACAATTCTGCTTCTTTGCAGTTAAAGGTGCAGCAGAAAGCATGCAAAGTTTACAAAAGAAGATTTCATCGTCAGCAAGTAACTGAACCTGGCTCCCGCATACGGGAAGCGGGCTCAGAAGCTGCCTCTTATCCAGTGATTAAACAAATGGTAGTGAACAAACAGGCACTGGGACAGGGCTCTCACCAGCAGGACTCACGAAACAAATCACCAGCAACAAAAACTCTGGATAACTGTTATTTTGAGTTCTCTTGGAACAGCAATTTCAAACCCCCAATCCCTCAGCAAGAGTGGGAGAATTATTAACGGTCACAGTTTGAACGAGCTTTGCACTAAGTAATGGTTGTACAGCTGCTGACCTGTTCAGGAGCTGGTCAAATGGTGAAGATACAAGTTAACCCAAGAGACTGGGCTTTAGTCATCTTATCACGTGTGTGATGGTTCAATTCCTCTGTGCAGTTTAATTCTGGAGTTTCTCTGTAGATAATGGTCAGGATTTACTGAACGTTTTGGGAAGGCTATACAGATAAATATGGTAGTTCTGTAGGGAACAAGGTGGCCAATTCAGCCACATTGTGTGCAGGGAGTTCTTGATCATGTCAATTGGAGGTTCCAAGCACAGTACTGGCACCGCTCTGCGGGTGAGGGACAGATAGGGTGGTCAGCAAGAGGCCTGCCAAAGTTCTCAGCGCTCAATCTCTTAGCTGTTTTCCCATACATGGAAAGAGCTGAAGTGACAGAGAGACAAAGAATGTGTTTTTGTGGTGGTAGCTCTGGGTTAGTTGATTTCCTCCTCTACTGAAAGGCACTGGCACCTTTCGTGGCGGGTCCTCAGTAGTGGAACCGATGTTAGGCTTTTCAACTGTGGACAGCATTGCACTGGACAAATCAGCTTCCAGCAATGAGGGCTTGCACTTGCCTAACCCAGAGGTCAACTGTGGAGGCACTGCTGCCATTCCTGCTGTGATTGGCTAACTCAGGGAGGTTTCTGGTCCACATTACCCACCCTTTTAACCATCTAAGTATTTGGGAGCAATATCTCAACGTGCCTGCCAGAGAGATCCTGATGGTGAAAGTCTCCCCCTTCAAAGCGGCTGAACATGCAAAAGTCAGATGGGATGGGATGCGATGAGAGACAGACAGATCTTTGAAGCAGCAGCTTTTGCAAGGAGCGAGACAAAAATGCAAGTGCAAGTGGGATGGTAGTTGATGCTGCACCTGCAGTTCCCAGCGTGTTAGTAGGAAGCTTGTCATTACTGAAAGAGATGGGCCTCTGGGTGGGAGGCTGCGGAAAAGGCTGTGGGAGGATGAGGTGGCCCTGGCTTTGGAGTGCTCCAGAAACGGGAAGCTGAATGCTCACTGGTGGGGGGAACTGTACAGGATCTTGTACAGAATAGAAAGGAAGGAAGGGATAGGGCAGGAGAGGGGGAAAAGGGCGAAAGGGGGAAAAGGGAGTGGGAGGGGCAGGGGGGAAGGGAGAAAGTGGGAGGGAAAGAGAGGGACAGGGTTCGAAGGAGAAAGAGGAACAACAACCCTCTCGTTAGTGCAATAATCAAGCTGATGGGAGACACCAGACTCCAACATATCTGTTTAAACACACAGCACACTCGAACAGTTTAGCCAGCATCAGTTCAATTTTTTATTTTGTGCCCTCTCTCCTCACCACTCCTATACCAAAACCCAAAGGATGCCTCTCCTATGGTGTGGTTCAATGGGCAGCAGGACTCTGACATTGAACTGTGGGGGGCATCACAGCTGGTCCCAATCTTTTTGACTCAAGTGTTCGCTCATTCACTTTCATTCCAGAGCAGGACTTTTGGCATCAAGATCAATGATTCAGGTCTCCAGGCCACCCCAGGTGAGATCACTCATTCAGTACTCACTGGGGATTGAATCCTGGACTTTTCTGGTCTCTGCACCCTGATGCTACAACCGGCACTCAGGAAATATTTGTGTCTAACTTCTTTTACGTAGGATTGAAACATTTCAGGGTGATATTTTCTCACTTGCTGAGAAAAGCTCTTTACTTGCAGGAGATCTTTGTTTACTATGTCATTAAATGCTGATGTCACACATACTGCCTCCTACTGGTCAATGGTGAAAGGTGCTGGCAGGGTGGAGAGCCAGGTAAACAAGGTGGCAGATTTGTACTGGCAGAATGGAAGAACGCGGGACACAACGGGATATACCACAAAGCCCTGGGAGGAGCATCAGGCTGTAAGTGCTGCTCAAAGGATATTTACTACTCCGAGGCCAGCTGCGTACCAGCTGCTGAGCAGTAAAGGGAGCAGAGTTGGTTTTCACTGGAAATGAAGAGACTTTGTGACCAACTGAAGTTTTCATAATTATGAAGGAATAGATCCAAGTCGATTCAGAGTTGGGAGGGACAGAAGGGTCTATAGGAATAAAGTCATAAAATGAATAGATGTATTCAAAAGGTTGATATCAGAACAGAGAGGTTTATAATTGCAATAATTGATCAGGCTAGGGCTCTTCTCTCCAGAAAAGACTGGGGGGTGACCTAACAGAAGTCTTAAAATTCTGAAAGGGATTCAAGGGCAAGTATCAGGAGATGCATGAGGATAGGGAAGACTTGCTATAACTGTACAGGGCATCAGTGAGACATCTGGAGTACTTTATACAATCTTCATCTCCTTGAGGAGGATATACCTGCGTTGGAAGCTGTTCAGAGAAGATTCACTAGGCTGATTCTTGGGATGAAAGGTTTGTCTTATGAGGAAAAGTTGAGCAGGTTGGACCTATACTCATTGGCATTTAGAAAAAGGAGAGGTGACCTTATTGAAACATAAGATTCTGAGGGAGCTTGGGAGGGTAGATGCTGAGAGGATGTTTCCCCTTGTTGAGAAATCTAGAACTAAGGGGCACAGTTTAAAAATAAGAACCGTTATTCCTTGAGATGAGGGTCATTAACCTTTGGAATTTTCTTTCCCAGATAGCAGTAGAGACTGGGTCATTGACTATATTCAAGACAGAATTTTGATTGACAAGGGACTGGAGGGTTACTGGGGCAGGCAGGAAAGTGGAGTTGAGGCCACAATCAGAAAAGCCATGATCTTACAGAATAGCAAAGCAGACTTGATGGGCTAAGTAGCCTACTCTTGCTAATATCTTTCCAGTTATGGACGAAATCAAAACTAAATATATGATGGGCACTAATAAATCCAATGGGGAATTCAGGAGAAACTTCTTTACCTAGTGAGTGAGGAGAATGTGGAACTCACGCCCACAGGGAGTGGTCGAGGTGAATAGTATCGATACCTTTAAGGGGGAAGCTGGATAAACACATGAGGGAGAAAGGAATAGAAGGATAGGCTGAGAGGGGGAGATGAAGAGGGGGCAGAATGAGGCTCGTGTGAAGCAGAAACACCAGCACAGGGCAGATGGGCTGAATGACCATGTTTGGGATCTGGGTACAGAGTCCACACAGGTTCTTCATCCATTCAAGGATTCCGCCCTCCGGGATGAGTTAACAGGGAGGGAAGTTCACAGAAGTGAGCAGTGTAACTGGGGATTTGACACTGTGGGGGGAGGAGGAGGAGATTTCTGCATGTCCCTCAAGGGCTGGAAGACAGGTAGGATATGGAAGGGGTGCTTTGAGTGTGTAACAATAACACATAGGATCAACCAAAAAAATGGAGTGGCATCAAATGGCCATTTTTAGTGTCCCTGCTGATTTCACAGATTCTCCTAATTTAAGACTTTCTGCTCAGGAACTCCAGCAGTGTTAACACATCAAGGTTCTCGTGAGAGAAAACTTCACCTTGAAAGTGCTCTGTCCTTGCACAGGCCAAATTACAAGAATGAATGATGCCTGGGAGCAAAGTGTCACATTGCAAGACAGGAGCTGTCCAGTGTATTTAGCCAACTGGTTGGAGACTGGAGTTTTCATTTTATAAATAGTGTGTGTAGGTTAATCTCCACATAGTATATATTGTATGTGCCAGTTCCTAGTAACATACTGCAGATGAGGTTATTGTTTCAGCTCAATACTTCAACAATCACCCATTTGCTTCCTTTACCTTCCTTCACCAGTTGAACGATCAGCTAGGTCAGCAGAGATAGGCACTTAAAACGGCAATCATCTGGTTTGTATGGAGTCATTGCCAACTGGCTAATAATATCATACCTTTAAATCCAGATATCAGCATTCAGGTTCAAAGTGAAGTGTTTGACAACACCCAGCACATACATTATATACACTAAACCTTATACACCTCATGCTAGAGACCGAGATGATTCCATTTCAGGGATACAGGCCGACTGTGGTTGTAACCCACTCAAGTCAGAGCGCCATCTGAACCCTTCACGGGGAATCACCACAGTATCCATGAATACAACAGTTAAGGTATCGCGCCCACATTCTGCCGGTCTTGTGGACTATTATCACCTCTGACACAACAATGTGCCTCATCCTTATCCATCCTAAGCTTTCTTGCAACCCCCCACAGCCCTCCTGAAGCCCAGCGTGGTGCTGTACTGCCGCCCTGTCACTCTGCACACCCAGCGAGGACTGCACTGGGACCGGGGTTCTCATGAAACAAACACCAGAGCGATTTCCCACCCAGAGGAGCAGGTGCTGCAGCCTGACCAAGGTCAGCTACCTCACCACCAGCAATGCTTTATAGGGGCTCAGTAGTACGCTGGCCAATGCAGAGGCTCCCTACAACCTCCAACATTTACATGGATCCCTCACACAAGGCGAGGAAACAGCAAGCTAGCTGTGGTGATATTAACTCCTCCCCATCTGTCCTGTGTACGTGGCTACCCATCACACCCATTTTTGGCCCCCTCGACTATGTTGACCCTCTCTTCCTCATGCCAACAGTGTTACTATTCCTGCTTCTGGATCAGAAGATGGAGCCCTGCCCCAGTCTCCCAGCGAGTGGACCCGGGCTCTCTGGCTGCAGAATTCTGGGCTGACACCCAGCAAAGGTATCCCTCCCTCATTGTATGCTTCTTGGAAGCCATTCTGCCTTATAAGACTAACCCTTCTATGGGCTGGGTTAAAGATGGTTGCAATCATGGATGGAGCAATCAGGTCACAACCTGTCAAACTGTTAACCAGTCCACAAATCCTTCTATTATATCAGATTATTCCCAGAGGGAAGAATACAGAGGCAACGGCAAAAAAATCCATAAAGGCCTCCATTATTTATCCATTGCATCCCCAGCCATAGCATGGTTAATCAATCAGAAATCACAAATTCCACGACGTCACTAACCTGTTACAAAGGAGCCTCCTGGCACCTGACTGAAATTCATTGGGCCCGTTGATGAGCTCACAGGCGTAAGTGGCCCAAAGGAGCCACCGTAAGCTTGAGATGTCGTATACGGGCCTGGAGGGAAGGTCTGAGAAACAATAGCAAAATCCATATCAGTTTGAAAAAAATTGAGCAAGATTTAAACTAATGCCGGTCACGAGCTGACTTTCCATACCGGCCTTCTAACAAGATCAGTCTATCGGATAGGCACAAACACAATTGCACACCACTCACCCAAATATTCCTGTCAGTGCAAGACCATCAATCCTACTGATTCATAGTAATGCTGGGAGGATTGAACATAGGAACATTAGAGAAGGAGGTGGTCATTTGGCCTGTCGAGCCATCCCTACAATTCAACTAGGTCATGGCTGATCATCTCCTCCATTGCCATATTCCTGTGCTATCCCCATACCACTTGATGTCATTAGCATCCAGAAATCTTATCAATTTGTCTTAAACAAACTCAATGACTGAGCTTCCACAGCCCTCTGGGGTAGAGAATTCCAAAGATTCACAACCCTCTATTAGCACATTAGAGAGGGATGACATAAATTCAGGAAACCAGGATGTAGATGCAGTTTGAGTTGAGATTAGGAATGATAAATGCAAGAAGTCACTGGGAGTGGTGTACAAGCTCCCTAACTGTAACTACACTATAGGACAGAATAGAAAAGAGATAATGGGAGCTTGCCAGAAAGGTGCAGCAATAATCATGGGAGGTTTCAATCTACATATAGACTGGAAAAATCAGATGAACAAAAGGTAGCATAGATGAGATGAAGAGTTCATAGAATGTTTTCAGGATATTTTCTTAGAACAGTGCGTTCTAGAGCCAACCAGAGAGCAGGCTATAGTCAGCCTGGTATTGTGCAACGAGATAGGATTAGTTGGTAACCACCTAGTAAAGGCACCCCTAGGTAGCAGCGATCATATGATTGAATTTTACATTCAATTTGAGGGAGAGAGGAGTGTGTGTCCAAACCTATTATTTCAAACTAAAATAAGGGCAATTATGAGGGCATGAAAGCAGAGCTAGCTAAAGTGAACTGGCAAATGAGGTTAAGGGATAGGTCAACAGAGATGCAGTGACAGACATTTAAAGGGATACTTCAGAATACATAGAATAGATACATTCCAATGAGAAAGAAAAATTTCAAGAGGAGGGCCCACCAACCGTGGTTAGTTAAAAAAAGTTAAAGACAGCATCAAACTTAAAACAAAAAGTATATAATTACACAAAGACTTATGGCTGGTCAGAAGGTTGGAAAGAATATAAGGAACTGCAAACAGTGACAAAAAGATTAATAAGGAGGGAAGAATTAAGACGAAAGTTAGCTACTAACAAAGACGGATAGTAAGAGTTTCTATAATTAAATAAGAAAAGAGTCAACAAGTGAGCGTTGGTCCTATAGAAAGTGCAGGGAACTGACAATGGAAAGTAGGGAGATGGCAGATGAATTACACAGGTATTTTGCTTCAGTCAGCACTATAGAGGACACAAGTAACGTCCCGGAAATAGCTTTAAATCAGGAAATGGAAGGGAGGAACTCAGGGTAAGTTACAATCACCAGAGAAGTGGTACTGAGCAAATTGTTGGGGCTGCGGGCTGACAAATCTCCAGGTCTGGATGGACTTCATTCTAAGGTCTTGAAAGAAGTGACTAGCGAGATAGTTGATGCATTGGTTTTAATTTTCCAAAATTCCCCAGATTCAGAGAAGGTTCCATTAGATTGGAAAATAGCAAATATAACTGCTATATTTAAAAAGGGCTGGACACAGAAAGCAACAGGTCAGTTAGCTTAACATCTGTCATAGGGAAAATGTTAGAAGCTATTATTAAAGACGTTATAAAATTCAAGGCAATCAAGCAGAATCAACATGAACTTGTGAAAGGAAAATCATGTTTAAACGATTTATTGGAGTTCTTTGAAGAAGTCACATGTGCTGTGCATAAAGGGAGCCCATGGATGTACTGTACATAGATTTTCAGAAGGCATTTGATAAAGTGCCACATCAAAGGTTATTGCAGCAAATAAAAGCTCATGGTGCAGGAAGTAATATATTGGCATGGATAGAAAACTGGCTAGCTAACAGGAAACAGAAAGTTAGCACAAATGGGTCTTTTTCTGGTTGGCAGGATATGATGAGTGGTATACCACAGGGATTAGTGCTGGGACCTGAATTTATACAAGTGACTCAGATGAAGGGTCCAAAGGAATGGTTGCTAAATTTGCTGATGTCACAAAGATAGGTAGGAAAGTAAGCAGTGAGGATGTAGTTGACTCTTAAATGCCCTCAAGGGCAAGGGATGGGCAATTAATGCTGGCCTGACCAGCAATGCCCACATCTCAAGAGCAAATGAAAAAAAGACATAAGGAAGCTACAAAGTGACATAAATAGGTTAAGTGGGTGGGTAAAGAGCTGACAAATGGAGTATAACATGGGCAAATGTTGGCAAGGAAGATAAAAAAGCATATTATCTAAATGGCGAGAGATTGCTGATCTCTGAGATTCTGAGGGATCTGGGTGTCCTAGTGCATGAATCACAAAAGGTTAGTATGCAGGTACAGCAGGTAATTAGGAAAGCTAACAGAATGTTATCATTTATTGAGAGGAATTGATTACAAAAGTTATGCTTCAGTTGTACAGGGCACTGTTGAGACCACATCTGGAGTACTGTGTACAGTACTGGTCACTTTAGTTAAAGAAATATATAAATATGTTAGAAGCAGTTCAGAGAAGGTTTACTAGACTAATAGTAGGAATGGACGGGTTGTCTTATGAGGAAAGGCTGGGCAGGTTAGGCTTGTATCTACTGGAGTTTGGAAGAGTAAGAGGCGACTTGACTGAAACCTTTAAAAATCCTGAGGGATCTTGACGGGGTAGATGTGGAGAGGATGTTTCCTCTTGTGGGAGAATCTAGAACTAGGGGTCAATGATTAAAAATAAGGGGTAACTCATTTAAGACAGATGAGGAGAAACTTTTCCTCTCAGAGGGTTGTCTTTGGAACTCTCTTCCTCAAAAAGCAGTGGAAGCAGAGTCTTCGAATATTTTTATGGCAGAATCTTGATGAACAAGAGAGTGAAAGGTTATCAGGGGTAGGCAGGAATGTGGGGTTGAGGTTACATTCAGATCAGCCATGACCTTATTGAATGGTGGAGCAGGCTCGAGGAGATGAGTGTCTACTCCTGCTCCTAATTCATATGTTTGTATAAGGACACCAAAACTGTACACAATACTCCTGGTGCGGTCTCACCAAAGCTCGTAAATTGCAGCAAGACATCTTTACTCCAATCCCCTCATGATGAAGGCCAACATACCATTTGCTTTCCTAATTGGTTGCTGCACCTGCATGCCAGCTTTTAATGATTCACAAACAAGGTTACCCAGGCCCCTCTGGACATTAACACTTCCCAACCTCTCAATATTTAACAAATGCTCTACTTTCTGTTCTTTCTACCAAAGTGGATAACTTCACACCTTTTAACATTACGTTGTAAACTGTGAGGAGGATGGTGTAGAACTTCAAAAGGACATAGACAAGTTGGTGGAGTGGGCAGACAGGTAGTAGATGAAGTCAATACAGAGAAATGAGAGGTGATTGATTTTTGTTTTTACAGAAAGAACATGTAGAGAGAATAAAAAATAAGGGGTACAACTCTAAAAGGTGTGCAGGAGCAGAGGGACCTGGGTGTACACGTGCATAAGTCATTAAAGGTTGAGAGAGCAGTTAATAAACTATACAGTATCCCAGGCTTTATTAATAGGGGCACAGAGTACAAGAGCAAGGAGATTATGCTGAACTTGTGTAGGATAATAGCTAGATCTCAGCTGGAGTAGTGCACAGTTCTGGGTGCCACGCTATGGAAGGATGTGAATGCACTGATGAGGGTGCAGAAGAGGTTTACATGAATGGTTCCAGGGATGAGACACTTCAGTTATGAAGACAGATTGGAGAAGTTGGGACTGTTTTCCTTGGAGATGAGAAGGCTAAGAGGCGATTTGATAGGGCTGTTCAAAATCACGAGGGGGCTGGACACAGTAGATAGGGAGAAATTGTTCTCGCTTGTAAATGAGTCGAGATCAAGAGGGCATAGCTTTAATGTGATTTGCAAAAGAAGCAAAAGCGACGTGAGGAAAAAAAAATTCACACATTACACAGCACATCTGGAATGCATTGCCTGGAAGTGTGGTGGATTCAGGTTCAATCGAGGCATTCAAGATGAGTTAGATGATATTTAAATAGAAACAATGTGCAAGGTTATGGGGAAAAGGCAGGAGATTGGCAGAATCATAATGCTCATTCAGAAAACTGGTGAAGACACGATGGACTTTCTGTGCCTTAACAATTCTGTGATATTCCATCTGCTGTGTTCTTGTCCGTTCACTTAGCCTGTCCAAATACCCCCAAAGCCCCCTTGCCCACATTCCCACCTAGTTTTGTGTCATGAGCAAATTTGGAAATATTACATTTGGTCCCCACATCCAAATCATTTATGTAGATTGTGAACAGCTGTGGCACCAGCACTGATCCTTTTGGTACCCCGAGTAACAGCCTGTCATCCTGAGAATGACCATTTATTGGTTAAGCAATTATAATTTGAGATGGTGCCCATTCAGAAACTCTCACAAACACTTAACGTTTGTTGTTTGTAAACGTGATCACAAATGTTATCAAAATTCAGTACTGCTGGGAATGATGTGAAGAGCAAAGCTCCCTCTACATTGTCCCCATGAAACACTCCCAGGACTGGTACAGCACAGGGTTAGATACAGAGTGAAGCTCCTCTACACTGTCCCCATCAAACACTCCCAGGACAGGTACAGCACAGGGTTAGATACAGAATAAAGCTCCCTCTACACTGTCCCCATGAAACACTCCCAGGACAGGTACAGCACGGGGTTAGATACAGAGTAAATCTCCCTCTACACTGTCCCCATGAAACTCTCCCAGGTACAGCACAGGGTTAGATACTGAGTGAAGCTCCCTCTACAATTACCCACTAAGCTGCTAAACCAAGAGGTCTGAGTACAATGTCTTTCCAGGCAAACTCGTCGCAGTGTTTGGAATTAATAAAATTGCTTTGGGGAAACGGTCTCGATTGACAAAGAAATATCAAAGGAGAAGAGTGAGAAATGACAGTTTTAGAAGAAGAGGAGAAAGCAACAATCTCATTAAAGATTGAAAGGGAAGCTCACTGCAGTGTGCACTGAAACAGGCCAAAGAAACACTGCAGCTTTCAGAGAGGAGGGACAAGAGAGAGGCCAACGGGTGAGACCGGGGCTGAGGGGCAGGAGAGAGAAGGCCAACGGGTGAGACCGGGGCTGAGGGGCAGGAGAGAGAAGGCCAACGGGTGAGACCGGGGCTGAGGGGCAGGAGAGAGAAGGCCAACAGGTGAGACCGGGGCTGAGGGGCAGGGGAGAGAAGGCCAACGGGTGAGACCGGCGCTGAGGGGCAGGAGAGAGAAGGCCAACGGGTGAGACCGGGGCTGAGGGGCAGGAGAGAGAAGGCCAACGGGTGAGACCGGGGCTGAGGGGCAGGGGAGAGAAGGCCAACGGGTGAGACCGGCGCTGAGGGGCAGGAGAGAGAAGGCCAACGGGTGAGACCGGGGCTGAGGGGCAGGGGAGAGAAGGCCAACGGGGCTGAGGGAGGGAAGGCGAAGTGTTAACTTATTTTTCTCTCTCTCCTCAGGTTCTTCCTGAGAATTTGCCAGTATCTACAGCTGTTATATCAATGAAAACAGGACACATGTATATATACTAAAGAATCATACGGACTCAAAACGTTAACTGTTTCTCTCTCCATAGATGCTGTCAGACCTGCTGAGTTTTTCCAGCATTTTCTGTTTTTGTTTCCGATTTCCAGCATCCACAGTATTTTGCTTTTACACATTTATAGGATTTATTTTCCTTTCACTCTAGTGCGAACAAGGAAAGGATGCCTAAGCACATCCACAGATCAATGCTCAGTAAGCAGGGATGTGACTACCGGTGTATTTACGGCCTCGCTTCCCTTGTTGGCCAATCGACTAAGGATGCTGCGCTCAGACATCTGGAGGCGAGCAGCTATTGGTGGAACACGTGACAGCGTAGAGGGGAGCCGAGTCACATCTGCCTTCATGTCGCTCAGCAGCTCCTCCAGTTGGTTCAAAACTAGGAGACAAGAAAGAGAACTGGTGAATGTGGGCAATTCCTCAGTACCAGATATTTAACACTATCTAGTCATGTTCACGCTGCCGTTTGTTGTAGCTTACTGTATGCATATTGGCTGCTGCAATTCCTACATGTCAACAGTGACTAATTTTTCAACAACAGAAAAAGTACTTAGTTGGCTGGAAAGCATTTTGGGTCATCCTGAGATTGTGAAAGGCGCTATATAAATGCTAGTCTCTTACTCAACTGAGGGTTAACAGGAGCAGGAATCTCAGGCTTACCTTTGTGGAGGACTGCATTTGCAGGTTTGTTTCCAGCCAGCGACTCCTTAGATAGGTGCTGGTGGCTTTCAGCTAGGCACTCCACCTCCGCAAAGCGAGTGTTGAGTGCCATGGCAGGATGAGTGGCATCTTGTGTCATGTTCAGGTAGGCTGCCCTCCGTAGCTGCTCCTCAATTACCAATGCCTGTTCCAGCAGCTAACCACAAGAGAGAAAGAGATGCATGAGATGCCGGAGTGACAGCAGAGAAGGACAACACGCCCAACCCCGCGCGCCCACGACACACGCGCAGCACCAGGGTGCAATAGGGTCCATTGTGACCATCAGCTTGCATCCTCCCCCAACTCTTAGGTTTAAGCTTCACTGCAGAGACTGGAGAGTGTAATCCAGACCTACAATCCACCCAGTACAATAAAGGGAGTCCTGTCTTTCAGATAAGACCATAAGCCAAGGTCTCATCTGCCCTATCAGGTGGAGGTGAAGGATCCCAAAGCCCATCCTAAAAGAGGAGCAGGCGGAGGTCTCCCCAGAGTCCCGGGACCAATATTTATCACTCAACAAACATCAGTAAAAAGATGATATACTAGTCGTTATCTAATTTGTTTGTAGGAACTGGCTGTTGTGTTTCCTACATTATAACAATGACCACATTTCAAATGTACTTCATTCGCTGTGAAGTGCCTTGGGATGTCCGGAGTTAGAGAAAGGCAACACAGCAACACAAATCTTTCTTTCCACTTTCCGGAGTGGGGTTTGGCTCTGTGGGCCCTGACCATGCCAATGAGTGCACAGAGCCAGGGTGCTGGGTTTTTGAATGCAGAGTCTAATATTGGCTAACAGCTACTTTGCAACGGTCAGCAAGCAGGAAGGTCCACACTGCATGATGCCCAGGCCCTCAAAGTGGGGATGTTGGGCACTCACCCCTTACATCTCCTGGTTGGGAAGCAGCATTCATCATTTTCTCATGGTCTAACGCCTCTTTTTTAGAATTCTCATTCTCGTGTGGGATACCTCTGCATGACCCCCCCCCCCCGCCATTTCTGTAATCTCCTCCAATCTGACAACCCTCTCAGGTCTCTGTGATGCTCCAATTCTGGCAGCTAGTGCACGCCCAATTTTAATTGCCCCATTGATGTCCATGTCTTCAGAAGAGGGAGACAGTGGCATAGTGGTATTGTTACTGGGCCAGTAATCCAGAGACCCAGGGTAATGCTCTGGGAACCTGGGTTCAAAAGAATTTTGAATTTTAATTCAATCAATAAAAATCTGGAATTAAAAGTCTAACGATGACAATGAAACTGTTGTCGATTGTCATTAAAAACCCACTATGTCCTTTAAGGGAGGAAATTTGCCATCATTACCTGGCCTACATGCAACTCTAGACCCAAAGCAATGTGGTTGACTCTTAAATTCCCCTCTGAACTGGCCAAGAAAGCCACTCTGTTGTATCAAACCACGACAAAGTCAATGAGGAATGAAACCCAATAGACAACCCGGCATCAGCCAAGGCACTGGGAACGACAACGGCAATCTCAGGCCTGGCGACCCCGCAAAGTCCTCCTTACTCACATCTGGAGTCAAGTGCCAAAATTGGGAGAGCTGTCTCACAGACTGTCAAGCAACAGCCTCACAGTCATACTGACCGAATCATATCTTACAGATAATGTCCCAAATACCACCATCCCTGGGCATGTCCTGTCAAATTGACAGGACAGACCCAGCAGAGGTGGCAGCACAGTGGTATACAGTTGGGAGGGAGTTGCCCTGGGAGTCCTCAACATCGACTCTGTGCCCCATGAAATCTCATAGCATTAGGTCAAACATGGGCAAGGAAACCTCCTGCTGATTAACAGCAACCATCTCTGATGAATCAGTGCTCCTCTATGTTGAACACCACTTGAAGGAAGCACTGAGGGTGGCAAGGGTGCAGAATGTACTCTGGGTGGGGGACTTCAATGTCCATCACCAAGGATGGTTTGGTAGCACCATTACTGACTGAGCTGGCTGAATCCTAAAGGACATAGCTGCTAGGCTGGGTCTGCGACAGGTGGTGAGGGAACCAACAAGAGGGAAAAACATACTTGAACACATCCTCACCAACCCTCCTGCCACAGATGCATCTGTCCATGACAGCGTCGGTAGGAGTGACCACCGCACAGTCATTGTGGAGGCAAAGTCCCGTCTTCAAATTGAGGATACTCTTCGTCGTGTTGTGTGGCACTAAATGGGATAGATTTTGAACAGATCTAGCAATTCAAGGCTGGACAACCATGAAATGCTGCGGGCCATCAGCAGCAGCAGAATTGTACTTGAACACAATCTGTAACCTCATGGCCCCACTCTACCATTACCATCAAGCCAGGGGATCAACCCTGGTTCAATGAAGAGTGCAAGAGGTGCATCAAAATGAGGCGCCAACCTGGTGAAGATGCAACACAGAAATACTTGCATGCCAAACAGTATAAGCAGCAAGTAATGGGCAGAGTTAAGCGATTCCCAAACCAACGGATCAGATTTCAGTTCTGCAGTCCTGCCACATCCAGTCATGAGTGGTGATGGTGGACAATTAAACAATTCACTGGAGGAGGCGGCTCCACAAATATCCCCATCCTCAATGATGGAGGAGCCCAGCCCATCAGGGCAAAAGATAAGGCTAAAACATTCGCAAAATCTTCAGGCAGAAGTGCCGAGTGGGTGATCCAACTCTGCTTCCTGCAGAGATCCCCAGCATCACAGATGCCAGTCTTCAGCCAATTCGATTCACTCCACATGATATCAAGAAATGGCTGACGGCACAGAATACTGCAAAGGCTATGGGCCCTGACAACATTCCAGCAACAGTACTGAAGACTTGTGCTCCAGAACTTGCCACGCCCGTAGCCAAACTCATCCAGTACAGCTGCAACACTGGCATCTACCCAGCATTGTGAAAAATTGCCCAGGTATGTCCTGTACGCAAAAAGCAGGACAAATCCAACGCAGCCAATTACCACCCCATCAATCTACTTTCGATCATCAGTAAAGTAATGGAAGGGGTCATCAACAGTGCTATCAAGCAGCAATTGTTTCACAATAACCTGCTCACTGACGCTCAGTTTGGGTTCCGCCAGGGCCACTCAGCTCCTGACCTCATTACAGCCTTGGTTCAAACGTGGACAAAAGAGCTGAACTCCTGAGATGAGGTGAGAGTGACTGCCCTTGACATCAAGGCAGCATTTGACCGAGTGTGGCATCAAGGAGCCCTAGCAAAACTGGAGTCAATGGGAATCAGGGGAAAACGCTCTGCTGGCTGGAGTCATACCTAACACAAAGGAAGATAGTTGTGGTTGTTGGAGGTCAATCATTTCAGTCCCAGGACATCACTGCTGGGGTTGCTCAGGGTAGTGTCCTAGGCCCAACCATCTGCAGCTGCTTCATCAATGACCTTCCTTCAACATAAGGTCAGAAGTGGGGATGTTCACTGATGATCGCACAATGTTCAGCACCATTCATGACTCCTCAGATACTGAAGCAGTCCATGTCCAAATTCAGCAAGACCTGGACAATATCTAGGCTTGGGCTGACAAGTGACAAGTAACATTCGCACCACACAAGAGCCAGGCAATGACCATCTCCAACAAGACAGTATCTAACCATTGCTCCTTGACATTCAGTTGCATTACCACCACTGAATCCCCCACTATCAACACCCTGGGGGTTACCATTGAGCAGAATCTGGACTGGACTAGCCACATAAGTACTGCGGCTACAAGAGCACGTCAGAGGCTAGGAATCGTGTGATGAGTAACTCACCTCCTGACTCCCTAAAGCTTGTCCACCATCTACAAGGCACAAGTCAGATGTGTGATAGAATAATCTCCACTTGCCTGGATGAGTGCAGCTCCCACAACACTGAAGAAGATGGATATCATCCAGGACAAAGCAGCCTCGCTTGATTGGCACCACATCCACAATCATTCACTCCCTCCATCGCCAATGCACAGTAGCAGCAGTGTGTACCATCTATAAGATGCACTGCAGGAACTCATGACAGCTCCTTAGAGAACACCTTCCAAACCCACGACTGATAGCATCTAGAAGGACAAGGTCAGCAGACACATGGGAACGCCACTAACTGGAAGTTCCCCTCCAAGCCGCTCACCATCCTGACTTGGAAATATATCCTTCCTTCACTGTCGCTGGGTCAAAAACCTGGAACTCCCTCCCTAACAGCACTGCGGGTGTGCCTACACCACATGGACTGCAGCGGTTCAAGAAGGCAGCTCACCACCACCTTCTCAAGGGCAATTAGGGATGGGCAATAAATGTTGTCCGAGCCAGCGACACCCACATTCAATGAATGAATTAAAAAACACCTACCTGGTTTCTAAATTGTGGAATTAACTCCCTAAGCCTCTCTATTCCGCTCTCAAGGTGCTCTCCTCTTTTAAGATGTCCACTAAAACCTAATTCTTTGACCAAACTTTCAGCCATCTTCCTTAATGTGTCCTAATGTTTCTCAGTATCAAATTTTGTCTGATAGTGCTTGTGATATTTCACTATTAAAGGAATGATATAAATGCAAGCTCTCGTTTCTCCTCTCTCGGCCAGACATGCCTCACGCCATCTTTCCCTGCACGTACAATTGTTTTAATCTCCACCCCCATTTTATCACACCGCTCACCTTGAACCGTCGGGCAAGAAATTTGTTCTTCATCTCCAGGAAGTTTCCTTTGTTCACTTCCAGCTTGAAAGGTTCGTTGATGATGGCGAACCGGGCATCATTCTGAATGTCCTGCCACCGGGCATAGCCATATCTGCTGGGAGTTAAGGGGCACTTCCTCACAAAGTACAATCTAACCATCTGGTTACCAGTATTACAAATATGAGGTTTTCTAAGATTGTTATGTTTTGGGGCCTGCGACTTCAATTTAGGATAAAAATGGAGCAATGAAGGAGATTATGTGACCTGCTCTGAATTCTGCTGACAGCAAGCCTGAATAGCTTAGGTGTTAAAGATTAAGAGGCGGGGGGGCTCCCCCCACATTGTTTACAGGTGTGAACACCTTGCACCCTCCCAGTGAAATAATGACCAAAACATCTGCACGGATGGTGGATAGACCGCTCGTCTCCAAGTCCTACAAAAGTATTAGGAATGTCAGGTTTGTAAACGGTTATACTTTAAACTGTCTACTTAGTTTCAAGGTAGCATGAGGTTGTGCGTCTAAAAGACAGCTAATTAAAATTTCTACCTGGATACCAGGCCATGTTGCCATGGAGTTGGGATTTGACGGAGGAGAGTCCAGGGGAGTCCACTGTAGGATCAGTTTACAAGGAGTTTTCTTAAATCACAACCTCACAGACAGGGTCAGTCTGTCAGAATCTGAGAGAAAGCGCCAGGAGTTTAGAGGCAGCACGCAGGCACATTGCAAATGACCTCTGGTTCACCATTCAAGAACGTGGGTAGAGCTCACAATCGGATTGAAGAAATTGAGTTTGTGAGGATTTAAAGGAGACTGGAAGATTCACCTGGCTTTGGCTAAAAGGAGGAATCTCCAGTGTAACCCCAACCATAAAAGCCAGTTCAGGGATTAGAAATTATCCAGCTAGAAGAGAGAAAGAAGGGAAGCAAGCTCTCAGGATTTAAGAATCAACTGGACTGGTTCTGGAAGAAGTGTCTACTTAAGGGACAGAGTAAAGCAGGACCATGGAGGGAGATTTTTGGTTGTTTGAAATGTTAAATGAGGGATCTTTTCTGTAGTTTAGAGTATAAGTTGCCCACTGAAATGGCAGTGAGTCAAGGTTGTTATTAGTTTGTGCCAAAGTCTTAAAACAAAATCTTGTCCTTTAAGCTGGCCACTGGAAATTTGAATTTCCATTTAAAAATTATTGGTCTCTCAGGGGATCATAATACCACACAAATTTAGGACAGGGGCACAGAGAGAGTAGAGTGCAGCGAATATGATTTCTTGTTCCCTGTTGTTTGTCCCCTTCTCCCCTAGACCCTAGCTGGAATCCGATTCCACAAGTGTTGGCTGCCAACAAACATCCTCTTCCCAAGCCAGGCTCAACAGCAACTATTGGCAGGGCATTCAATCAAGAGGGTGTCACAGTGAAAACTGATTGCTGTGTACAAACTGTGTCAACACAGTTGCAATTTCCAGCAGGAGTCACCAAATACCTGACCCAATGGGACGATGTAGAGGGAGATTTACTCTGTATCTAACCCTGTGCTATACCTGCCCTGGAGTGTTTGATGGGGACAGTGTAGAGGGAGCTTTACTCTGTATCTAACCCCGTGCTGTACCTGTCCTGGAAGTTTGATGGGGATGGTGTAGAAGGAGGTTTACTCTGTATCTAATCTGTTGCATTACCTTCACGAATTTATAGATGGACCAAAACCTTGACTTGACCTTGGCAGTGTGTCTTCAGTGAGTGCAGCAAGCAAAAGGATACACCACAATACCAGAGAGCAGCCAAAAGTCATGTCGACGATGCCAGATTTCAGACACTTTCCCAGAGGATATTGCAGCCCTCTCCTCATTCTGCCACAGCGTATGCAGCTCTGTTAAGAGAGGCACCATGATCAACATCCATCCAAAAACGTTACTGAGTCATTAGCATCTCTGTCCCAGCCAACATGTGGGTCGGCAGGATGTTCAGTCACCTGGCTCATTCCAGTGAGTGATGAAAAGCTCGGCAGCGCAAGCTGTGGATAGCAGTCAGTCGGCAGCACAAGCCGTGGATAGCAATCAGTCAGACAGGCAGTCGGCAGCACAAGCTGTGGATAGCAGTCAGTCAGACAGTTGGCAGCCATGGATAGCAGTCAGTCAGCAGCGCAAACTGTGGATAGCAGTCAGACAGACAGGCAGTCGGCAGCACAAGCCGTGGATAGCAGTCAGTCAGTCGGCAGCACAAGCCGTGGATAGCAGTCAGTCAGTCGGCAGCACAAGCCGTGGATAGCAGTCAGACAGACAGTCAGCAGCACAAGCCGTGGATAGCAGTCAGACAGACAGTCAGCAGCACAAGCCGTGGATAGCAGTCAGTCAGTCGGCAGCACAAGACGTGGACAGCAGTCAGTCAGGCAGACAGTCGGCAGCACAAGCCGTGGATAGCAGTCAGTCGGCAGCACAAGCCGTGGATAGCAGTCAGTCAGTCGGCAGCACAAGCCGTGGACAGCAGTCAGTCAGGCAGACAGTCGGCACTGCAAGCGTGGATAGCAGTCAGTCAGGCAGGCAGTCGACCCTGCAAGATGTGGATAGCAGTCAGTCAGGCAGACAGTCGGCCCTGCAAGCTGTGGATAGCAGTCAGTCAGGCGGCAGCACAAGCTGTGGATAGCAGTCAGTCAGACAGGCAGTAGGCAGCACAAGCTGTGGATAGCAGTCAGTCGGACAGGCAATAGGCAGCGCAAGCTGTGGATAGCAGTCAGTCGGACAGGCAGTAGGCAGCGCAAGCTGTGGATAGCAGTCAGTCGGACAGGCAGTAGGCAGCGCAAGCTGTGGATAGCAGTCAGTCGGACAGGCAGTAGGCAGCGCAAGCTATGGATAGCAGTCAGTCAGGAGCACAAGCCGTGGATAGCAGTCAGTCAGACTGGCAGTCAGCAGCACAAGCTGTGGATAGCAGTCAGTCAGTCGGCAGCACAAGCCGTGGATAGCAGTCAGTCGGCAGCACAAGCCGTGGATAGCAGTCAGTCAGTTGGCAGCACAAACCGTGGATAGCAGTCAGTCAGGCAGACAGTCAGCACCGCAAGCTGTGGATAGCAGTCAGTCAGGCAGGCAGGCAGTTGGCCCTGCAAGATGTGGATAGCAGTCAGTCAGGCAGACAGTCGGCCCTGCAAGCTGTGGATAGCAGTCAGACAGGCGGCAGCACAAGCTGTGGAAAGCAGTCAGTCCGACAAGCAGTAGGCAGCACAAGCTGTGGATAGCAGTTAGTCGGACAGGCAGTAGGCAGCACAAGCTGCGGATAGCAGTCAGTCAGTCATGTAGTCGACAGCATAAGCCGTGGATAGCAGTCAGTGAGCAGCGCAAGCCGTGGCTGATTTCAGCTCTCCTGAGCCTGAGGATAAGAGATCAAAGTATCCTCACAGCTGCTCCCTGTGAGGGGCACTGAAACAGATGACCATTTGGCCTCATCTGTTCCAATATTCAATTACACCTTGCTTGATCTGTATCTCAATTCCATATCTTTACAAAACAAAATCAATCTCCAATTTTCAAATTACCACCCCCAGCCTTAACGGCATTTTTGGGGAAGTGTTCTAGATTACCACTCCCCTTTGTGTGAAGAAGTGCTTCCTGACATCAGCCAAGCTGCCTGGCTCTAATTTTAAAGTTCCACCCCTTCGTTCTGGACCACCCACACCCAGCCACATTGCTCACCCCACCAGAGGTAACAGTTTCTCTCCATCAACTTATTGAATCCTTTAATCATAAACATCTCAATTAGATCACACCTTCATCTTCTAACCTTGAGGGAATACAAGCCGAGTCTGCGCAACCTGTCATCGTTATTAAAACCTTTTACCAAGGGTTCATTCTGCTGAATCTGTGCAGCACCCTCTCCAAGGGCAATATAACCTTCCTGAAGTGCAGTGCCCAGGTCGGAACGCAGTGCTCTGAGTGGGGTCTAACTAGAGCTCTGTACAGTGGTACAACTCCCAGCACTGTGAAAACCGGTCCCTCTCAATATCTCATTAAGATCTGATCAGTGAACAACATTGACAAAGGTCCTTCCACCATGTGATAATTTGGCTCACCTATGAAAGTACCATGGGTAGAATTCTACTTTAAAATCCTTTTTAAAAAAATTAAATGGTAACCGTTTCCCATCTGCATTAGTTACCAGGTGACAAGCCAAGATTCAGAAGAATGTGCAGGGTTCAGGCGAGAAAGCGGGGGAGTGGCACGAGGTAAATTGCTCCTATGAAGAGATGACGCAGACATGTGGCAAATGACCTCCTTCGGTGCTGTAACAATTCTGTGATTCAGATCGATAGTTCCACACCCCCAGAATCTTTCCCTAATGCACACAATATTGTTTTCCTGAGTATTTCTCCAATTCCCCTTTTGAAAGTTCCTATTGAATCTGCTTCCACTGCCCTTTCAGGCAGCGCCTTCCAGATCACAACTCTTAAAAAAAAAAATTCTCATCTCCCCCTTTGCTTCTTTTACCAATAATTTTAAGTCTGAATCCTCTGGTTATTCACCCTCCTGCTGGTAGAAAAGTGTTAAACAGTGGTCGGGAATATTCAGACTGTGCATTTGCTGCTGTGTGCGTAGTCACCTGTGAAGCCACCATCTGCGATGTTAAACATGAACTTGCACTTCTCCGTCCTGTCCTCCTCCCTCTTCCCATTGTTCTTGCTTTCATCCTTAATATTGTTGGATTTCATATCCTTCTCTGTTTTAGTCTCCTCTGCATTTATAAAAAGATAAATTAAGCAAAAGGAAGCAATATGCAGTGTTATTTGGTGAGCAACTCACCTCCTTACTCCCCAAAGCCTATACATCATCTACAAGTCAGGAGTGTGATGGAATACTCTCCACTTGCCTGGACGAGCGCAGCTCCAACAACACTCAGAGCTCGACACCATCCAGGACAAAGCAACCTGCTTAATTGGCACCACATGCATCATTGGTGCACCAGAGCTAGTGTGTACCACCTACAAAGTTACTTGACTAGACTACCCGGATAGAGGGACAAGGGCAGCAGATGGATAGGAACACCACCACCTGGAAGTTCTCCTCCAAACCACTCACCGTCCTAACTTGAAATATATCGCCATTCCTTCACTGTCGCTGGGTCAAAATCCTGGAATGCCCTCCCAAACAGCAGCAGTTCAAGAAAGCAGCTCACCACCACCTTCTCAGAAACTAGGGATGGTTGCAGGGGGCGGGTGTGAGAGTGACAGTGACAGGAACAGCAAGGGCCCAGAAGGACAGCATGAAAGTTAGGCAAAACAATTGGATGCCCCACTCTTGATATAAGGGCCTAAGGTTTCACGAACACTTAAATACCCTAAACAAAACTAAACGCCAAGCACTGAAGGAGAAGTGGGTAACAAAACATATAGGCAGAATCAGCGTTCTAGAGGATTGCTATCAGAGACTGTTGCTCAAATGTCTGTTAAAGCCAGACTGATGGGGACTGTGTGTGTTGGACAGTGTCACTGTTACCTTTCACCCTGTTCTCGAGGAGAATGATGGGGACTGTGTGTGTTGGACAGTGTCACTGTTACCTTTCACCCTGTTCTCGAGAAGAATGATGGGGACTGTGTGTGTTGGACAGTGTCACTGTTACCTTTCACACCAGTGTTCTCTGGCTCGGTGTTTTCTTTCACCTCCAAGTTTGCATCAGCTTTATCGCCTGGAGTTTCCCTGCCACTCCGTTCAGCCTCTATTGTTAAAGTGAGAACAGTCAGGACACGGCTACACAGTAAATGCTCATATTGTGGATAACTCATTGTTCATTTCCGTTTCATCCTCTCTGATCATCAGTGTAGATAAACTGCAGAGGGACTGCTCTGCTGCAAGGATAACCCGCAGCAGGGGTCGCTCCACCAGATGGCCCACCCCCGCATTAGTCAAGTAGTCATTTCTCACCCTCTGGGGTGACAACATTAGCAGGGCCTTAAAGCTCCCATCTTGTCCTTAACTCGTCTTTAAATGCTCCTGTTAAGTACATTGAAACAGGAGGTGGTCAGTCGTTCCCCTGAGCCTGTCCTTTCATTCAGTCAGGCCATGGCTGATTTATAACCAACTCCATTTAGCCATCTTTGTTCCATTTACCCTGATAGCTCTTCCCTCTCAGCTCCTCCCTCTCAGCAGGAGACTCTGGACAGTAATCAGCAATAGGAATGCTGAGCGACTTCTCCCTGTTATCCCCTCCTTCTTTCCATCTCCCTGCAGAGTACAACAAACACTGTTTATCAATCAGCACACCTTCAGTACAAACAATCAGCTTCCTCCTTCAGGTAATGCTAAACAATCCTGTTTCACCCAGTCTCTCTCACCCCACATATTCCCTTGAACATCTCTGATCTGGTCTGGTACCTTGTTTCTCATCTTTGGACACCGGCTCCTGTCCCTCTATATCGGCACTCTGCTTCTCCTCTTCTGGCTGCTCTTTAACATCTTCACTAACTGGTGGCTGGGTCTCAGCTTTTTCAGTGACCACAGGATCTTCCTCTGTACTGGGAGTCTAAGGAGGAACATTAACATGCACATGATTGCCGAAGGAATAACTGAGAAGCTTTAAGACATTAAAGGGCAGCACTGCACATACACAAAGGGTTAAATCAGACATCAGTCTTCACTAATTTCTCTTCATATTTATACTCCCAATCTGATGAGAATAGGGAGAAACTCTTTCCAATGGCAGGAGGGTCAGTAACCAAAGGGGCGCGGATTGAAGAGAATCGGTAAAAGAACCAGAGGAGGAGATGAGGGGAATTTTTTTTATTAAACAGTGAGTTATTGTGATCTGGCACCTGCTGCCTGAAAAGGTAGCAGAAGCAGATTCAATCAGAACTTTGAAAAACGGAATTAGATCAATATTTGGAAAAAAAAAAGGAGGAACTTGCAAGGCTATGGGGTAAGAGCTGGGGGTGGGGGGAGAAGAGTGGGACTAATTGGATAGCTCTTTCAAAGAGCTGGCACAGGCACAATGGGCCGAAAGACCTGTGCTGTAAGATTCTACTGTATTGTAGTCATAGCCCTTTAAGTGAGAAAATGCAAATCAGTTTAGATGCAGTGTCCACTAAGCTACTGAATGAAAACTAAATGGAAAGCAAGGGTCAGTTTAGACAAGGAAACTCATTAGAAGATATTCATTGCGTATATTTCAAAGAGCTTTCATTAGTTGGTGACAGATTCTGCAGAAGTGACTACATAACAGATGGAGAAACTCCTTTCGTCCATAGATTTGCTAAGTTAGGGACAGCAGTCAAGCATTGAGAACCAGAGAGGTATAAGGTAACTGATAAAAGAAGCAAAAAGCAATATGAGAAAAAACTTTTTCACACAGCGAGTGGCTCGGGTCTGGAATGCACTGCGAGAATGTGTGGTGGAGGCAAGTTCAATCAAGATAGTCAAGACGGAATTACATGATTATTGGAAAAGAAATAATGTGCAGGGTTACGGGGTGAAGGCAGGAGGGCACTAGGTGAAATGCTCATTCATAGAGACGGTGCAGGCAGGATGGGTAAAATGGCCTCCTTCTGTGCTGGAACAATTCTGGGATTGTGCGATGGAGATCTGAATCTATGGCTGCTAAGCCAGACACGAATATATCAGTATTGAATGATATAAAACATGAAAAGTTTCACATGGAAGGGGTGAGAAAAAGGTGGATGTTGGAACAAATTCTGGTCTGGTCAAAGCTCAGACTGTATCACATCTGAATTCTCCAGCCTGAACTTGGAAGGTTGCATCAATTAAGCTGCTGTTAAAGCAAATGTTTAACAAACCCATGACATTTCGGGCTGCGAAGCCTATTATTTTGTGGAGTAGATTGTACACAAGATCATAACGTCTCTAACATCAGCTAGCCTCCACCCCCCCATCCCAACAAACACCCTTCCCCAGCCTTTTTGTGGTCTTTATTTAGAACATAAACTACCTCCAGTTCCATCTTTTCACCACCATTTGCCTCTTCCTCTTTGGCATCCGTCACTTCCTTTTCAGCAGGAGTTCCACTTCCCTCCAATTTATCACTTGGGGCAGGAGTCGCTGGTTATTCAAAATGTAAACAAAAACATTTTTGTTAGAAACAATTGATCGGGTATGGGGGAAGTACTGTTACGTACACTGTGTTTCTCTCTGTACCTGGTTGGGAGGGAGTGGGGGTTATTGCTGTGTGCACAGTCTGTTTCTCCCTGTGTACTTGGTTTGTGTGTGTTTCAGGGGGTGGGGCAAGTGGGGGGTATTGATGCGTATACAGTCTGTTTCTCCGTGTACTTGGTTTGTGTGTGTGGGTAGGGCGGGGCAGGGGGGGTTATTGCCGTGTACACAATCTGTTTTTTGGTTTCTCTCTATACCTGGTTTGGAGGTGCAGGGTGTGTTGCTGCAGCTGGGTTCTGGTGTTGTCGTTGCTGTCTTCAATACAGGGGATGATGCTCTGGATGACTTCTTGGAATCGGCAGTGACCTCTGGGATAAGCTCCGGCATGCTCCACTTCCCGTTGATATGTTCAAATTCCTGCACCTGACACCAAAGCAAAGGAGATATGAAGGTAAGTGACCCATCCGCTGCCTGCTGAGCCAACCATGGTCATTGTACACCATCACTGAGGGCAGAAGAGGCAGTGGGGGCAACAAGGACATGAGTGAGGCAGAATCTTCCCTCTCTGAAATTACTGATCGGCCAGAACCTTGGGATGAGACACATTCAGGAATCCACCTGACCTTTTCCTATTTATTCCTATGAAGCTGAGCAACACGATGGGGCAGTTCTTACTGCCCAGTTTTAGTTGTCTCCAATCGATTAAGAATGAGCCACACAGTGTGAAACTGGAATCACGAGTAAGGTAGTCTGAGTGACAGCTCCCTTTAACTTTGGGGTTTGATTAATGATAATCTTTTCTGTTCCTGTGCCAGCCTGCAACTGACCAGGTTTATTGAATTCACTTTTACAACTCACTAACTCGGAGATCTGAACAAGGTGTTGGGTCGTCAGGAACTGTTAGACTAGAGTAACCACGAAACTACCTGACCCATCAGCCCAGGCACAGAAACAGGAAGAGTTTTCCCCACCACAATCAGCAGCATGCCAGCAAATTTCTTTTCAACATTCGCCCATCTTTCCGTTTCTGATGCTGCTGGGCGTTGTGCAGGAAAATGGTGCTTTTGCTTTCAAAGCTTAGTCACTTTATCTAGGCACATCATGTTTATGTCAATGCATTGTGCAAGTCATCTGGCCGTCTGGTCCCACTGTCATCCACATGCATTTTCCCAACAGTTTGGCACTAACCTTCTTTTTCACCAGTGACATGACTCCTATTCTGGTCAGGACCTGCTGCCGAGAGAGACCCTCTCGAGGCACTCCGTCTGCAAATGTCTCTGCACCATCAGCCCCAGGTTCACATAAGTGTCTCATGAAGAGGGACACGTAAGCTCTACGAACAAACACAGAGGCCTGAGAATGCTCACTGGACAAACAGGTTTACGCGCACACACACAGTAAGATTTCTAATATGAAGCACAAAGGTAGACTCACTTGAACTCCTTCTCGCTCTTGCCTCGCAGATCTCTGACCAGCCACTGGGAGTTGAAGGCATCCTGAGGAGGCATCCCCCACCTCATCACTGCATTGAGGAAGGCCTTCCTTTGGCGAGTGTTAAATCCTAAAACCTGTCCGGGGGTGGGGGTGGGAGAGATTTCAAAAGGAGAGATATCAGCCCGGGAGAGGCAATCCCTTTCTTCGCGTGACAGCTAACTTGATGGTAGAAGGCAGCCCAGCCTGAAGTCCATGGACATATGTTTTAGGCTGAATGTGGCCATCCATAGCCCAGGAGCCCCAAGGCACCTCAAATATGGTAACTCAGCAGTTTGGCGGTCAAAAACCATGCATAACCTGGCATTGTGCCAGGTAAGCAGCATATCACGCAGTGTTGCCACACCTTCGATCATTGCTGAACTTCCTTCTCTGCCCCGCTCAACTACCTGTTTCCAATGGAAACTGGGATTTCTGCCATCAGCAAAGCCAAAAGGTGGTCATTATGTAGTCACTGACCTCAGTGCAAATTCTCACCCCTCCCACCGCGCCCCCCCGCCCCCCGCCCACACCCACCACCCCCCACCCCCCCATAAACACTGCAGCCAGAGACTGCAGCAACTGTACTGTGGTGGTTTGCAGGGCAGACTCTTTTTAGACTGCCTGCGGAAGTCCTTTACACAGTTTTATAATGTTTGTCCTGTATGAGGGAAGGGGCCGGGTCTCAAGACCCCCTCTAGGAAATCAAGACAGTCAACATCAGTCAGTGACTAATTCACATGAGTAAGGCTATCATCACTTGGCAAACAACTCAAACAGAGCAGTAGAGCTCTGCTGAACTCCATCCCACTGCCCACGCTCTCTCCCACCAGTCATCCCCTAGTAATGGGCAATCCAACCGCTGATACCAGTGATGCAGGACTGCTTCAGAAGAAGTGGTCTTATGCCACTTTGGACTCCAGCCCGTGTGAAAACCATGATGGGAGAGGCCTGGGAACTTTATAAATGCTAACAGGTCTCCTGTGGCACTACTCCCAAAGATTCTCACACACACTGTTTTATAAGGGCAGGAGGAAAACCAGAATGCCGACTGCTATTCCATAAACCAAGTGAGGCAAGTCAGAGTTTAACTGCCCTTCGAGATACAGGTTAGGAACCCAGAATGAAATGCTTGGCTGTTTATTCCATGCATGATTGACAATCGTCAGAGGTTACAGATATCCTGGCTCCTGTGACAGGAGGTATTAACACATGAAGGGGTTTCTGGCTTTCTTTGATCATGCTTTATCAGAGAATCATTGAATGGAATAGCACAAAAAGGAGGTCAATCAGTCTGTCATGTCTGTGCCAGCTCTCTACAAAAGCAATTCAGCAAGTACCATTCCCACTATGATGAGAAACACTGGCACTGAAATTTGCACAAACACTGCCAATTAAACTGACAGCTGGACTGGCAGGTCAGGGAACTGTTTCAATTAGGTTACCAGGCAAATGCCCTATTAGTAAAATCAAAATGTAGAATATAGGTATAAAGAAAACACGGTTAGCAGCAGGAATGAATAGTTAAGATCAGAAGTAGTCAGGTATCTGCTGGTACAGTTCTCCCATTACCAAGACAGCAGGACTCTCCTTGCATCGCAGTACAAATTGATTGCACATCATTGTAATACCAACCATGGGAAGTTACAGCACAAGAGGTGGTCCTTCAGCCCATCATACCTGTGCTGGTTCTTTGCTAACGCAATGTAAAGTAATTCTAACTACCCACGCTCCCCAGTAGGCCTGCATGGTCCTCCACTAATCAGTTACCTCGATGTTCCCACCAACTCGAGCCAGCAAAGGTGGAAGCGGTTTGTCCTTCTCACCCCGGAGCTGACGCTTGGATTGCCGGCGACCTTGAGGGACAAAAGGATACATTTTAAACCACAGGCTTTTATGCATCTATTAGCAAGTACTTGGCTCAAAATCCTGGAACTCCCTTGCTACCAGCACCCTGGGTGTTCCTACAACACATGAACTGCACGTTCTCAAGTGCAATTAGGTATGGGTAATAAATGGTGGTCTAGCCAGCGACGCCCATATCCCAAAATAAAAAGGGCAACTGCAACCCATATACAGTCCCATCACAGAGTGTATCCTCTCCGCCCTCTCTACATACAGTCTAGACTGCGGAGTCTAGGGTCCACCCTCTCTATCTACAGTCCCATTACAGAGTGCACGCTCTCCACCCTTTCTACATACAGTCCCATTACAGAGTACACACTCTCTGCCCTTTCTACATACAGTCCCATTACAGAGTGTACGCTCTCTGCCCTCTACATACAGTCTCATTACAGAGAGTGTAGGGTCCACCCTCACTATATACAGTCCTGTCAGTGTCTGTCACCTCTTCAAACAAAAAAAAAAAGCAGCCAAATGCTAACTGATGATCTGCAATCGAGGGAATGACAATTTTAAAGGCACCTTCAGGTCTTTCGTCAAAGTCTTCATCTTCTTCCTCTGAACCAACTGAATATTCTGATTGGTTGTCCGAAACATCATCTTGCCAGTCTGCAACGTTAGAAACTGAAGTTCATTACTTGTCTTTTTAACTTGTGGTTTTTGTAAAAAAAAACTATTATAGTTTTATTTTGGCCCTCCTGCATTACGGGTTTGGGTCAAGTAACCTTCAAGCTGAACTGTAACCTTTCAAGCCAAGAGATTGAGAAGATTGTTGGATCTAACAATCTGGAAACTGTTCTCGCTGTCAAATTCTGTTTCCCTTCTAAAAGTCCAGGTAAGAACGAAATCTGGTGCTGCTTAGGAGCTAAAACTGACCAAAATTGTACAAAAGGCTCCACAGGAACTGGTGCAGAACCCAACTCCTGCTATGGAGCCCCAAGCGATGGGTGCAGAACATAAGACAATTGTTAAAATTCAAGGCAGCACATTTAGCAACACCACTGACCGAGCCCTAAAGGACATAGCTACTAGACTGGGTCTACGGCAGGCGAGGAGGGAATCAACAAAAGAGAAAAACTTGACTTTGTCCTTGCCAACTTGCCTGCCACAGGCTTTTGTCCGTGAGAGTACTGGAAGGAGTGACCACCGCACAGTTCGTGTGGAGACAAAGTCCCGTCTTCGCATTGAGGATATCCTCCATCGTGTTGTGTGGCACTACCACCATGCTAAATGGGATAGATTGCGAACAGGTCTAGCAACTTAAGACTGGACAACCATGAGGTGCTGTGGACCAATGTTCTGGCAAAATGTAACGTTTTAAACTAAATAGTGGGGGCGAGGGAACATGTAAAGGAAGATGTGGTAAATTAAAGGAAAAGGAGAAGGCAAGAGAACATGATAGCAATAAGAGTAAAGACAATCAGAGCATGACAGAGAATTCAAGTTAAGAGTGTGCCAGCAGATAAAGCCAGAGTTTTCCAAAAAAAAAGTGAAATGACAGAACTAAAGGTTCTGTATCTGAATTTATATAGCATTCATAACAAAACAGATGAATTGTTAGCTCAAATAGAAATAAATATGTATGACCTGACAAAGACGTGGCTGCAAGATGGTCAGTGCTGGGACCTGAATATTCAAGGGTACTTGACATTTCAGAAGCTAGTGGTAGGGTTGCTCTGTTAATAGTGAGAAATGATTGTAGTTATAAAGATCAAGATATAGAATCAGTTTAGGTACAGATAAGAAATGGCCAAGGGAAGAATCAATTGTGGGAGTAATTTATAGGCCGCCCAACAGTAATGATGCTGCAGGATAGAGTATATAGGGAGAGATAATGTGGGCTTCTGAGAAAGGCGCTGCAATTATCAAGGATGATTTTAATCTACATACAGATTGGACAAATCAGATTGGCAATACTAGCCTGGAAGATGAGTTCATGGAGTCTTTTCATGACAATTTCTTAGAGCAGCATGTTCTACAGCCAAAGAACAGGCTATTCTAGGCCTGGTATTGTGCAATGAGGCAGGATTAATTAATGACTTCATAGTAAAAGAGTCTCTAGGTAGTACTGATCATAACATGATTGAATTTTGCATTCAGTTTGAGGAAGAGCTGGTCTAAAGGCAATTGCAAGGGTATGAAGACTGAGCTGGCTAAAGTCAATTGGAAACATAGGTTAGGAGGTAGGTCAGTTGAGATTCAGTGGCAGATATTTAAAGGGGACATTTCAGAAAAATTAGAGTATGAGAGAAAGCTAGCTAGGAACAGAAAAACAGATAGTAAGAGTTTCTATAAGTATTTCAAACAGAAAAAAGTAAAGTGAGCATGAGCATGGGTCCTCAAGAGAGTGAGTCTGCGGAATTAATATTGGGAAATAAGGAAATGGCAGAAGCACTGAACAGAATGTGCATGTGTGGGTGCACGTCTTAAAACAATTACAATCACCAGGGAAAGAATACTGAGAAAGCTATTAGAACTGAAGGCTGACAAGTCGCCGGGTTCTGGTGTCATCCTCGAGTCCTAAGACAAATGGCCGTGGAGACATGGCTGTGCGTGGGCTATAATCTTTCAAAATTCCCTTGATACTGGAAAAGCCCCATCAGACTGGAAAAGCAGCAAATCTAACTCCTCTATTGAAGAAAGCAGGTAACTACAGGTCAGTTAGCCTAACATCTGTCATAGGAAAAAATGCTAGAATCAGGATGAATGGGTCTTCTTTGGATTGGCAAGCTGTAACCAGCTGAGGGCCACAGGGATCAATGCTGGGGCCTCAAATATTTACAATCTAGTCAAGGAACTATCATATTTTTTCTAATTTTATTGTGGTTGTACGTATGTGTGGCTAATTTAGTTAAACTAGAGATGATTAGACTGTAAGGTTTAAATTATCAAAGAAGTTAGGTGTAATAGGCATTTGAAATGGAGATGAATAAATCTAAGGAGAGGTCAGCAGATTCAGGATGAATGAAATTTGCACTTTTAGATAAGTGGATCAGCGTTTGATTTTTAAAGGGGCTTGAAAAATGTTTACAACTGGCAAGATAAATAAGGCAAGGTTATTACATTGATTTTTCCCCAAAAGTGCTGGCCATAATGATAACACGAAAGATGGTTATATTCTGGGAAAATTAACTTCTGAAGACAAGTTGAAACAATGGGATTTATAGATCAAAAAAGGGAGAAATATATTTATGGAAGGCTGTGACGGTGTGAGATCTTGAAAGGTGGCTTGTGTGAAACAGACTGGTGGGAAAAGCCTCTAGCCACCTTGCAGAAGTTTGCTGTTCCAACAACCAAAGCTGTGTTAAAAGCCTTTGGAAATCCATTGTCCAGTGGGTGCTTGTGGTCATATTGCTACATTACTTTATTAACTTGGGATCTATTTAGACTGCTGCCTTAAAGAGGGTGCGTAGTTGGGAATCCGGTTAAGTAGAAATTTTGGGAACAGTTACAACTGTGTAATTGTAATCTTGTGTATGTTTAAGTTTGTTCTTCTTTTGTTAATCTTTTAACTTAATCTTTAAAATTTCTGAAGGTGCTAGTGGACTCATTACTTCTGATTTCAATGCACAAGCCTTAACGTAATAAATACAACTTGCAAAATCACTGCAATAGCGTGGCCAAGTTTCCTTTGTGGATTTGCAAATACCACCTGCCTTTTCATAACAACCTATATAAGTGACGTGGATGAAGGGATCAAACGCATGGTGAGGTTAACCCAGGGACCGCAGGGAAAACGCACAGTGCTGTTGCTTACCTTGATCCTCCTGGGCAGCATCGTTGTAGTTGACCTGCTTCCGGACCCGCTTGCCCTTGCCTAGGTTCCTCGCAAGGTCCTCCTGCTGCTGCTCGTAGTGGTGCCGCAGCAACTTCTCCCAGTAATCAGGATCCACGTTCTCCTCTTGCTTGATAATCTCCCTCTCGATCTCCTCTTCCTGCAGGTGCACACAAAAAAACCCAGTACACGTCAACAAGTTTCACAGCTGGTCAATCACAATCGTACCTGTGAAAACTAAGTGTCTGCAGACTTCAAGATGCTCAGCAATGCCACTTGTAAGAATAGGTGTAGCATGTAGAATAACCATTGTAAGCTTCTCTTAATATATACACATGCATTGACAAATGATTTATCAGTGGTTATAAAGTCAAACAGACATTACCTCTAACTGTTCATGAGAAGAGATAAGTAGTACATTTTCAAAAATTGCAGATGACCCAAATTTAGAGATACAGTTTAATACTGAGGACAACTGCAGCAAAATGCAAGACATTAATAAACTTGCAGTAAATAACAAATAAGTTTCCCTGTAGATAAATAAGACAGAACTTATTTTGGTAGGGGGATTAAACAGGGCACATTCTTGGAAATTAAGAGCCTAAATGGAATACTGGAGGCACAGCTGCACCAAAACAGGCTAACAAGACCACCAAAAATGTTAATAAAACACAGGGATTCATTTTGAGGGAGGTAGAATTGAAAAGCAGAGAAGTTATATTTAAATAGCATGGAACCTTGATTGGACCACACTTGGTATTGTGCACAGTTCTGGTCTCCATTTTATAAATATACAGAGGCACAGTAAAGAGCAAAAAAGACCAACAGGCTGATACCAGAACTGAAATGCTATGAACATCAGGGAAGGCCGAATAGATTGGGGATTTTCTCTCTAGAAAGGAGAGTGCTGTGAAGTAAAAGAGATCATTAAGATTACAGACGGGGTCTGAATGGGGTAGGTGCAGAAGATTTCCTGCTTACAGAAAACTTAAAACGTGGGGGCATCAAATCAGACAGCCCCGAATAAACCCAAACGAGGGGATCTCAATATCAGACAATCCCCAATAAATCTAATCAGGAATTCAGAAGCTTCTTTATCCAGCATGATGAGAATATGGAACTTACTACCACATGGAATTTTTAAAATTCTTTCATGGGATGTGGGAGTCACTGGCTGGCCAGAATTCATTGTCCATTCCTAATTGTCCTTGAGAAAGTGGTGGTGAGCTGCCTCCTTGAACCGCTGCAGTCCATGTGGTGTAGGTACAACCACAGTGCTGTTAGGGAGGGAGTTCCAGGATTTTGACCGAGCGACAGTGAAGGAACGGCCGATATATTTCTAAATCAGGATCGTGAGTGGCTTGGAGGGAAACTTCCAGGTGGTGGTGTTCCCATGTATCTGCTGCCCTTGTCCTTCTAGGTGGTTGAGTCAGGGGTTTGGAAGGTGTTGTCGAAGGAGCTTGAATGTTTGATATGAATAGCATAAGATGTTTGCGGATAGATGAGGGAGAACAGATGGATATGTTGATAAGAGAGAGTGGGAGAAGGTTCACGTGGAGCATAAACATCAGCACAGAGCAGATGGGCCAAATGGTCTTTTCCTGTGCTGCAAATTTGGTGAAACTTTCTAGGAAAAAAGTGTCACAGAACTATCAGTAAGAGTCACGTCTGGTGAGAACAACTTTATGTTATGAATATACTGGGAAGAGGCAAGCCATTGAAGGCCGGGTACTCATGCAGGAATGTCAAGAGTGTAGTAAACCACCAATACAGGCGCATGCACAACAAGGACAACAGCTAACCTTACTGCTAACTTTTAAATATCAGTGTATGCTCAAAACATAATGATGTGTTGTACCCAAAATTTAACCCTATAACTGACTGAAGCACTTTGCGGACTCTGACCCAACCTTGCCAAGGCAGCTAAGACAATAGCTCCTTGCAAACTCCTCAGCAATCCTTTGTATGTGAATTTTAATCAATGCCTATCATGTATATTTCACGTAAAGGGTTGTTTCATTATCTCATCGATTTAACAGCATAAGGAATAGGAGCAGAAGGACGCCATACAGTCCCTTGAGCCGGTTCTGCTATTCAATAAGATTACAGCTGATCTTCAGCCCCACTTTCCTGCCCATTCCCCAAATCACTTAATGCCCTTCATGCCTAAAACTTGATCAATGTCAGACTCGAAAATATTCAACAACTAAGCAACGTGGGGTAGAGATTTCCAAAGATTCACAACTCAGTGAAGAAATTTCTTCTCGTACTCCGGGCAACAGGGATACATGACAACATCTTACATAAACCCAAGCAGCCCTCCTACTCCAGGGACTGCATTTCCTAGCATCATATTCTTTGAATTTAGTTTCCACTCCACTTCTCACTCGAGGGCAGCTCTTTCAGAGATAAAAGCAAAGTACAGCGAATGCTGGAGTTTTGAAATAAAAACGTTAACCACTGGCAGGACTCAGGAGGCCTGGCAGCAGCTGTGAAGAGAGAAATTGCTAATGTTTTGAGTCCGTATGACTCTTCTTCAGGAAGTTGTCATATTGGGCTCGAAATTTTAATTCCGTTTCTCTCTTCACAGATCCTGCCTGGCCTGCCGAGTTCTTCCAGCCTATTCAGGGAGCTGGCACAGGTGTGTTTAGCTAAACAGCCTCCCTCTGTGCTTCATGTTGGACCCTGCTGGGCATCTGTCTTGAAAGGCAATATATACAAGCTCTTTGCTTATTTACTGGCAGCAGTGCCTTTAGCTGCCTGGGTCCCAAGCTCTGGAATTTCCTCTCTACCTCTCTCTCCTCCTTTGAGAAGCTCCTTAAAATCGACCTCTTTGACAAAGTTTTTGGTCACCTATCCTATCATCACACGTGGCTCTATGTTTCAATTTTGGCCAATAATGCTTCTGTGAAGCACTCAGGAACACACTGTACTATGTTAAAAGGTGCTATATTAAGGCAAGTTGTTGTTGGATGCCAGGCTATGCGGATACAAAGTGGAAGTGATGGCCTGCATATGTTCAAAGGCCCCAGAAGCAGTAGCTCAGGGCACTGACTGCACTTGGCAGAGACACCAGAGGCCAATAGTGAAGACTGCAAGCTCTGGGCTATGGAGCTGGCTTTCAAGGCACCAAACCACAAGGAATAAGGGAAAAGATGGATTGAGAAATATTCAAACATCAGATTCTAACTTAAAACAGGGAAGAACATGGTGAACTTAATCCTCATTTAAAGGGTTATGAATCTTTGAAATTCTTTACCCCAGAGGGATGTGGACGTTCAGTCATTGAGTTATTCAAGATGGAGATTGATAAGCCTTTTGGATACTAAGGAAACAGGGGATATGGGGATAGTGCAGGAAGTGAAGATTTTAAAAAATTCTTTGGGCTTTGCTGGCTAGGCCAGTATTTGTTGTCCATCCCTAATTGGCCTTGAGAAGTTGGTGGTGAGCTGCTTTCTTGAACTGCTGCAATCCATGTGGTGTAGGTGCACCCACAGTACTGTTCGGAAGGGAGTTCCAGGATTTTGACCCAGCGACAGTGAAAGAACAGTGATATATTCCCAAGGATGCTGAGTGACTTGGAGGGGAACTTCCAGGTGGTAGTGTTCCCAAATGTCTGCTGCCCATGTCCTTCTAGATGGTAGTGGTCGTGGCTTTGGAAAGTGCTGTCTAAGGTGCCTTGGTGAATTCTTGCAATGCATCTTGTAGATGATACACACTGCTGCTAATGTGCGTCGGTGGTGGAGGGAGTGAATGTTTGTGGATGTCGTGCCAATCAAGCAGACTATGTAATTATCTGAATGGCTATAATTTGAGGGAGGGGAATGTGCAACGAGACCTGGGTGTCCTCGTACACCAGTTGCTGAAGGTAAGCATGCAGGTGCAGCAGGAGGTAAAGAAGGCAAATGGTATGTTGGCCTACATAGCGAGGGGATTTGAGTACAGCAGCAGGGATGTCTTGCTGCAATTATACAGGGCCTTGGTGGGACCACACTTGGAATATTGGGTGCAGTATTCTGGCATGCCCTCCTGCACTCTTCACTGAATCAAGGTTGATCCTCTGGCTTGGCGGTAATGGTAGCATGGGGCATATGCCAGGCCATGAGATTGCGGTTGAGTACAATTCTGCTGCTGCTGCTGATGGCCCACAGCGCCTCATGGATGCCCAGTCTCGAGTTGCTAAATCTGTTCGATATCTATCCCATTTAGCACGGTGTTAGTGCCATACAACATGATGGAGGGTATCCTCAATGTAAACACAGGACTTTGTCTCCACATGGACTGTGCGGTGGTCACTCCTGCCGATACTGTCATGGACAAGGCGCATCTGCAGAGGCAGGTTGGTGAGGATGAGGTCAAGTATGTTTTTCCCTCTTGTTGGTTCCCTCACCACCTGTCGCAGACCCAGTCTAGCAGCTGTATCATATAGTACTCGGCCAGCTCGGTCTGTAATGGTGCGACTGAGCCATTCTTGGTGATGGACATTGAAGTCCCCAACCCGGAGTACATTCTGTGCCCTTGCCACCCTCATGCTTACCTTCAGCAACTGGTGTATGAGGACACCCAGGTCTCGTTGCACATTCCCCTCCCTCAAATTATAGCCATTCAGTGCTTCCTTCAAATGGTGTTCAACATGGAGGAGCACTGATTCAGCTGAGCGGGGTGCGGTATGTGGTAATCTGCAAGAGATTTCCTTGCCCATGTTAGACCTGATGCCACGTGACTTCATAGAATCCAGAGTTGATGTTGCGGACTCCAAATGCAACTCCCCCCTGACTGTATACCACTGTGCCGCCACCTCTGCTGGGTCTGTCCTGCTGGTGGGACAGGGCATACCCAGGGATACTGAAGGTGGTGTCACAGACATCGTAAGGTATGATTCCTTGAGTATACGTCAGGCTGTTGTTCGACTAGTCTCTGAAATAGCTCTCCCAATTTTGGCACAAGCCTCCTGATGTTAGTAAGGAGGACTTTGCGGGGTCGACAGGGCTGGGTTTGCCTTGTTATTTCTGGTGCCTAGGTTGATGCTGGGTGATCTGTCCTGTTTCATTTCTTTTTTAGACTGTAGCATTTTGATACAACTGAGTGACTTGCCCGGGCATTTAAGAATCAACCACATTATCGCGGATCTGGAATCACTTGTAGGCCAAACCAGGCAAGGACAGCGGATTTCCTTCCCTAAAGGATGTTAGTGAACCAGATGGGTTTCTATAACAATCAATAGTGGTTTCATGGTCATCATTAGACTTTTAATTCCAGATTTTTTACTAAATTCAAATTTCACCATTGGGCACGGTGGGATTCGAATTCAGGTCCTGACAGCATTACCCTGGGTCGCTGGATTACCAGTCCAGTTGAGGTAGATCAGTCATGATTTTGCTGAATAATGGAGAAGGCTTGAAAGGTTAAATGGCCCTTCTCCTATTTCTCATGTCCTTCAGATTAAATATTCATTTGTTAGGAATAGAGGAACAGGGGGAGGCCATTGAGCTCCTCAAACCTGTTGCACCATTCAATTAATTCATGGCTGTTCTGTACCTTAACTCTATCCATCTCTCTCTTAGGTTCCAATACTTTCAAACTTTCAATACCTTTGCCTGACAACAAAAAATGTATAAATTTCGGTTTCAAAATATTCAATTGCCTTCACTCTCAACATTGTAGTCCATGATCTTTGATTTTACCATGATCTTTGATTTTTTCTGACTCGAGATGTTAAGGCGGTTTCTCTCTCTCTCCACAGATACTACCCGAGCTGCAGATTTCCAGAATGTGCAGTATTTTGTATTTGTATGACTATTTTGTTTTTGTGTTATAATAATTTAAGGTGTATATCATTCATTGGGTCAGGAAAGACATTTGACAGGCGTGCCTTTTAGATGGATAGAGAGGCATGTTATCTCAATGAGGTAGCATTCTTGACAGGATGATCAAGTTAGAGGCACAGCACTTGTGACATAGCTTTAGATTATACATTGCTCACGTGTTGTCCAAAACCGTCCCCTGATTCTGTCAGCCTCACTCACCTTGTCCTCTTCCCGGACGACATATTGAGCCACTTTGAAGGAGGTGAGGTACTCATTCATGCTCTGTATATCTGTGTCTTCTGTTGCATCTTGGTTCCTATCCAGCAGTCGATCAATAGCAGCCCCATCGTAGTGGATAACACTGCTGTCTTCATCCCGATTATCACCTTGAAACACATGGATGGGAAGGTGAGCTTTCACTCTTTCAGTAATGGGTGAATTGGGGTGGGAAGTAGCGAATGTGGAAGCTAATTCACTGACCCATTTACACCCAGGTCAGATTCCTAGTCTACAATGCGACCTGGAACATCCTGAAATTGTGAAAGGCACCATGTGAATGAAACTTTTTATTTCTCCCTCAAAACTCAGGTCGAGGGGATACGATAACAGTTATTGTATGTATTTCCTCCCCTGCTTTTCTCCCTTGATTATTTAGTATTTTTGGAATGCTATTAGTGTCTTCTCTCGTGAAGATTGATGCAAAGTATTTATTCAACTCCTCTGCCATTTCCTGGTTCCCCATTATTATTTTGCCAGCCTCAATCTTTAAGGCACCTATGTTCACTTTGGCCCCTCTCTTTCTTTTTATATATTAAAAGCAGCTCTTACAATCCATTTTTATATTATTTGCTAGTTTACCCTCAAAAGTTTATTTTCTCCCTCTATTTTTTTGATCCAGTCCTCTGGCTTACCACTAATCTTTGCAACGTTGTATGTTTTTTTCTTTCAATTTGATACTATCCTTAACTTGCTTAGTTAACCACGGTTGGTTTAATCCCTTCCTAGAATCCTTCTTCCTCACTGGGATACATCTTTGTTGTGAGTCATGAACTATTTTCTTAAACATCTGCCATTGCTCATCAACCATCTTTTCTGTTAAAATCCTTTCCCAGTCCACTCCAGCCAACCCTGCCCTCATTCCTTTATAATTACCCTTATTTAAGTTTAGCACAGTTGTTTCTGACCCAATTTTCTCACTCTCAAACTGAATACTAAATTCTACCATGTTATGGTCACTGTTTCCTTGGGGATTTTATACTCTGAGATCATTTATTAAACCTGCCTCATTACACACTACCAGATCAAAACTAGCCTGATCCTGGTTAGGTTCACAATATATTGTTCTAGGAAACTGTCCCAAATAACACTATGAAATTCTTATTCATGGCTAAGTCTGCCAATTTGATTTTCCCAATCTATATGGAGATTAAAGTCACCCAAAATTAACGTACTGCCTTTTTTTACATGCCCTTATTATTTCCTGATTTATTCTCTGTTCTACAGTATACTATTAGGGGGCCTATAGACTACTCCAACCAGTGTCTTCTTCCACTTGTTATTTCTTACCTCCATACAAATGGATTCCACATCTCCTGATCCAAGAACATTTCTTGCTATTGTACTTATTCCATCTTGTACTAACAAAGCTACCTCACCACCCTCTCCTTCCTGCCTGTCCTTTTGAAAAGTTACATACCCCTGAATATTTAGTTCCCAGCTTTGATCTCCTTGCAACCATGTCTCAGTAACGGGTATAAGATCATGCCCAGTAACCTCCGTTTATGCCGTTAATTCATTTATTTTGTTCTGAATACTACGTGCCTTTAAGTAAAAGGCCATTAATTTTGCCTTTTTACCATTTTCCTCCTTTGATCTTATTTGCTGCTGTTTTTATATATGTTTGTACACTCTGTCCCTTCCTGTCACACTCTGCGTATCATTACCTAAATAGCTGTCCTGCAATGCTACCTTATCCTTTTGCTTTGTAAGCCTACGCATCCCCTCTCCAGAACCCTCCCCCACTCTATTTAGTTTAAAGCCCTCTTCAGGTCTAGTTATCTGATTCACCATTACACTGGTCCCAGCACAGTTCAAGTGAAGCCTGGCCGACTGGAACAGCTCCCTTCTACCCTAGTACTGGTGCCAGTGCCCCATTAACTGAAACCCATTCCTCCCACACCAACCTTTGAGCCTACTGAACCCCCTTATCTTAAAAGGTGTCCATCAGGTCACCTACTAGCTTTCTGTTTTCTAGGGAAGAGAGTCCAAGTTTGTTCAGCCTTTTCGGATAATCCTGACATTATAACTGTAAACCCTTTCTCACCTTCTAAATCCCTTTTAGACTAGAGCTGCCCTCAGTGCTCAAAGTGAGCTCCCACCTGTGTTCTATTCAACTTTCCTACAACTTCTCTCATACCTGCTTCTGAATTCTATTCTTCTGTAAATTAACTCAATTTTTACATGGATATACAGCACTGAAAAAGGCCATTCAGCCCAACCAGTCCATGTGAGTGCTTATGCTCCACTCAAGCCTCCTCCCATCTTTCCTCTCCCTCATATGCTTGTCTAGCTTCCCTTAAACGCATCCATATTATTCACTTTAACCTGTGGGAGTCAGGTCCACACTCTTACAGTTCTCCGGGTGAAGAAGTTTCCCCCAATTTCCCTATTGGATTTCTTGGTGACTGTCTAATATTGATGGCCTCTAGTTATGCTCTTCCCCACAAGAGGAAACATTTTGAGAGGGTCAGTACAGTTCCTTCCTTTTCCACTGACCAACTAGCTCAACTGCTACGTCTAAGGTTTGATTTCCTCTTCGATCTGCTTACCTTCAATATCCCCTTTGAAGAGTTCCTCTGTGCCGAACTTGAGAATATCGTCTAGCTCTTGCTTGGTCATGCTTCCAGTCTTGGAGCCCAGGCCAGGCCGGACCACCAGGTGAGTGAGCATCATCTTTCGTTTGGCCACTTGTGTGATTCTCTCCTCTACTGAGGCCCGAGTGACAAAGCGATAGATCATCACTTTATTCGCTTGACCGATGCGGTGAGCTCTGCTGAAAGCCTGAAGTTCAAAGTCTATCAGTCACGGGACAGGCTAAAGGAGCACTCAAAAAATAAACAACAGGCATTCTAGGAAAACAGAGGCCATTCAGCCTCTTGAACCTGCTCTGCTATTCAATTAAGTCGAGGCTGATCTATAACTCGTTTACCTTTGCTCCTTATCACTTGATCTTCTTATCCTACAAAAATCTATCAGTTGCAGTCCTCAGACATTCAATTGATCCTCAGCATGTAGAATTTTTTTTGGAGGGGGGGAGGGGGGAGGTGGTGGGGCAAGAGTTCCAGATTTTCCCTGTCCTTTGTGTGAAGTGCTTCCTGATATCACCACTGAATAGACTGGTTCTAATTTTAAGGTTCCGCTCCCTTGTTCTGGACTGCCCTCACCACCAGAGGAAATAATCTCTCTCTATCAACCCTATCCAATCCTTTAATCATCATAAACACCTCAATTAGATCACCCTTAATCTTCCATACTAAACAGCAAAGGTCAAATATCAGGGCACTGGAAGAGCTTTGTATGGCAAATTACCCGTCAAGGCTACTTTGTACAACTGTTGCTGCAATTCACAGAATCTCAGCGCAGAAGAGGCCCTTTGGCCCATCGAATCTGCACCAACACGTGAGAAACACCTGACCTACCTACCTAATCCCATTTACTGGCACTTGGCCCATAGCCTTGAATGTTATGACGTGCCAAGTGCTCATCCAGGTACTTTTTAAAGGATGTGAGGCAACCCACCTCCACCACCCTCCCAGGCAGCGCATTCCAGAACATCACCACCCTGGGGGTTAAAAAGTTTTTCCTCACATCCCCCCTAAACCTCCTACCCCTCACCTTGAACTTATGTCCCCTCGTGACTGACCCTTCAACTAAGGGGAACAGCTGCTCCCTATCCACCCTGTCCATGCCCCTCAATCTTGTCCACCTCGATCAGGTCACCCCTCAGTCTTCTCTGCTCCAACGAAAACAACCCAAGTCTATCCAATCTCTCTTCATAACTTAAATGTTTCATCCCAGGCAACTTCCTGGTGAATCTCCTCTGCACCTTCTCCAGTGCAATCACATCCTTCCTATAATGTGGTGACCAGAACTGCACACAGTACTCAAGCTGTGGCCTCACCAAGGTTCTATACAATTCCAACCTGATCTCCCTACTTTTGTAATTTATGCCTCGATTGATAAAGGCAAGTGTCCCATATGCTTTTTTCACCACCCCACTAACACGCTTCATGAGTGCCTGTAGCAAGGAAGGGAATGGTCTGTCCAGTTGCCTCCTATCCTGTCTGTTGTCCCTGCTGCAGTGTGGATACTGGGTGAAGCTCTCACTGCCTATGCTGATTGTTTGTGAACACTCACCCCACTCCCATTCTACACCCTTGATATTATTGCCAACCTGGATATCGTTGTGGGGGTTCCAGTCTGAGTCGAAGATGATGACCGTGTCAGCTGTGGCCAAATTAATTCCAAGACCCCCGGCTCTGGTTGACAGCAGGAAGCAAAACTGTAGAGCTCCTGGCGCTGAGAAAGAATAAAAATCACGGTGCAATTGAGAGAGGCAGCAGCAGAGGGTAAAAACACGGTGCGTTCGAAGGGGACAGAAGCAGAGGGTTAAAACCACGGTGCAATCGAGAGGGACAGGAGCACAGGGTCAAAAAATTGTGATCGAAGGGGACAGGAGCAGGGACTAAAAAAAATGATCAAAGGGGACAGGAGCGGAGGGTTAAAAACCACAGTGCGATTGATTGGGAGAGGAGCAGAGAGTTAAAAACACGGTGCGATCGAGTGGGACAGGAGCAGAGAGTTAAAAACACGGTGCGATCGAGGGGGACAGGAGCAGAGGTTGAAAAAAACACGGCGTGATCGAGGGGGACAGGAGCAGAGAGTTAAAAACACGGTGCGATCGAGGGGGACAGGAGCAGAGGTTTAAAAAACATGGTGCGTTCGATTGGGAGAGGTGCAGAGTGTTAAAAACACGGTGCGATCAAGGGGGACAGGAGCAGAGGGTCAAAAACACGGTGCGATCAAGGGGGACAGGAGCAGAGGGTCAAAAACACGGCGCGATCGAGTGGGACAGGAGCAGAGGGTCAAAAACACGGCGCGATCGAGTGGGACAGGAGCAGAGGGTCAAAAACACGGCGCGATCGAGTGGGACAGGAGCAGAGGGTCAAAAACACGGTGCGATCGAGGGGGACAGGAGCAGAGGTTTAAAAAACATGGTGCGATTGAGTGGGACAGGAGCAGAGATTTAAATAACACGGTGCGATCGAGATGGACAGGAGCAGAGGTTTAAAAAACATGGTGCGATCGAGTGGGACAGGAGCAGAGGGTCAAAAACACGGCGCGATCGAGTGGGACAGGAGCAGAGATTTAAAAAACATGGTGCGTTCGAGTGGGACAGGAGCAGAGATTTAAAAAACATGGTGCGTTCGAGTGGGACAGGAGCAGAGGGTTAAATAACACAGTGTGATCGAGATGGACAGGAGCAGAGGGTCAAAAACACCGTGCGATCGAGAGGGACAGGAGCAGAGGGTTAAAAACACGGTGCGATCGAGTGGGACAGGAGCAGAGGGTTAAATAACACGGTGCGATCGAGTGGGACAGGAGCAGAGATTTAAAAAACATGGTGCGTTCGAGTGGGACAGGAGCAGAGATTTAAAAAACATGGTGCGTTCGAGTGGGACAGGAGCAGAGGGTTAAATAACACAGTGTGATCGAGATGGACAGGAGCAGAGGGTCAAAAACACCGTGCGATCGAGAGGGACAGGAGCAGAGGGTTAAAAACACGGTGCGATCGAGTGGGACAGGAGCAGAGGGTCAAAAAACATGGTGCGATCGAGGGGGATAGGAGCAGAGGGTTAAAAACACGGTGCGATCGAGTGGGACAGGAGCAGAGATTTAAAAAACATGGTGCGTTCGAGTGGGACAGGAGCAGAGATTTAAAAAACATGGTGCGTTCGAGTGGGACAGGAGCAGAGGGTTAAATAACACAGTGTGATCGAGATGGACAGGAGCAGAGGGTCAAAAACACCGTGCGATCGAGAGGGACAGGAGCAGAGGGTTAAAAACACGGTGCGATCGAGTGGGACAGGAGCAGAGGGTTAAATAACACGGTGCGATCGAGTGGGACGGGAGCAGAGGGTTAAAAACACGGTGCGATCAAGAGGGACAGGAGCAGAGGGTTAAAAAGTGTGATCGAAGGGGACAGGAGCAGAGGGTAAAAAAAACAGTGCGATTGAGAGGGGAAGGAGCAGAGGGAAGATGCCAAAATCTGGGTAACCCTCGCTCAGAAACCGACTGAAGATTGACTCTGTTAGCACTCACTGTTAAATCTATCGATAGCTTCCTGTCTCATTGCACCAGTGACGCTCCCATCAATCCTTTCATACTTGTAGCCCTCATAGTCCATGAAATCTTCCAACAAGTCCAACATTTTAGTCATCTGAGAAAGGGAAAGCCAGTATCAAGGTGGTTTACAGGTTTTGGGGAAGCTTCCAGAACAAAGTCCAGTTTTAAAAAAAGCTTGAAAGAACGTACTTTGAAAGATACCAAGAATTAACGTGTTCGTTCAGAGTTTGGTGTGGTATTCACTTAGCACATTTCATGTGGCGTGTCAGTGGCAGAGTGTATTTTCACGTGGCACATTCCACATGGTGTGGGTGGTTTGTTTTTTACCTAGCATATTTTGCCTAGCGGGGGAGGTAGTGGCATAGCGGTATTATCACTGGATAAGTATTCCAGAGACCTGGGCTAATGCTCTGGGGGTCTGGGTTCAAATTCCACCATGGCAGATGGTGAAATCGGAGTTCAATAAAAAAAAATCTGGAATTAGAAGTCTAATGATGATCACAAAACTATTGCTGCCCTTACCTGTGACTCCAGGCCCGGAGCAGAGCAATGTGGCTAACTCTTAAATGCCCTCTGAACAAGGGCAATTAGGGGTGGGCAATAGATGCCACCAGCGATGTCTGCATCCCATTAATGAGTGAAAAAAAAGTGTCATGTGGTGCTCATGTGGCACATTCCGTGAGGCATTCATGGTACAGTGTGGGGTGTGTTCACATGACATATAGCTTATGAAGTGTGTGGTGTGGCATGCAGGTGAGGTGCACGTGCCACAGTCAGAGTCATTTATGCACAGAAAGAAGCCATTCAGCCCATAGAGATCATGCAACGAATGACATTTTAAACAGAGAAGGTTGTTTTCTTCTGGCCTGTACATCAGTAGCTTCAATATAAACACAGCAAAGGTTCCTCCTGATTATTTCCAGCCAAATCGTAAAGCTATTACCTGGACATAGACACTTTTCTACTGTTTTCACCAAGAATATTGGCCAGATCAATTCTTCATTTGTTTTTTTAAAGGTCACTCATCGTCCCCTTCCTCACTCCTTCCAATCCTGCATGTTTCTGCTAACATCCCAAAGCTGCTAGGGGGTGAAATAAGGCCCAAGAGACACAAAGAAGCAACACTACAGACAGCAGATGAAGTCAAGATGGGCTTCAATTGTACTCTACTGGGCACATTCTTAAAAAGACTATCCCAATCCAATCAACATGCCCTCTAATCTTTCATTGCTGTGTGCAGCCTGTTTGTTGCACCACATGGCACGTTCTGGATCGCTGCAAGTTAGTGGGAACATGGAACCCAAACGCATCACCCTCCCGCAAAACCACTGACCCACCATGGTACTGGAGGAGCAACCCAGCAGGTCTGACTTCAAATCCAACTGTGGAAAGTTGATGCTGAAGGTAGGAAACGCGAACATGTGAATTAGGAGGAGTAGGCTACTTGGCCCCTCGAGCCTGCTCCGCCATTCAATATGATCATGGCTGATCTGAATGTAACCTCAAGCCCTCATCCCTGCCTACCTCAAGTAACCTTTCACCCCCTTGTTAATCAAGAATCTATCTAGCATTGCCTTAAAAATATTCAAAGACCCTGCTTCCACTGCCTTTTGAGGAAGAGAGTTCCAAAGACTCACAACCCCCTGAGAAAAATTCTCCTCATCTCTGTCTTAAATGAGCGACCCCTTATTTTTAATCAGTGACCCCTAGTTCTAGATTCTCCCACAAGAGGAAACATCCTCTCCATATCCACCCTGTCAAGATCCCTTAGGATCTTAATGGTTTCAATTAAGTCACCTCTCACTCTTCTAAACTCCAGTAGATACAAGCCTAACCTGTCCAGCCTTTCCTCATAGGACAACCCGCCCATTCCAGGTATTAGTCTAGTAAACCTTCTCCGAACTGCTTCCAAAACATACATCCTTCCATAAATAAGGAGACCAATACTGTACACAGTACTCCAGATGTGGTCTCACCAATGTCCTGTACTACTGAAGCATAACCTCCCTACATTTATATACAGTTCCCCTCACAATAAATGAAAACATATTATCTTTCCTAATTACCTGCTGTACCTGCATACTAACCTGTTGTAATTCATGGACTAGGACACCCAGATCCCTCAGAATCTGAGCTCTGCAATCTCTCACCATTTAGATAATAAGTTTCTTTTTTATTCTTCTTGCTAAAATGAACAATTTCACATTTGCCCATATAATACTCCATTCGCCAGATCTTTGTCCACTCAATTAACCTATTTTTGTCACTTTGAAGCCTCCTTATGGCCACTTCACAATTTACTTTCCTAACTATCTTTGTGTCGTAAGAATATTTAGCAACCATACCGTTGGTCCCTTCATCCAAGTCATTTATAAAGTTGAGGCCCCAGCACAGATCCCTGTGGCACACCACTTGTCACACCCTGCCAATCAGAAAATGACCCATTTATGCCTCCTCTCTGTTTCTTGTTAGCTAGCCAATCTTCTATCCATGCCAATATGTTACCCCCTAAGCCATGAGCTTTTATTTTCTGAAATAACCTTTGATGTGGCACTTTATCAAATGCCTTCTGGAAATCTAAGTACAATACATCCACCAGTCTCCCTTTATCCACAGCACATGTGACTCGTTCAAAGAACTCCAATAAATTGGTTAAACATGATTTCCCTTTCGCAAAACCCTGTTGACTCTGCTTGATTGCCTTAAACTTTTCTGAGTGCCCTGCTATAACATCTTTAATAATAGCTTCTAACATTTTCCTAATGACAGATGTTAGGTTAACTGGCCTGTAGTTTCCTTTCTGTCTCCCTCCCTTTTTGAATAAAGCAGTTATATGTTTGCTATTTTCCAATCTAATGGAACCTTCACCGAACCCAGAGAATTTTGGAAAATTAAAACTAGTGCATCAACTATCTCACTAGCCACTTCTTTCAAGAATTTAGGGTGAAATCCATCCGGACCTAGAGATTTGTCAGCCAGCAGCCCCAATAATTTGCTTAATACTACTTCCCTGGTGATTGCAATTTTGCCAAGTTCCTCCCTCCCTTCCATTTCCTGATTTAAAGCTATTTCCGGGATGTTACTTGTGTCCTCTATAGTGAAGACTGAAGCAAAATACCTGCTTAATTCATCCACCATCTCCCTACTTTCTATTATCAATTCCCCAGATGTACTTTCTATAGGACCAACGCTCACTTTGTTAACTCTTCTTATTTAAATATCTATGGAAACCCTTACTATCCGTCTTTGTTACTAGTTAGCTTTCTCTCATACTAATTTTTCCCTCCTTATTAATCTTTTTGTAGTTCTTCGCTGTAATTTATATTCTTTCCAATCTTCTGACTTGCCACCCATCTTTGCGTAATTATATACTTTTCCTTTTAAGTTTGATACTGTCTAACTTTAGTTAACCACGGGTGGTGGGCCCTCCCTCAGCACCCTGAGCCCTGGGATTACCGTACCTGAGAAAAAAAGCAGCACCCTGAGTCCTGGGACTACTGTACCCAAGAAAATATCGGCACTGGGCTGTGGGATTACCGTACAAGAAAATAGCAGCACCCCAAACCCTGGGATTACCGTACCTGAGAAAATATCAGCACCCTGTGGCCCTGAGCCTTCAGTTTCTTCAGCATCTTCTGAAGGAGTGTTAGCTTCCCAGATGACTTGATCAACCCGCTGCCTTCATATGCACCATTCGGTAACTTTGCAGACTCCTGCAGCAAAGGGAAATGGAGCAACAGACACTCAAGAACAGACCTCTAAATACAAGCATGTTAGGATAAAGCAGCAGTAAAATTAGCAGAATTGACAATGCTTCCTATAACTGGGAACCTCTTACTGAAAGGTGGCGGTAACAAGACACACACATGCCGCTCCTGAAGCGCACTGGAGTAAGAACATGTGTTATAATGCTTTGTCCAAGAGCCGAAACAACATGCATCAGCCTTGACAGTCAGCATGGGAGAGTGTGGAGGGCATGACAGTTGAACCTGACCTTGTTTTCGTCAACATTCACACACACACGTTTACCAGTGCCATCATCAGATAGTCACGGATGTTGTAAGTATGGCTGATTTTTCTTTTCACCAGCCTGGGGTGAGTGGATGATCTGATGGCCCAGTATTTAAGCAGTGAGAATCCAAGCTCATGGGCACACAGATCTGTGCTGTACTGTACTGCCCCTCCCCCATCACTGCAATAGCAACTCAAGACATACCAGGAATTGTTTTTTTTAATTATAGAGCCCATAACTACGGACAAGGGTTTGGATAATTTCTCCTTATTTACTTTGTTTTCAGTGGAAAGGTCAGTAATCAGAGTAGTCAGATTTGAAGCAAGTGGCAAAAAATTAGAGCTGAGGAAAGAGGAGAGTTGGATTCATTGGATAATTCTTTCAAAGAGCTGGCATAGGTATGATGGGCCAGACAGCCTCCCTCAGTCCAGTGCGAGTCTATGGGACGGTGGGGGAGGGGGGAAAAAGAGACAATGGGGTCAAATGGAACCTTCACGCTTGAAAAGGAGAGATTTTTGGTGAGCAAAGGGTTATCAAGGACTATGGAGCTAAGGTGAGAAAATGGAGCTGAAGTAAGTATAACTTAATTAAAAGGTGGGGCAAGCTAGAGGGGCTGAATGGCCTCCTATTGCTATGTTACCCTTTCTCACCACCTTTAAGACGTCTCAGCCAAACTGCCCACTACTGCTTGGAACTGGCTACTTTTTCCACTGACACCATGGGATGGCTCACTGCTTGCAACACAAGCCCCTCATTACTGGCTATAATCTTTAAGAGGCAGCCCTGCAGACTGCAGGCAATGGTAAAAACGCGACAGCGCCAGAAACAAAATACAGCAGTCACATACCATGGCAGCCACTGGGAAGAGATAAGGGTGGTTACAACATTTCTTCAGATCCATCATAATATTCAGCAGTGACACCTGGTTCCCACCACCTTTGGAATTCAGTGCATCAAAGTTCCTTGTCAAAATGAATTTATAGTATTTTCTGAAAAACAGTAAATAGGTTACAGATTTACGCATCTGATTTAGTTGGGGGCTGTGCTGGGGTGGAGGAGTTATCAATTACAAGTGTAGGGACTTGTTAATAGCGGTTAGCATTTAACCTATCTTGGATATCACTTGGGCAGATGTTATAAATCGTGGGGTAGAGGCGAAGCAGGAGAGTAAAATCGTAATATGAGAAGTGAGGGTCAGAGAACGGCAGGAAGGGGAAGAGAAGAGAAACCTAAGAAAACACTGACAGTCAAGACTACAGGTTACAAAGATAACAAAGACAAAACTAAAGGCTCTGTATCTAAATGCGCACTACATTCATAAACTAGATGAATTGATAGTGTAGTTGAAGTAAATAGATGGGATCTTATAGCCATTATGGAGACATGGCTGCAGGATGACAAGGATCGGGTCCTGAATATTAAGGGTATGTGACATTCAAGAAGAATGGGGAGCTAGGTAAAGGTGGAGGGGTAGCGCTGTTAATCAAGGATGGCACTGATGCTATAGTTAGAGATGACCTTGATTCAGGAGATCAGGATGTAGAATTGGTTTGGGTGGAGATGAGGAATAGTAAGGTGAAAAAGTCACTAGTGGGAGTGGTCTACGTGCCCTCTAAACAGTAACCACAATGTAGGACAAAGTATATAAGAAGAACACTGGGAGCTTGTGATAAAGGGGGGGCAAAAATCATGGGTGATTTTAATCTATATATAAACTGGAAAAAACAGATTGGCAGTAGTAATTTGGATGAGGAGTTCATAAAATGTTTGAGACAGTTTCTTAGGGCAGCACGTTCTGGAACCAACTAGAGAGCAGGTTATATTAAGACTTGGTATTATGTAATGTGACAAGATTAATTAATGACCTCAGAGTAAAGGCACCTCTAGGTGGCAGCGACCATAATATGATTGAATTTTACATCCAGTTTGAAAGAGAAAAGCACGGGTCTTTTAAACTTAAATAAGAGCAACTATGTGGGCATGAGAGCTGTGCTAGCTGAAGTGAACTGGGATACTAGGCTAGAGGATAGATTAATAGAGGAGCAGTGAGAGACATTTAAGAGGACATTTCAGAATATTTATAATAAGTATATTCCGTCTATAAAAAATATTCTAAGGGAAGGAGCCACCATCCTTGGTTAACGAAAGTAGTTAAGGAAAGCATCAAACTTAAGGAAAAAGCATATAACTACACAAAGATGAGTGGCAAGTCAGGCGATTGATCAGAATATAAAGAATAGCAGAGAATGGCTAAAAGGTTAAATCAGGGGAAAGGAATTGAAAAATAAAAGGGGGAAGCTAACGAGAAAAATAACAATGGATAGCAAGAGTTTCTACTAGTATTTAAACAGGAAATTTGTTGGTCCTCCAGGGAATGAGAATGGGGAGTTAATAAGGAAATGACGGATGAAATGAACAAATATGTTGCTTCTGTCTTCACGAGAGGGGATACAAAAAACATTCCAGTAATAGTGGTAAATCAAGAGGTGGAAGGGAGAGGGGAACTTGCTGAAATTACAATCACTAGGGAAATGGTACTGAGCAAACTGATGGAGCTGCAGCTGACACGTCTCCGGGTCCTGATGGACTTCATCCTAGGGTCTTAAAAAAGGTGGCTAATGAGGTAGTAGCTGCATTGGTGTTAATTTTCCAAATTTCCCTACATTCTGGAAAGGTTCCATCAGACTGGAAAGTAGCAAATTTAACCCGTCTATTCAAGAGGGGAGGGAGGCAGAAAACAGTAAACTATAGGTCAGTTAGCCTGATATCTGTCATGGGGAAGGTGCTAGAATCGACCATTAAGGAGGTTACAGCTGGACATTTAGAAAAACTCAAGGTAACTGGGAAGAGTCAACATGGTTTTGTGAAAGAGGGATAATGTTGAACCAATTTATTGGAGTTCTTTGAAGGAGTAACATGTGCTGTGAATAAAGGGGAACCTGTAGATGTGCTGTGCTTGGATTTCCAGAAGGCATTCAGTAAGTTGCCACATCAGAGGTTATTGTGGAAAATAAAAGCCCATGGTGTAGGGGGTAACATATTAGCATGGATAGGAGATTGGCTGGCTGGGAAAAAAGCAGCGTGCATAAATGGGTCAGTTTCTGATTGGCAGGATGTAATGAGTGGAGTCCCGTGGGGGTCTATACTGGGGCCTCAACTTTTTACAATTTATATCAATGACTTAGATGAGGCGAGCGAAGGTGTGGTAGCTAAATTTGCAGATGACACTAAGATAGGTAGGAAAGTACATTGTGAAGAGGACATAAGGTGGTTTCAGACAGATATAGAAAGGTTGAGTGAGTGGGAAAAAATCTGGCAGATGGAATATAATGTGGGAAAATGTGAAGTTGTTCACTTTGGCAGGAAGAGTATTACTTAAATAGAGGACGACTCTAGAATTCCGAGGTGCAGAGGGATCTAGGTGTTCTCGTGCATGAGTCACAAAAAGTTAGTGTGCAGGTACAACAAATAATTAAGGCGGCTAATGGAAGGGAGGAAGGATATAAATGCGATGGAGGTTCAGAGGGTGTTTACTAAACTGATACCTGGAATGAGTGGGTTGTCTTATGAGGAAAAGTTGGACAGGCCAGGCTTGTTTCCACTGGAGTTTAGAAGAGTGAGGGTGACTTGAAGTGTACAAGATCCTGAACAGTATTGACTAGGTGGACGTGGAAAGGATGTTTCCTCTTGTGGGTGAGTACAGAACTAGGGGGCACTGCTATAAAATTAGGGGTCACCCTTATAGGACAGAGATGAGGAGAATTTTTTCTGAGCGTTGTGAAACTTTGGAACTCCCTGCCACAGAAGGCATTGTAGGCAGGGTCAATGAATATCTTTAAGACGGAGGGAGATTAATTCTAAATCTAAGGTTACCGGGGGTAGATAGGAATGTGGAATTAGTAATACAAGCAAATCAGCCATGACCTTATTGAATTGAGGGGCAGGCTCGACAGGCCGAATGATCTACTCCTGCTCCTATTTCGTATGTTCTCCATCCTCCCCGTCAAAACGGGGTGTAAATGCACATTTTGGGTTCCTTAAAGTAGGGGATCAGCAGGCAGTGTGGGAGGGGTGCCAGTGACAGAATAATCTCTCAGTGTCTGGATGGAGAGTATCAGAGGAGCTGAATGGACTCCACATTCCTTGACCTTTTCCTCCTTACCCACCACAATATGAATCTTGCGAAGATGAAGGATCCAGCCACCATCACTGTGTTGGGCACAGAGGCCCAAACGATGGTTACTTACTTTTGCATCGTGCTTAACTCCACACGCACAATCAGTTCGGTCTTGGAGGGCATGTTCTTGAAGACATCGGTCTTGAGGCGTCGTAGCATGTGGGGACCGAGGAGATCGTGGAGCTTCTTGATCTGGTCCTCCTTTGAGATGTCAGCAAATTCTTCGAGAAAGCCCTCCAGATTGCTGAAAGAGAAAGGAAGTGAGAGCCGGGCTTTAGGTGGCCACTGAACACATACTGGGGGCTGAAGCTTCACACACTGTTGAGACTGCTGCATCAATAACAATATTAATATTGAACATTTAATGTGACAAAACTTCCCAAGGGACTTCACGGGAGTGATTATCAAATTCTGATTTGATAATCAAGTTTCATTAAGATAGAAACAAAGAAAACTGCGGATGCTGGAAATCCAAAACAAAAACAGAATTACCTGGAAAAACTCAGCAGGTCTGGCAGCATCGGCGGAGAAGAAAAGAGTTGACGTTTCGAGTCTTCATGACCCTTCGACAGAACTTGATTTCGAGTCCAGGAAAGAGTTGACTCGAAATCAAGTTCTGTCGAAGGGTCATGAAGACTCGAAACGTCAACTCTTTTCTTCTCCGCCGAGCTGCCAGACCTGCTGAGTTTTTCCAGGTAATTCTGTTTTTGTTTTTCATTAAGATAGGAATGACTTACAGGAGGGTGATAGACAGAGAGGTTCAGACCTAGATAACTGAAGGCACAGCTGTCAATGGTGAAGTGATGAAAGAGGCCAGGGTTGCTAACTAGGAAATTAATGGCTTAACTTTTGAGGTGTTGGTTTGTTTCAATTGATAGCACTCTGACCTCAGTCAGGAGGTCCTAGGTTCCTGTCCCCCACCAGAAACAGGGGGTGTAAATCTAGGCTGATGCTCCCAGCACAGTGCTGAGGGTATGCTGCACAGAGGAATCATCCTTCAGCTGATGTATGGGAATGAGGATTCCATGGCAGAGCAGAATCCTTCTCTTGGCCAACATTCCTCACTCAACCAAAGATAGATGAACTGGGCATTTATTTCATTGCTATTTGCGAGATCTTGCTGTGCGCCAAATAGTAGACACGCTCTCCTACAAAACAGGAGCGCGTATATGAAGGGAATTTGTGTTGAAGCACTTTGCAAGTCTTTCTAGTTTAAAGATAATTTTTTTCTGAATTGATCTAATTTGAGACAGAATTGGAAGGGAGTTGACTAACACCCTATTTCCTTCCCATTGCAACCAAGAACATCTACAAGGAACGGTGTAGAAATTGCAGCAATTGGCTTTGAAAGAAGCCTAACAGAAGCTCTGGCCCTGCCCTCTGCCTCTCAGTCTCATGTTTTCTCCTATCCAGGCTTGTAAGCAATGGCTCAGTGGGTGACGCTGAGGTGACACAAGGTAAGCTCTCATCTGCCCTCTCAAGGGAAAAAACACAGCCAATGCCATATTTAAGTGACTTTGAATATTACTCTGTTCAGCTTCTTGAAAAGGCTCTGAAGTTTAACTAAATCTAATGGATTTTATTTTTTGTAGCCTTGACATATTTCAATTGTTTTTCTTTTTAAAAAAAAAAATGACAGGGCCTCAGCGTTATTCCAAAGACAACGAGGGGAGTTCACCCCAGTGTCTTGGCCAGTATTTACTGCACAAGAATCACATGATTTGGTCATAAAAATATCATGGTTTGTGGGATCTTGCTGTGTGCAAATTAGCTGCCGAGTTTCCTACATCACAACAGCGACTACACTTCAAAAAAATACTTCCTTAGTAGTAAAGTGCTTAGAGACCTGATGAAGCTGTGAAAGGTCTAAAATAAATGAAAGTTCTCTTTCCCCGGTCTTTACGAAAACAACACTTACTTGAAACGGTCGGGTGTGAGAAAGTTGAGCAGATGGAAGAGTTCTTCTAGATTGTTTTGTAGCGGTGTCCCCGTCAGCAACAACTTCCAGTCAATTTTATAACCATTCAACACTCTGAAAAACTGAAGAAATATCAGCAAATTAATACAGCAATCAGAATTTCTGATTGGCCGAGTGAGACACTCAGTTACCACCTCATCAGGGCAACTAGGGATGGGCAATGTCACCTTTGCCAGCAATGCCCGCAGCCATAGAATTTCTTCTTGAGGGGTGGAACCAGGAGGCAACTGCCTTCCACGTCCCAGCTGGAGACAGCTTCTTCATCAGGGAGTAGCAATAGAACAGTAGGAAGAGTTTTTAGAAAGTCAGTAAATAACTTTAAATAAGGCGCAGGGTATACAAAGCTCTGCTAGGAAATGTTAATGATAAATGATGTTAAGTGACAGAATAGGGTAGAGCACATCCCACTCAATCTCACCTTGGACTGGTTGTTCTTCAGCCTGTGCGCTTCATCCACTACTAGACTGGCCCATTTAATGGAGCTCAGAGCTGCCTGGTCGATGGTAACCAGCTCGTAGGAGGTCAACAAAACGTGGAACTTCACCTGTGCTTGGCTCTGCAGAACAAACGTTAGTTAGAACGGTTTGCCCCTTGCTACACAAGGATAGATTTATATTGTTGGGTTATTCCTTTCCCCTGTTTAGGTTCCTCCAGGTTACTCTCCAGTGAGAGTGTCAGTGGTCCCCGGGATAGCTCTCCGCTTTGGGCATTGGGCCTTACACTCACACTGGACACTAACACTGAGGAACACAAGTCTGACAGTGAGCTCGCCGCCCCTCAGTTTTTAAACATCAAAGGCTTACCCTGATTTTGACAGCTCGCTTGCTGACTTTAACTGCACTGTCATCGAAGCAAAACTCATTTTCCCGGATGACAGCACGGCTGTCTTTGTCTCCAGTGTACGTCACCACGTAGAAATCTGGTGCCCACATCTCAAACTCTCGCTCCCAGTTTATGATGGTAGACAGGGGAGCACTGACTAGGAATGGGCCACTCGTATGTCCCTGAGGAGTCAGAATAAGGAAAAGAACAATGATCAACTGCACCAAAGTAAGAAAATCCTCCCTTGGAAGGACAACAGCTGGCATTTATATATCCCCAAGATGGTTCAAAGGAGTGTCATCAAACAAACAAAAACTGACAGAGGCAAAGACTTATTAGGAAAGCTGACCAAATGTGTAGTCAGAGGGATAGAGTTTGAGCAGCAGTGGAATGTGAGAGAGGCAGAGAGGTGATGGAGGGAATTCCAGAGCTAAGGGCCCAGGCAGCTGACGGCACGGCCACCAGTGGTGGAGCGATTGGAATCAGGGATGAGTAAGAGGCCAGAATTAGAGGTGTGCAGAGATCTCAGAGGATTATGAAGATGGAGATTTAGAGATCGGGAGCCAACATAAGTTAGCGAGGACAGTGGGGTGATGGATGAGGGAGGAGGGAGAGACAGTGGCACAGTGGAAATGTCATTCTACTAGTAATGCAGAGGCCCAGGTGAATTCTCTGGGGACATGGGCTCAACTCTCGCCACAGCAGCTGAAGGAATTTAATTTCAATAAATTAAAAAATCTGGAATTGAAAAGCTAGCTTCAATAATGCTGACCACGAAACCATCGTCAATTATCATAAAAACCCATCTGGTTCACTAATGTCCTTTAGGGAAGGAAATCTACTGTCCTTACCCGGTCCGGCCTACATATGACTCCAGACCCACAGCAATGTGGCTGACTCATAAATGTCCTCTGAAAGGCACTCAGTTCTCAATTTGGGATGGGCAAATGCTGGGCTTTACAGCAATGCCCACATCCCATGAAAGAATTGAAAAGAAATTCGTATATAGAGCAGCAGAGTTTTGGATGAGCTGGGAACACATCCCAATTGTGTTCCCATGTGCAGCTAATCAATCCAGTTGGGGTGCTGGTCAGAATGCAGGGTGCCTGAAAGGAGATGGAGTAAGAATAACCCAGAAATCTGCAAATTTCTTTCTGTAAACAGCAATTAAGTTCTAAATGACCTCAATTTCATCTTCAGCAGCGGTTTATGTTTATATAGCACCTTTAATATAAAAGAACAACCCAAGGGACTTAACAGGAGCATGATAAGACAAAGTTCAACCCTCAGACTGCTTCCTCTCAGGAACCGGCTGAGCAGTGGGTTTCAAAAAGGAAGATGCTAGATGTGGAACTAAACCTCACGACCGGGTCCATTAATCTCTCACTGGTAATGCCTGCAGCCTTCTAGTACCTCACCTCAAGCAACCACTGCAAAATACTTTAATTCCACATACAAGTAAATTTCTCAGGGCACCAGCGTCATTTGCAAGGCTGGCATTTATTACCTGCCCCTAAATGTCCCCAGGAACGTGCTGATGACTGAGTGGGTCAGATAGCCACATCAGTAGGAAGAGTCAACCATGTTGGTATGAGATTGGAGTCACGTACAGGTCCAGACTGGCTAAGAATGAAGAATTTTGTTCTCTGAAGGACATTACTAAAGGAGCAGGGTTTTTTCAACAGCTCTGTGGTTACCTTCACTGATCACAGTGATATTCGAGGATTCTTTTAATATAGTCCTCTGAATTATTAGTACAGATCTGTGTCCAGTGGTGAGTCCAGGCTTCTGGACATACATTACTGTACCCCTAACTAGCAGCAAACACAGACATATCAGATAATATTAAAGACTGTGATTCTAAACCATAAACTGCCTTTTACCTCTTTGTACAGGGAGTACAAGAAAACGATGGTCTGGATCGTCTTGCCCAGTCCCATCTCATCAGCCAGGATTGTGTCAGTGCCCTGTGCCCAGGAGAAGCGCAGCCAGTTTAGTCCCTCCAGCTGGTACATGTGCAAGGTTCCACCAGTGACCGTGATGAAGTCCGGCTGTACTTCATATTTAATTGTTGGCTGCAGAAAAGAAACAAAAAGGAGCAGCAAGGGTGACACACTGCAACCTTTGGAAGAAAAGCATAAGAGAACTAGAACAACATGACGTAATGGCTGCTGCAGGAAGCCAACGCCAATGGAAAGAAACCGGCCTTACTGAAAGAATTCATATTTATATAGCAACGCTAATGACCTCGGGACACCCCAAAGTGCTTTACAGCCAATGAAGTGCTTTTGAAGTGTAGTCACTGTTAACATAGCAAAGGCAGCAGTCAATCTGCACACAGCAAGATCCCACAGGCAGCAACGAGGTGAAGGACAAGATATATATTTTTTACTGAAAGAAAAACAGAATTACCTGGAAAAACTCAGCAGGTCTGGCAGCATCGGCGGAGAAGAAAAGAGTTGACGTTTCGAGTCCTCATGACCCTTCGACAGAACTTGAGTTCGAGTCCAAGAAAGAGTTGAAATATAAGCTGGTTTAAGGTGTGTGTGTGGGGGGCGGAGAGATAGAGACAGAGAGAGAGGTGGGGGGGGTGGTGTGGTTGTATGGACAAACAAGCAGTGATAGAAGCAGATCATCAAAAGATGTCAACGACAATAGTACAATAGAACACATAGGTGTTAAAGTTAAAGTTGGTGATATTATCTAAACGAATGTGCTAATTAAGAATGGATGGTAGGGCACTCAAGGTATAGCTCTAGTGGGGGTGTTTTTTTTATATAATGGAAATAGGTGGGAAAAGGAAAATCTTTATAATTTATTGGAAAAAAAAGGAAGGGGGAAACAGAAAGGGGGTGAGGATGGGGGAGGGAGCTCACGACCTGAAGTTGTTGAATTCAATATTCAGTCCGGAAGGCTGTAAAGTGCCTAGTCGGAAGATGAGGTGTTGTTCCTCCAGTTTGCGTTGGGCTTCACTGGAACAATGCAGCAAGCCAAGGACAGACATGTGGGCAAGAGAGCAGGGTGGAGTGTTAAAATGGCAAGCGACAGGGAGGTTTGGGTCATTCTTGCGGACAGACCGCAGGTGTTCTGCATTCGTTTAGATAATATCACCAACTTTAACTTTAACACCTATGTGTTCTATTGTACTATTGTCATTGACATCTTTTGATGATCTGCTTCTATCACTGCTTGTTTGTCCATACCACACGTCCCCCCCCCGACCTCTCTCTCTCTCTCTCTCCGCCCCCCCCCCCACACACACCTTAAACCAGCTTATATTTCAACTCTTTCTTGGACTCGAACTCAAGTTCTGTCGAAGGGTCATGAGGACTCGAAACGTCAACTCTTTTCTTCTCCGCCGATGCTGCCAGACCTGCTGAGTTTTTCCAGGTAATTCTGTTTTTGTTTTGGATGTCCAGCATCTGCAGTTTTTTTGTTTTTATTTTTTACTGATGTTGGTTGAAGGATAAATTTTGACCAGAACACCAGGAGTACTCAAATAAAAGCAAAATAACGTGGATGCTGGAAATCTGAAGTAATAACAGGAAATGCTGGAAAAACTCAGCAGGTCTGGAAGCATCTGTGGAGAGAGAAACAGAGTTAAGGTTTCGAGACTGTATGACTCTTCAGAGTTGAAGAGAGGTAGGAATGTGACAGACTTTATACTGTTTAAGAGGGGGTGGAGCGGGTGCAGCAAAATAGAAGGTTAGGGATAGGGGATCTATTCTCCAAAATAGTGGCCGTTGGATCTCTTATGTGCCCAAGAGCACAGACAGTGCAGCACTCTTGAGTACTATACCACAATTATCAATCTACTTTTCGTACTCAAGAATTTGGAGTGGGACCCAAACCAATGACTTTCTGACTCAGAAGCAAGAGTGATGCTCCTGAATCACAGGCCAGCCCGAGATAAGTCAGGAAATGAGGAAAGATTTCAGGAAGTGCTTTGGACCTTGTTGGAAAAGGTGATCTCATTGACGTTTAAGAATATGAACTGGAATCAATGGAGTCAGGGGGTAAACTCTCCACTGGTTGGATTCATACCCAGCAAAAAAGGTGGTTGTGACTGTTGGACATCACTTTTTTACATGATAATACATTGGAGCGTGTTGTTTAACCAAAGAGTCTCTTTTTAACCAAGAAGATTATAGAGTGCAACGACAAGGACATTAGACTGTGCTATATTCCCATTGCACACTTACCTCTATTGCAGGCGAGCCGGGAGGCTTGTCAGCCAAAAACTCCTTGATTTTTTTGAACTTCTTAGTTTTCTTGGGCCTGGTAGGTTCCTCTCCGATGATCATCTCCCTGCAGCAGCAGAAACAGCATGGGGTTAAAGCTGGGTGCTAGCAGCCATCTTAAGAATGTCAGACTAGTGCACTGAACTCTCTCATATAGTCCCTCATGCCTGCTCTGCCATTCGATAAAATCATGGCTTGATCTCAATCTCAACTTCACTGTCCCAGCCGATTCCCATATCCACCACCCCACCCATTTTCTCAGTGTCCAAAAATCTGTCAAATGTAGCCTGGGATATGCTCAATGACTCAGTGCCCACAGCTCTCGAGCTCTCTGAACCCAATTTCTCCTCATCTCAGTAACAAATTCCTTAACCTGAGACGACAGCCCCTAGCTCCAGATTCTCCAGCCAGGGATAACAGCCCTCTTAAAACTTTTCTAAGATTGAATAAGATCACATCTTATTCTTCTAAATGCCAGAGGGTATAGGTCCATTCTGCTCAGCCTCTGCTCCCAAGGTGGCCATCTCATCCCGGGAACAAATGCAGTGAACATTCACTGCACCATTTGAATGCAAGTCCTTTAGGCGTGAAAATCAAAACTACAGTATTCCAAGTGAGGTCACAGGAAGTCCCGTACTAACTGCACCAAAACCTGCTTATTCTTGTACTCTGACTCCCTTGTGATAAAGGCCTTCCTAAATTCTATATGCTGCCTGTTAACTTTATGATTCATGAACAAGAGCACTCAAATCTTGGAACACCATCATTAACAGTTTTTCAATTTTAAAAAAATATTCTATTTTTCCAATATTCCTACCAAAGTGAACAACCTCACATTTCCCCAGATTATACATCATGTCACTTTATTGGCCACTCACTTTTCTACATCCCATTGAACTCTGTGTCTTCCTAACAGCATACTTTCCTCCCTAGCTTTGTACCCTTGGCAAACTTGGGCACATTACACGTGGTCCCTTCATCTAAGTCACTAATGAAGACTGGAAATAGCGGAGGCCGCAGCACTAATCTCTGCTGTATGGCACAGTCAATATCCTGCCAGTATGAAAATGAGCTGTTTATTCCTCCCCTCTGTTTTCCATGCCAAATTATAAACCCAACACTGAGATAACACATGGCAATAGATTCGCCACACACTCACAGGGTGTCCTGCCCTCACTGACCTGTGATTCCAGTATGCAACTTTGAGTGAATCGTAATCTGGGATTTCTAGCTCGTCCTCCTCCCAGGTGGCCTGGTCGTAAGGCAGATCTCTCCACTTCACCAGATAGTGGTAGTTTCCCTTCCTGTCGATGCTGCAGAAAGGAATGAGACAGAAGTGAGGGGGAGTTGGTTGGGCAGAGGTTGGCAATCACCTGACTCATACACAGTTCAATAAGGCAATGATGAATAACGAAATGAGTGGAGGCCACTGGGTCAAGTGACAACTCTTTGCCAAGTCCAAAAGAAGCAGGTGCCCAGGCTGGGATTATAACCTAAGGTGATGAGATTTGTTCTGCTGGTCTTAAAATTAAATCAACAGCAATAAGTCCAAAGAGTTGACGAGAATTGATTTTCAAACGAGTATCAGGTCTAGTTCATCAGAGTGGTTTTCCAAATGGAATCAATCTACCCTGATGACTTCATTGCCCTCAGGCATACACTTGGAGATCCTACATCAAATTGTTTCCAATGGCTGAAGGGTTGTTAACTACAAGCTACAGATTTAAGGTAACAGGCAGAATAACCAAAGGCAACTGAAGGAAAAACCTTTTTATGCAACAAGTGGTTAGGATTTTGGATTGCATCGCCTAATAGAAAGGTGGATACACATTCCAATGTAGCCTTCAAAAGTGTTGGATAAATACATGAGAACACAAAAATGCAGGGATATGAGAATGAGCGGGGTAGTGATACTTGCTAGATTGTTCTTCGAAAGAGCTGGTTCAGGCTCGATGGGCTGAAGGCCTGCCTTCTGTGCTGTACTATTCTATGATTTTAACTTGATTAAACTAACACCACCCAGCACCATTTAAATAAGGTCCAAAATCTTCAGTTGGGTGTTTCTCAGAGGGCTACTTTGTCCCCCAGTTGAGCTTCTGTGTTGTTGGAGCTGATCCATGATAGGGTAGGAATAGAGATGTATCGACTTGCGGGAGTTCAAAAGGGGCCATAGAAATAAGATACTGGCTAATAAATCCCAAAAAGTCAGGAGAAAAATCTTTACTCAGGGAGCGGTGACAGTGTGGAACCCATTACCACTGGGAGCGGTCAAGACAAACAACAGATATATTTTAAGGAAAAGTTAGATAACTACACAAGGGAGAATGGGAAATAGGAGACAAATTAGGTGAGGGCTAAACTGTATCTTAGCTCCGTGTACCCTCCTTGGTTCCATTAGCCTTAATAACACCAGCTAAAGAAAACTGACAACTTAACCTCATCGATTAGATCAGTGCTTAATCTTCTCTACTCAAGGGAATACAGAGTATTCCAGGCATGATAGAAGGATATGTTGAGGTGAGGCAAGTTAAGTAGAGAGAACATTCATGTGCAGCATAAACACCAGCATGCAGATGGGCTGAACGGCCTAGTCTGTGCTGCACACACTATGTGATTCTATGATTGGAACCCCAAGGCCTTAATGTCCCCAGAAAAGCTATGAATTATGGATCTTTCATGCCTGCTGGAGATGGAATTTTGCTAGGAAAAGGTAGCAAGGTGGCTAAATGGAGTTTAAATGCAGATTGAAGTGAACGGTGGAAAAGGCTGCAGGAGGTGAAGGGCCTCCCCATTGCCAGACCACCAACCTGTGCTGCAGAATGCGGTGGATGGTCATCCACTCAGGCTTTATCCCATAGCGGTAAAACTTCTCCTCCATGGCAGCATACTGAGGGTCCTGGGCTTTCCGCTTCTCACTCTTGCTGTCGTCATCCCCAGAGCAATAATCAAACGGAGGTGGCTCGTCCATGTCAGTTTTCCGCTGATAATTCCGGAACATCACTGAGTGGTAAATCTCCAGCTGTTGAAAATCAACACAAACATAGTGGACAATTTGTGCTACACAGTCCTGACAACTCCTGCGAATACAGATTCCCAGGGCCTATTCATACTAATTCGCTCCCAAGACCCCCAATCCGGTGCTGTACCTGTCCTGGAAGTGTTTGATGGGGACAGTGTAGAGGGAGCTTTACTCTGTATCTAACCCCGTGCTGTACCTGTCCTGGGAGTGTTTGATGGGGACGGTGTAGAGGGAGCTTTACTCTGTATCTAACCCCGTGCTGTACCTGTCCTGGGAGTGTTTGATGGGGACAGTATAGAGGAAGCCTTACTCTGTATCTACCCCTGTGCTGCATCTGTTGACATTGCTGACACTAGCTGCATGAACAATTCTCACTTCAATCCGTGCAAAAGAGAGAACAAGACAACAAGTGACCATAACCCACCTGCAGCTCAGTGACCCAGGAGCAGTGCCAGTATGACAAGCCAGCCCACTTAACAAAAAACTCCCGCTCGGGGCGTCCATGCAGCGGTTTTGGTGGGGAATCCTCTGGGTTGGCATCAGGTGGTCTGGGCACAGGGACCGGCAGCGGAGGTTCACCCCACCTCCAATGAAGAATCTTCTGGACTCGACCTTTCAATGGAGGACACTGCAGAAAGAACAGAAAACAAGAGGATGAGCGTTTGCTGTCAGGATGAAAGAAGACTGAAGGACTTGCATTTCTAGAGTGTCTTTAACCACTATAGGACATCCTAAAAAACGTCAAAGTGAATGAAAGACTTTTGAAGTGGTATCATGATGGTATCCTGCACAGTAAGATCCCACAAACAGCAACAACCACACAATCTATTTCAGTGATGATGTTTGAGGGATAAATATTGGCCGGGACATCTGGTAGGATACAGCATAAATGGAGGGGAGATTCAGTGGCGATATAAATGCTTCCAACTTCCTGGCCTCCTCTCCTGCAGGGGTCAGCCCCTTGCTGGGGTAAATGGATCAGTGAGCCTCCTCTGGCTACTTCGCTGCCTCGTACAACTGACTGAGGGAAAACAGCTGAGCCAGATACTGTCCACAACTAAACAACATCCACTTTACCAGCCAGCAGAGGTGGTGGTGGAGGTGGGGCAGGGGAGGCTGGTCACTGGGCTGTCATCAGGAATCCTGGTTCCAACAGAACTCTATAAATGCCCTACCCCTACGTAATTAGCAGTCAGCCCCCATACTGGTACCAGGCTGACATTAGCTCACTCAACACAGAACCTGCCTGAAAGGTTCGAGTAATCAATGGATAAGCTCATTGGAGAGGGTGGGGGAAGGGGATGAATTTTATCCACATCTATAGTGCTAATCAGGAGTCAGGCTGGCAAATCCAAGCACCACCAGGAAAATGTAGAGAATGCACGGGAACACCATCACTCTGAAACCAGATCCAAGCCACACACCATCACAACTTGTAGATTCCTTCATCAACACCAGGTCAAAATCCTGGAACTCCCCAGCCAGCAGCACCATGGGCATTTTTTCATTAAACAGGACTGCAGCAGCTCAGTAAGGCTCACCAGCACCGTCTCAAGGAATGGGCCCTGTCAATGTTGCTTATAATCCCATGAATGATTAGTAAATAAAGACTGTAACCATCCCTCCCATCCCCCGAAGTAAAGGCTGCACTGGATGAGGAAGAGACTCACTGTACAGCGGGGGCACAGCCATTCGCCATTGGGAATTTCTGGAAGTGGTGGATTGAGGCAGTGAATATGGTAGGACGACGGACAGGTATCACAGCACAGCAGCTCCCCACCATCTTTACAGACTCTGCAATACTCCATGTGATCATCCTCTTCCTCCCGCTCGCCTCCCAACTCCACCTCTTCTTCTTCATCCTCCTCCTCTTCCTCCTCGTCCTTTGCCTCCCATTGAATACCTTCTTTCTCCTAAAGGAACACAGAGCAGGATGTGTTAATATACCAAGTTTTACCTTCCACTTTTTTGGATGTACACCTATGTAACACGCATGATGGAGCAGGTGGGGCGAAGGGGGGGGGTCACTTTTAAATGGCTGCGTGTTGACACAGGCGCCAGCAAGGAGGGAGAGGATTGGAGAATTTCCCCCAATCACAAGGAGACCGCAGTAAGGTAAGTAAAAGGCTGGGAGAGACTTTAGATGTAATATCTCCCACTGCACGGCTGGAATGATCAGCCTGTCTCTTGGAGGCGATTTCCAATCATGAGTCGAGATTAAAACCACAAATCCCACCCAAGACTCCAATTCACCAGCTGACACAGCACAATCAATATTCACTCCCTTTTTAATGTCAGTTGGGGGAGCTGTGGAGGGCATCACAAGCTGGGTATCAGCCAGCATCCACTACAGACCCGCTTAGCACAGGCAAGCTACCAATCAGGGAAGAAGAACCTTAGCTGATTTTCTCCTCCACCCACCCCATCTGGCAGTCCAATGGAATGGGGGTCAACTGTAACACACTGCCACACGAGGTTCAGAGCGGTTCATCTATCACACAGCAGCAAGTATTCCTGATCGGAGACTGATCACTGCACTGCACACATTTTATAATGGAGCCACCAGGAGGAGCTCATTAACCACAGAGATAAAAACAAAAAACTGCGGATGCTGGAAATCCAAAACAAAAACAGAATTACCTGGAAAATCTCAGCAGGTCTGGCAGCATCGGCGGAGAAGAAAAGAGTTGACGTTTCGAGTCCTCATGACTCTTCCAAAGAACTGAGAGAAACTGCTGAGTTTTTCCAGGTAATTCTGTTTTTGCTTTGGAGCTCATTAACCACTCAGCTCAGTGGAAACACGGTCAACAGCTAGTTCCAAGCAGGTTCCAACACCATTTAACATCCACAATCAGAGTCACAGACTATTTCACACAAAAACAAACCAAGCTAATGTTATAATGGAATCGTACAGCACACAAGGGACTCATTTGCCCCACTGTACCTGTGCCGACACTTTGAAAGAGCTATCCAATTAATCGGTTTACCCATAGCCCAGCAAATCTATCCCCTCCAAATATTTATCCAATTCCCCCTTTGAAAGACCCTATTGAAACTGCTTCCATCGCCCTTTCAGGCAGCGCCTTCCAGATCACAACAACTTGTGTTGTTGTGTAAAAAACCTCATCTCCCCCTCTGGCTCTTCCGCCAATTCTCTTCAATCCGTCTCCCTCTGGTTACCAACCCTCCTCCACTGGAAGCAGTTTCTCCTTACTTACTCTATCCTGGACAAAAGGGCTGAACTCCAAGGTGAGCGGGAGAGTGACTGCCCTTGACATCAAGGCAGCACTTGTCCGAGTGTGACATCAAAGAGCCCTAGCAAAACTGGAGTCAATGGGAATTGGGGGAAAACTCTCCGCTGGTTGGAGTCATACCTAGCACAAAGGAAAATGATTGTGGTGGTTGGGGGTCAATCACCTCAGCTCTAGGACATGTCATGAAACTAACATTTTTTCATTATATTATTGTGGTCAATTGTAAAGTAGGTTTATGGGTGCGAGTGTAGATGCTTCTGACTGTGAAATTTAATTGAATTAGAGTCCAATAGACTGCAAACTTGAAATTATCAAAAGACGTTAGGGGTAAAAGGCATTGAAATACTAAAATGTAAACATGGTTAAGGGCAGCGTGTAGGGTGTGAAGAAAATTTGCATTTTTGAGATAAGTGAAGGGGCTGTTTAGGTTTCAAAGGGATAGGATGTTTACAGCTAGCAAGATAAGAAAGGCAAAGCAGTAGGTTTATTTTTCCCAAAATTACTGACCATATTGGCAACGTGAAAAATTTTTATATTATGGGAAAAGTAAATTTCCAAGGACATACAGAACAATGGAATTTACAGATTAGAGAGAGAAAAATATATAAAAGGAGGAGGGAAGGTTATGTTGTGGGGTCATACAAGGTTGAAAAGGACTGTTTAATACAGCCTCCAGCCACTTTTGCAGACGTCTGCTGTGTCCAGTAACCAAAGGTGGAGGAAAGCCTTTGGAATTTCACTGTCAAGTGGGTGTTGGGGTAAACTTACTGGCTTGCCAATCTAAATTTAAAATCTATATTGGATTGTTGCCTTAATGGGGGTGTGTAGTTGGGAGACAGGTAAATTAGAGATTTTGGGATTTGAGATACTATTAAGTAACTGCAATCATATGTATGTACTTGAAATTTTTTTGTTAATAAATGTTTTAACTTAGTTTTTAAAATCTCTTAAGGTGTTAGTGGACTGATTACTTCTGAAATCAGTGCACAAATCTTCTCATAATAAATACAAATTGAAAACAGTTGGGATAGCGTGGCCAAGTTTCCCTTGTGGATTTGGTCAGCCTGGCACAAATCACCTGCCACATCATAACAGACATCACTGCAGGAGTTCCTCAGGGTCATGACCTCGGCCCAACCATCTTCAGATGCTTCATCAAGACCTTCCTTCTATCACTGGGGATGATCGCTGATGATTGCACAATGTTCAGCACCACTCACAAATCCTCAGATACTGAGGTAGTCCATGTCCAAATGCAACAAAACCTGGACAATACCCAGGCTTGGGTTGACAAGTGGTAATTAACATTTGCGCCACACAAGTGCCAAGCAATGACAAACTCCAACAAGAGAGAATCTAACCATTGCCCCTTGACATTCAGTAACTGGACAATCGCTGAATTCCCCCACTATCAACATCCTGGGGGTTACCATTGACCAGAAACTGAACTGGACTAGCCACATAAATACTGAAGCTACAAGGGCAGGTCAGAGGCTAGACTACACAAAGCCTGTCCACCATCTACAAGACACAAGTCAGGAGTGTGATGGAATATTCTCCACTTGTCTGGACGAGTGCAGCTCCAAAAACATTCAAGAAGCTTGATACCATCCAGGACAAAGCAGCCCGCTTGATTGGCACCCCATCCATAATCATTCACTCCCTCCAGTGACAGCAGTGTGTACCATCTACAAGATGCACTGCAGGAACTCACCACGGCTCCTTAGACAGCACCTTCCAAACCCACAACCACTACCATCTAGAAGGACAACGACAGCAGACACAAAGGGACATCACCACCTCAAAGTTCTCCTCCAAGCCACTCGCTATCCTGACTTGGATATCACTATCATTGGGTCAAAATCCTGTAGCTCACTTCCTAACAGCGCTGTGGGTGTACGTACACCACAAGGACTGCAGTGGTTCAAGGCAGCAACTCACCATCACCTTCTCAAGGCCAATTAGGGGCAGGCAATAAATGCTGGCCTAGCCAGCGACGCCCACATCCCATAAATGAATTAAAAAACCTCATGACTCTGAGCACCTCTATTAAATCTGCTCTTAACCTTCTCTGCTCCACAGATCAATCTCAAGTTTCTCTGTATCACTGAAGTCCCTCAGCCCCCCGATATTCTGGCAAATCTCCTTTGTCCCTTCTCCAAAATATTCACATCCAAAGTACGGTGCCTAGAATTGGCCACAATACACCAGTGTTTAATAAAGGCGCTATAGCCTGCTTGCTTTTGTACTCAATTCCACTATAAAGCCAAAAGGATCTCATATGATTTAAAAAAGACATCCTTCTCAACTTGTCCTACCACCTTCAAAAGATTTACAATTTTAAACTTCCCTTTCAAATTGTGCTGTTTACTTTATATTAATTTCCTAATTTTGTGGTGCCTGCGATCCTGTCTTGTTCAGCATGGCAGTGATTCACTCTATGAACAAACTGTACTCACACAGTGTGGGCAGCTCCACTTTCCTTCTGGGGCTTTATCCAGCTCTGGATCCAGGCAAACTAAGTGGTAAGCTCTGGGACAGGTGTCACACAAGATGATCTCTCCTCCCTGTTGGCAAACCTCACAGTAATCCTGGTGATCAGTCTCATATCCATCCACCTCCTCCTCACCAGCAACTACAGAAATGAGCAGATAAAGATTCAGTTCAAGTCAACCAGCAAAACACAACAGGGCAGCAATTAAAACATAAAAACAGGCTTGCGTTTATATAGCGCCTTTCACGATCATAGGACATCACATTTTGCTTTACAACCACCCGAGTACTTCTTGAAGTGCAGTCATTTTTGCAATGAAAGAAACAGGATCTGTGCATGGCAAGATCCCACAAACAGCAGTGATGACAACTAGTTAATTGGTTTCAGTCATATGAAGGATAAGTATTGACCACAGGACAATGCAGAGAACTTCCACTGCTCTTCTCTGAAATAGTGCTTTGGGATCTTTTACAGAGTGGTGAGTTCAGCAAAATGTAGAATAGAGTGTTAACAATGGTCAAGCGAATAATTTAAGGTTTTAACCAAACATTACTTGTGGGATATTCCACCCCTATCCCCGGGAGGATATAGGCCTGGAGATCTCCAAGGTCAGAATGGGGAGCTCTCAGGAACAGGCGCCGCCCATTTCAGGTAGGAAGTGGGCAACACTCTGCACAGTTTGGGCACCCCTGTACAGGAAGGACATAAACGCAATGGAAAAACTGAGATGTTAGAGGATATGAATGTTACAATTGTGAAGACGGGTAGATTTGTATATTCTAAATTACTTAAAATAATCACAAGAATTAAAGAAGTTAGAAAGTAGTTCTTTCCAGGCAAGGTGGATTTTTTTTTTTAAACCACAAACCTTAATGAAGCAGTCTGTAAATTCCTTTAAAAAAATAGAATTAGATAGCTACTTGAAAAAGAGGAATATTAAACGGTGTGGGGAACAAGGACGTTCAGACCCGGGGGGGGGGAAAGGCGCACTGGGGGAGCAAGGTTGTTTAGACCAGGTGGGATATTAAAACGTCAGGGAGGAGGGTGGGAGGTGGTGATGGTAAGCAGGGAGGTTTGCACAAAGGGGAATATTTAATGGGGGTGGAGATCAAACAGCTTCAGACAAAGCAGAGTATAAAGTGGGAGTTGGAGGTGAGCGAGGAGGTTTAGAGCAGATGGGATCTTAAACGGGGTGGGCTGCAATGTGTTCAGACCAGGGGGGATATCAAAAGGGGTGGGGAGCGAGGTGTTTTACAGAAGAAGGGACATTAAAGGCAGGGGGGTGGTTGGGGAGTGAGGTGGTTTAGACCAGGGGGAATATTAAAGGGAGTGGAGTAGGGACAAACAAGGAGGGGGTTTAGACCAGGGGGGATATTAAAGTGGAGGGGGGGGGGGGGGGTGAGAAAATGGGGAGCAAGGCTGTTTAGGCCAGGGGGGATACTGAAGAGGGGGCAAGGCAGTTTAAACCAGGGAGGTTATTAAAAGGTGGGGGGAGAGTGGGGAGCGAGGCTGTTTAGACCAGGGGCAGATATTAAAGGGGGTGGGAGGGAGTGAGGCGGTTTAGACCAGGGTGATATTGAAGGTGGCGGGCAGCAAGGTGGTTTAGACCAGATAGAATATGAAAAGGTGGGGTCTGAGCCCCCTTGTTTTAGCATCATCCCCACCCACCCCAGTTTCTTTCTAAAACAAAAACAAAAACAGAATTACCTGGAAAAACTCAGCAGGTCTGGCAGCATCGGTGGATCTCCGCCGATGCTGCCAGACCTGCTGAGTTTTTCCAGGTAATTCTGTTTTTGTTTTTGATTTCCAGCATCCGCAGTTTTTTTTGTTTTTACCAGTTTCTTTCTACCCTATTGAAGTCTTTTACCTTCTCAATACTTCAATAAAGTCAACCCCTCCAACTCTTAAAATCAAGGGAATAAGATAGGTTCATGCAATCTCAATCAGTCTTTGTAACTTCACCCTCTAAAGCTCCGTACGGCCCTCATTAGCCACAACACTTACTCTTCCTTTTCTTCCGGCCAACCTTGCCCTTGAGTTTTGCTTTCTTCAAGGGCCCGACTGAGCTGTCAGATCGAATGGATGAGCTGTGCACACTGGCATCGTCAAAATCTGACTCCCCATCCAAATCTGCCTCATCACTCTGAAAGAACACAGGTGTTTCAAAATGGTGGCTATACAGCCATGACAAAACAAGCTTCGTGTGTGACTCTGTTTTTGTTGGAAGAGGGCCACAACTGTGTACAACAGATTTCTTTTGTTTAGTAGGTCAGGTTAGACTCAACAAAGTCGGAAAGGACAAACAAGGCTCCTCATCCAAAAGCCACTGGATTCACACACAGGCAGATTGCAACAGAAACTATAAATGGACAAATTCTGGTTTGCTGCAAGACACATCAGAACACTTGAAATGCAGCTTCTAATCTCCCATGGTTATTGGGCATCCTCAGCTACGCAAAATATCAGATACAAGAGTCTGAAAAGTGCAACTAAAACCCACCAGTACTGTACCCCAGTGTGTGACAGACCCGTCCCCACCAGTACTGTACCCCAGTGTGTGACAGACCCGTCCCCAGCAGTACTGTACCCCAGTGTGTGACAGACCCGTCCCCACCAGTACTGTACCCCAGTGTGTGACAAACCCGTCCCCCAGTAGTGTACCCCAGTGTTATAGTGACAGACCCATCCCCACAAGTACTGTACCCCAGTGTGTGACAGACCCGTCCCCCAGTAGTGTACCCCAGTGTTATAGTGACAGACCCATCCCCACAAGTACTGTACCCCAGTGTGTAACAGACCCGTCCCCACCAGTACCGGACCCGTTATAGTGACAGACCCGTCCCCATCAGTACTGTACCCCAGTGTTATACAGTGACAGACCTGTCCCCACCAGTACTGTACCCCAGTGTTACACAGAGATAGACCCATCCCCACCAGTACTGTACCCCAGTGTGTCACAGACCTGTCCCCACCAGTACTGCATCTCAGTGTTATACAGTGACAGACCCGTCCCCACCAGTACTGTGCCCCAGTGTTATACAGTGACAGACCCATCCCCACCAGTACTGTATCCCAGTGTTATACAGTGACAGACCTGTCCCCACCAGTACTATACCCCAGTGTTATAGTGACAGACCTGTCACCATCAGTACTGTACCCCAGTGTTATAGTGACAGACCTGTCACCATCAGTACTGTACCCCAGTGTTATACAATCAGACACGTCCCCACCAGTGCTGTACCCCAGTGTTATACAGTCAGACCTGTCCCCACCAGTACTGTACCCCAGTGTTATAGTGACAGACCTGTCACCATCAGTACGGTACCCCAGTGTTATAAAGCTATAATTTTAGCATCTAGTTTCACAACCCTTACTGCAATGCAGAATAGTTTGTGCGAAAGTCCAAAATGTAGGCTAGCTCTGCAGCTGGAATGCAGATAGCCTCACACTTACTGAAGAGCTTTTCTTCCTCTTTGACCCCATTATACCCAGCTTGATTTTCAAGGGAATAATCTTCTTCCTCTTTTTCTTCTTTTCATCCGGGACCCTTGGGCTCTTGCTCCGCTTCTTCGCACCAGGACCTGCAATCACAAGAATGGACATTTTGATCAGGATGGTTGTTCCTCCCTCACCAATGCTTGTTTGTTGCATCTGCAGCCAATATTATAAGGGAAGGATTTGCAGATGCGAAACTCAAACCAAACATCCTGGTTGAGTTGGAGTTTGGCAGGAAGTCAGGTGAGTGAGGGAGTTCGGTGAAGAGTAGGAGATGCTCCTTTCTGTTTTGACTTCTTTCAGCCTCTAGTATTTAGTTTTCACTTTGGCAGAGGAAGAAGCTGATTAGTGAGTAACTGGTAAGTTATTCTACTTGTAATAAATAGCTTGCAAATTTAAGGTATGGCAGGGCAATTCAGCCAAGTGGAATATACATCTTGTAGCATGTGGGAAGCCATAGATGCACTATGTGTCCTAGGCAAAGACATCTGCAGGAAGTGCCAACAGTTGCAGAAGCTTGAGCTCCAGCTGGAGTCAATGTGGTGCATCCATGAAGTTGAGGACTACATGGATAGCACGTTTAGGGAGGTGGTCACGCCGCAGATTAGGAGGCGCAGGTGGAGGAGGAGCAGGTAGAGGGGGAACCAGTGACTGCCAGGCAGTCTAAGGGAACCAGACAGGTAGCTCAGGACTCTCCCGGAGTCAATCTCACTCGCTAACCAGTTTTCCATTTTGGATACTGGTGAGGGCCATGGTTCCTCAGGGGAGTACAGCAAGGGGCAAGTCTGTGGCACTACATGTGGCTCAGCTGCACAGCAGAGGAGAAAGAAGAATGGGAGAGCAATAGTGATATGGGAGTCACAAGTTAGGGGAACAGACTTTTCTGCAGCTGTAGACACGACTCAAGGATGGCATGTTGCCTCCCTGATGCCAGGGTCAAGGATGTCACAGAGCAACTGCAAGACATTATTCTGGGGGAAGGAGAACAGCCAGAGGTCATGGCCCAAGTAGGGACCAATGACACAAGAGGGGGGTGGGGGGAGAAATGGCAGGGAATGAGGTCCCGAAAGTAGATTTTAGGGAATTAGAAACAAAATTAAAAAGCAGGGCCTCAAAAGCAGTAATCTCAGAATTACTCGCAGTGCCTTGTGCTAGAGAGCATAAGGATAGGAGTAAAAACAAAGAAAACTGTGGATGCTGGAAATCCAAAACAAAATCAGAATTACCTGGAAAAACTCAGCAGGTCTGGCAGCATCGGCGGTGAAGAAAAGAGTTGACGTTTCGAGTCCTCATGACCCTTCGACAGAACTTGATTTCGAGTCCAAGAAAGAGTTGAAATATAAGCTGGTTTAAGGTGTGTGTGGGGGGGGGGGTGGCGGAGAGATAGAGAGAGAGAGAGGTGCTTGTGTAGACAAACAAGCAGTGATAGAAGCAGATCATCAAAAGATGTCAGTGACAATGGTACAAAAGAACACATAGGTGTTAAAGTTAAAGTTGGTGATATTATCTAAACGAATGTGCTAATTAAGAATGGATGGTAGGGCACTCAAGGTACAGCTCTAGTGGGGGTGGAGGGAGCATAAAAGATTTTAAAATATTTAAAAATAATGGAAATAGGTGGGAAAAGAAAAATCTATAAAATTTATAGGGAAAAAAAAGGGGGGGGAAAAAGGGGGAAAACAGAAAGGGGGTGGGGATGGGGGAGGGAGCTCACGACCTAAAGTTATTGAATTCAACATTCAGACCGGAAGGCTGTAAGGTGCCTAGTCGGAAGATGAGGTGTTGTTCCTCCAGTTTGCGTTGGGCTTCACTGGAGCAATGCAGTAAGCCAAGGACAGACATGTGGGCAAGAGAGCAGGGTGGAGTGTTAAAATGGCAAGCGACAGGGAGGTTTGGGTCATTCTTGAGGACAGACCGCAGGTGTTCTGCAAAGCGGTCGCCCAGTTTATGTTTGGTCTCTCCATAGTAGAGGAGACCACATTGGGAGCAACGAATGCAGTAGACTAAGTTGGGGGAAATGCAAGTGAAATGCTGCTTCACTTGAAAGGAGTGTTTGGGCCCTTGGACGGTGAGGAGAGAGGAAGTGAAGGGGCAGGTGTTACATCTTTTGCGTGGGCATGGGGTGGTGCCATAGGAGGGGGTTGAGGAGTAGGGGGTGATGGAGGAGTGGACCAGGGTGTCCCGGAGGGAGCGATCCCTACGGAATGCCGATAAGGGGGGTGAAGGGAAGATGTGTTTGGTGGTGGCATCATGCTGGAGTTGGCGGAAATGGCGGAGGATGATCCTTTGAATGCGGAGGCTGGTGGGGTGATAAGTGAGGACAAGGGGGACCCTATCATGTTTCTGGGAGGGAGGAGAAGGCGTGAGGGCGGATGCGCGGGAGATGGGCCGGACACGGTCGAGGGCCCTGTCAACGACCGTGGGTGGAAAACCTCGGTTAAGGAAGAAGGAGGACATGTCAGAGGAACCGTTTTTGAAGGTAGCATCATCGGAACAGATGCGACGAAGGCGAAGGAACTGGGAGAATGGGATGGAGTCCTTACAGGAAGCGGGGTGTGAGGAGCTGTAGTCGAGGTAGCTGTGGGAGTCGGTGGGTTTGTAATGGATATTGGTGGACAGTCTATCACCAGAGATTGAGACAGAAAGGTCAAGGAAGGGAAGGGAAGTGTCAGAGATGGACCACGTGAAAATGATGGAGGGGTGGAGATTGGAAGCAAAATTAATAAATTTTTCCAAGTCCCGACGAGAGCATGAAGCGGCACCGAAGTAATCATCGATGTACCGGAGAAAAAGTTGTGGAAGGGGGCCGGAGTAGGACTGCAACAAGGAATGTTCCACATACCCCATAAAGAGACTGGGCCCCAGCTATGCCTCTTTATGGGGTATGTGGAACATTCCTTGTTGCAGTCCTACTCCGGCCCCCTTCCACAACTTTTTCTCCGGTACATCGATGATTACTTCGGTGCCGCTTCATGCTCTCGTCGGGACTTGGAAAAATTTATTAATTTTGCTTCCAATCTCCACCCCTCCATCATTTTCACGTGGTCCATCTCTGACACTTCCCTTCCCTTCCTTGACCTTTCTGTCTCAATCTCTGGTGATAGACTGTCCACCAATATCCATTACAAACCCACCGACTCCCACAGCTACCTCGACTACAGCTCCTCACACCCCGCTTCCTGTAAGGACTCCATCCCATTCTCCCAGTTCCTTCGCCTTCGTCGCATCTGTTCCGATGATGCTACCTTCAAAAACGGTTCCTCTGACATGTCCTCCTTCTTCCTTAACCGAGGTTTTCCACCCACGGTCGTTGACAGGGCCCTCAACCGTGTCCGGCCCATCTCCCGCGCATCCGCCCTCACGCCTCCTCCTCCCTCCCAGAAACATGATAGGGTCCCCCTTGTCCTCACTTATCACCCCACCAGCCTCCGCATTCAAAGGATCATCCTCCGCCATTTCCGCCAACTCCAGCATGATGCCACCACCAAACACATCTTCCCTTCACCCCCCTTATCGGCATTCCGTAGGGATCGCTCCCTCCGGGACACCCTGGTCCACTCCTCCATCACCCCCTACTCCTCAACCCCCTCCTATGGCACCACCCCATGCCCACGCAAAAGATGTAACACCTGCCCCTTCACTTCCTCTCTCCTCACCGTCCAAGGGCCCAAACACTCCTTTCAAGTGAAGCAGCATTTCACTTGCATTTCCCCCAACTTAGTCTACTGCATTCGTTGCTCCCAATGTGGTCTCCTCTACATTGGAGAGACCAAACGTAAACTGGGCGACCGCTTTGCAGAACACCTGCGGTCTGTCCGCAAGAATGACCCAAACCTCCCTGTCGCTTGCCATTTTAACACTCCATCCTGCTCTCTTGCCCACATGTCTGTCCTTGGCTTACTGCATTGCTCCAGTGAAGCCCAACGCAAACTGGAGGAACAACACCTCATCTTCCGACTAGGCACCTTACAGCCTTCCGGTCTGAATATTGAATTCAATAACTTTAGGTCGTGAGCTCCCTCCCCCATCCCCACCCCCTTTCTGTTTTCCCCCTTTTTCCCCCCCCTTTTTTTTCCCTATAAATTTTATAGATTTTTCTTTTCCCACCTATTTCCATTATTTTTAAATATTTTAAAATCTTTCATGCTCCCTCCACTCCCACTAGAGCTGTACCTTGAGTGCCCTACCATCCATTCTTAATTAGCACATTCGTTTAGATAATATCACCAACTTTAACTTTAACACCTATGTGTTCTTTTGTACCATTGTCGCTGACATCTTTTGATGATCTGCTTCTATCACTGCTTGTTTGTCTACACAAGCACCTCTCTCTCTCTCTATCTCTCCGCCCCCCCCACACACACACCTTAAACCAGCTTATATTTCAACTCTTTCTTGGACTCGAAATCAAGTTCTGTCGAAGGGTCATGAGGACTCGAAACGTCAACTCTTTTCTTCTCCGCCGATGCTGTCAGACCTGCTGAGTTTTTCCAGGTAATTCTGTTTTTGATAAGGATAGGAGGATTGACTAAACACTCAGCTGGAGAATTGCTGTAGAAGGGAGGGCATCAGGTTTCTGAGGCATTCGGACCAGTTCTGGGACAGGTGAGACCTGTACAAGGTGGACGGGTTGCACCTTAGCAGGTCCGGGACCAACCTCCTTGCAGACAGATTTGCTAGTGCTGTTGGGTAGGGTTTGAACTAGATTGGCAGAGGGAACCCGAGAGGGAGCTCAGAATGGAGGGAAGCAAAACTGGTAACAGGAAGTAGAAAAGTAGTAAGCAAAGCTAAAAGGCAGACAAAGCAAAGACAAGCATCAAACAGGGTCAGAATGCGAAATAATGTCAAAAAGACAACGTTTTGAGCACTATCTGAATACGTGCATCATTTGCAACAAGGTAGATGATTTGAAGACACAAATAGAGGTAAATAGGTAGATTTAACGGTAATTACATAGACAAGATTACAGGGTGACTGAGGCTGGGAAATGAATATTCAAGGATATTTGTCATTAGGAAAGATAGGCAAAAAGGAAAAAAAGAGGTGGGGTGGCACTGTTAATAAGGGACGAAATCAGTACATTCACAAGAGGTCTTAGATCAAAGGATCAAGATATAGAATCACTTTCTGTGGAGCTAAGAAACAACAAGGGGCAGCAAACAGTTGTTCACAGGCCACCAAACTGTAGCGCTAATGTTGGGCACAGTATAAACAAGGAAATTAGAGCTGTATGTAACATGGGTAATACATTAACAATGGGCAACATCAATTTACATATAGACCAGGTAAACCTAATTAGCACTAATGCTGTTGAGATAAATTCCTGGAGCATGTACAGAATAGGTATGGGGCAGTATGTTAAAAAACGAACGAGGGCTCTAGCTGTTTTAGGTTTAGTATTATCTAATGAGAAAGGGCTAATTTGGAGCCTTTAGGAAATGGTGACCATTATATGATAGAATTTTGCAGTAACTTTGAAAGTGATATAGTTCATCCTGAAATTGGGTCTTAAATCTGACCAAAGGAAACTATGAAGGTATGAGGGGCAAGTTGACTTTGATGGATTAGGAAAATACACTAAAAACTAACGTATGATTCCGTGAGTATGACTATGTCAGGCTGTTGCTCGACTAATCTGTGGGACAGCTCTCCCAATTTTGGCACAAGCCCCCAAATGTTAGTAAGGAGGACTTTGCAGAGTTGACAGGGTTAGGTGCGCAGTTGTTCTTTTTCGCTGACTAATCGATGCTGGGTGGTCCATCCGGTTTCATTCCTTTTAGATTTTATAGCGCTTCGAGAGAACTAAGTGGCTTTCTAGGCCATTTCAGTGGGCATTTAAGAATAAAGCGCATTGCTATGGGTTTGGAGTCACATGTTGGTCAGGCCAGGCAAGGATGGCAGGTTTCCTTCCCTAAAGGACATTAGTGAATCAAATGAGTTTTTACAACAATCAACAAGGGTTTCATGGCCAACATGAGACTAGCTTTTAAATGCAGATTTATCAAGCTGAATTTAAATGCCACCAGTTACCATGGTAGGATTTGAACCTGTGCCCCCACAGCACTAGCCTGGGCCTCTGAATTACTAGTCCAGTGACATTACCACTACACCACCCCTCCCAGTGCTGCTATAATCTTTTCATAATATAGTGACCAGAACTGCACACTGCACTGTGGGGTCCAACCAAGGTTCAACTTAGCATACAAATCTTTTGTTTGTTTGGTGGAGTGGGGTGGAGGCAGTGAGGCGGACTCATGCAGTATACAACATGTCTAGGTGGAACATCCAAGACATCTGGGTAGTCTTTCATGCGATTTATTAAGTTTTAATCTCCCTTGGGCTATTTTGGCATTAACCGCTCCGTGGGTTGCAGGCGTAAATGCACGCACACACCTTCATCACTCACCTTTGCCCTCTTTGGTCTTGGCCTTGCGGACAGGAAGCACCGGGGGCAGAGAGAGGGTCCCTGAGGAGGCACTGGCAGACACCTGCTCCACCACAGCTGCCACTGCCGCTGCTGCAGCAGCCGCTGCCACTGCTGCTGCCGACCCCTTGAATGGGCTGTTGGCACTGAACTCTCTCCACTTGGCGCCAAGGATCGTCATCATCTTGGACATGGGAATCTTCGGGTTCTTCTTGGCAATGAGTGGCCTGGAGTTTAAAAACACATTGACGTGAGTGCATAGCCGTAAGAAACCCAATATCTGTTACACATAGACAGAATTAAAGAAAAACTTGCATTTATATAGCACCTTCCATGAACTCAGGGCATCCCAAAGCATTTCACAGCCAACTAAGTATATTTTGAAGAGTAGTCACAGTTGCACGTAGGAAATGAAGCTGCCAGTTTGCACACAACAGGATCCCACAAACGACAACCATATAATCAATTTCTCACGATGTTGGTCAAGGCTTGAATATTGGCTAAGGCAACTTCCCTGCTCTTCTTCCACCAGTAGCCAAGGGATCTTTTACGGGCAGACAGAGCCTCGGTTTAATGTCTCATCCAAAAGACAAAGCAGCACTGAGTGTGCCAGCTAGGTGCTCAAGTCTCTGCAGCGTGGCTTTCTGGCTCAGGGGCAAAATTATCACTGAGTCCCAGCAGGAATATAAATGATGCAGGATTTACAGCACAGAACAATACCATTCAGCCTACTGGGATAGGCTGGTGTTTATTCCTTAACCTCCTCACATCTCTCCAAGAGCATATGCTATTTTGTCCCTCATGTGTTTATCCAGCTTCCCCTTAAATATATCAACGAGGAGCTTGAGCTACATCTCTGAAGGCAGAGGGGCATGTTAGTGGGGTGGTGAAAAAGGCATATGGGACACTTGCCTTTATTAATCGAGGCATAGATTACAAAAGTAGGGAGGTTATGTTGGAGTTGTATCGAACCTTGGTGAGGCCACAGCTGGAGCATTGTGTGCAGTTCTGGTCGCCACATTTTAGGAAGGAGGTGATTGCACTGGAGGGGGTGGAGAGGAGATTCACCAGGATGTTGCCTGGGATGAAACATTTAAGTTATGAAGAGAGGTTGGATAGACTTGGGTTGTTTTCGTTGGAGCAGAGAAGACTGAGGGGCGACCTGATCGAGGTGGACAAGATTATGAGGGGCATGGACAGGGTGGATAGGGAGCAGCTGTTCCCCGTAGTTGAAGGGTCGATCACAAGGGGGCATAAGTTCAAGGTGAGGGTCAGGAGGTTTACGGGGGATGTGAGGAGAAACTTTTTTACCCAGAGGGTGGTGAGGGTCTGGAATGCGCTGCCTGGGAGAGTGGTGGAGGTGGGGTGCCTCACATCCTTTAAAATGTACCTGGATGAGCACCTGGCACGTCATAACATTCAAGGCTATGGGCCAAGTGCTGGTAAACGGGATTAGGCAGGTAGGTCAAGTGTTTCTCACGTGACGGTGCAGGCTCGATGGGCCGAAGGGCCTCTTCTAAACTGTGATTCTGATTCTGTGATTCGTGCATCATCACATTAAACACAAATTTAAAGGGAATCAGCAAAGTAACCAGGAAGGAAATGAGGACAGCTTTTGTTAAAACAATGAATTATCATTATCTGAAATGCGCTGCCTGAAAGGGCAGCAGATTCAACAGGAACTTCCAAAAGGGAATTGGATAAATACCTGAAAAAAGGAAAAAAATGTTCAGGTCTATGGGGCAAGGGCAGATCCCTCTTTCAAAGAGGTGGCATTGACATGATGAGCTGAACATCCCCCTTCTAAGCTACAAGATTCTATTATTTGTTTGCACATTGTACTGAGCCAGCTAGCCAGAATAGTACAGTACAAATTTGGAGAAAAAGCTGACCTAAATCACATGTGTTGGTCAGATTACTCCCCAAGTACAGGGTTCACCTTCATTAATGGAGACAGACTGCAGACATTTGGTCCTACAAAGGATTCAGAGGTCTGCCATAGCACCTTTCACATCTGCTTATTGACTGGCAGAACAGGTCCCACGGGCTGAATGGCCTACTTTCCGCTCCTATTTCTTATTATGTGCTCAGGACATCCTAAAGCACCTTACGGCCAATGAAGCACTTTTGAAGTATGGTCACAGTTATAATATAGGAAAAACAGCAGCCAGTTTTACACATATGAACATCTCACAAACAGCAATGCGATAATGACCAGATGATCCATATCATCAGATTACCAAGTCAGGGTGACAAACTAGAAGAATTTGGATTCTTCAGCCTTTAAAAAAAGAGGATAACTGAGAGGAACCCCCCCTAGAGGAATGATAGAAATAGGACCCTTTGGTGGTTATGCCTTCAGCTGCCTGGGCCCTGAGCTCTGTTTGCTTCCTAATCTTCACCTTCCTCTCCTCCTTAAAGACTTCTTAAAACCTACACTTGGAACGAGCTTTTGGTTACCTGTACTAGTATCCCCTTTAAAGGGGCTGTCAGATAATGCTCCTGTGAAGCTCCTCAGGACATTTCACTGTTTTAAAAGCATCAACGTGGACTGCTGTGGAAATAGGGCCCACACATTCAAACTAAGCAGAGGCAAAATTAGGACTGCTGTCAAGATATTCTTCATACAAAGTGTGATTAATACATGGAATGGGCTGGTGTGAGGAGCAAAGACCCTAATCATTGGAGAAACAACTGGATGATACTATTGAAGAGCAAGACAGACAGAATTCAGGTGTATTGAGTGAAGAGATACTTTAGCAACAAGAGAAGGGATAGTGATAAAGAAGGTGTTGTTGCTGATTCATGATAATGGTCGTGGAGGCAATGGTTATGCTGAACATGCTGTGTAATAATGGCTCCCCTGAAATCTGTGACCACGCTGCAGAGCATGCTGTACGTGAAGTGTTTAGTAACTCTCGGAGACATAAACATGCACGTTTCTTTCGTTGGCCCTTTGATCCAGGCAGTACAGGGCTGCTCCCTCCCAGCTCACCTCAGAAACTGGCTGAAGGCCTTGTAGTTAGTTAAAGTGCGGTAATCATCCTCAGTGAATACATGGTCAACATCTTCCAGCCCCCAGTCCTCCAGTAGGCGGGCAGAGGTCTTTGGTTCAGCCTGTTAGAGATAGAGAGAGAGAGAGAGAGATAGAACAGTGCATTATTCAGCAGATCAGGCAGAGACCTACAGCCAGATACCATTTGGTCCATCGTGTGTGTGCTGGCTCTTTGAAGGAGAGATCAGGTTAGTCCCTTCCCAGTAGAGGGTTAAATTATTAGGGTAGGTTACAGAACTTTGGCTTGTAATCCTGTGTGTGTAGGAGACTGAGGAGTGATCTGATGGTGTTGAATAAAATAATTCAAGGATTCAAGAGCTTTAGATAAACTATTTTGGCTCGCAAGGGAATCCAGAACAAGGGGACAGAACTAGAGTCAGGATGCACTTCACACAGAGGGGAGTGCAAACCTGGAACTCTCTCCTTCAAAAGATTAAAGAGGCTGGGGGTCAATTAGAGCTTTCAAGACAGAGATTGATAGATTTTTGTTAGGTGAGGCTGTCAAGGAAAATGGAGCAAAGGTGAAAGAGTTAAGATCATATCAGCACAAATGACAGAACAGAGCCAAAGGGCTGAATGGACACTGAGCCAAAGAGGACGTAGACATCAAACTGATCTTAAAGCAATGGGGCACTATGGATTGGCAAGTATTAATGACCCAATCAACAGTGAAGGGAGCTGGAATACACAGGTTACCTTGCGACCTTCCTCCTCCGCCTCATCAGCGCCCTGCTCCTTTTTCCGTCGCTTGATTTTCTTTTCCTTCTTCTCTTTTCGTTTCTTTCTCTTTTTCTTGCCGAAGTCACTGCCTCCACTGTCTGATTTCTCCTTGAGCTCTTCCAGGTCAGAAGCAATTTCATCCTCACTTTCCTGTTTTGAACAAAGCAGAGGTCAGGTGGATTTTAACATTTCTCAGTGGGAGCTGCTAGTTGTTCACCTTCAGGAATTACATAGAGTGTACAGCACAGAAGCAGGCCATTTGGTCCAGCTGGTCCATGCTAGCATTTATTCTCCACACAAGCTTCCTCCCAACTTACTTCCATTCCCCCTATTAGTAAATTATGTTTTCTCCTTCATGTGTTTATCCAGCTTCTCATTAAACGTATCTATACTATTCACCTCAACCACCCCCTGTGGGAGTGAGTTCCACAATCTCCTCACTCTCTCGGTAAAGATGTTTCTCCTGAATTCCTCTTTGGATTTATTCGTGACTGTCTTATGTTGATGGGACTTCCCCAAAAATCTTCCCAGCGTCTACCAACCCTGGACGAGTGCAGCTCCAACAACACTCAAGAAGCCTGCTTGACTGGCACCCCATCCACAAGCATTCACTCCCTCCACCACCGACGCACAGTGGCAGCAGTGTGTGTACCATCTACAAGATGCACTACAACAACTCACCAAGGCTCCTTCAACAGCACCTTCCTGGAAGAACAAGGCTCAGACTCACAGGAATACCATCATCCCAACTGTTTCTGGGTCAAAATCCTGGAACTTCCTCCCTAACAGCACTGTGGGTGTACCTACACCACATGGACAGCAGCAGTTCACCACCACCTTCTCAAAGGCAGTTAGGGATTGGCAGTGAATGCTGGGCTCATCAACAATGCTTGAGTCTCATTAATGAAATGAATATCTCAAATAAAAATGAAACTACAAACCCTTCCATAACCTTAAAAGACTTACCAGGTCACCATTCAGCCTTTTCAATCTTTCTCCCAGCCCTGAAGGGCAGGGTGCAAAGCTTAGCACAGTCTAACTATGGATCTACCATGTCATCATGCACTGATTTCAATAGGTGCGTCGTTACAGGTAACACTCACAGCACTTGGTTCACGATGCCATGGCCCCGGCTCTTGCCCTTAACCTTGGTCTAGAGATGGTGCTGTAACTGCCTCACCCACGTTGTAACAAACTCATCACTTACTCCAACCAAGCGTCAGCAATGCCACAGGGATAATCAACAGTAACTTTACGGATCCTACACATGGCACGCACTTCCTGCAAGTGTAATCCTTACTTCCTGTAAAAATTTCCATGTCACAATTTGTAAATAACACCCCCACTGTTATAAAATTATTCCCTGACTCTGTTGCTGAGAGTGTCCTGGCCACAGCACACACTTCCAGTCGATGTCACACCCACTTTCTGCAAATATTTTTCTGTCACACTGTTAACAATTCCTTCATTATAAAAAGCACCACTGGAGATCTGCTAACAGGTTTAAATTATTTAATGGTTTCCACATAACTATATTTAAAACCTACTCTATTGACTGTAAAGCCCTTTGCAATGCCCTCGAGCTTATGCAAGATGTGATAGAAATTCAAGTTCCTTCTCTTTCCTTCTCAATGCAGTAGTGACCGCACTTATCCAACCATAATCAGCAACCTGATACAAAGAGCACTGCAAACACAACAGTCCTGTCTTAACAGGGTCTTATTCATGGTTAGTCCCTCAAATCAGGGAGGGAGAAAACGAGAAAAGGGGAGGGAGAAAACGAGAAAGCTGGCCTGGATTTGATTTGGTGCTCAAATCCCTGAAGAAACAAAGCAGACAAAGCTCCCTCTCCTGCTGTGACCTGGTGGGGTGAATAAAAAGGAAGTTTAGTTATTCTCCTTTCCATAGGTTGAATATCAATAATCTTACTTTGAATGTTAAGAAACCCAATGAAGGGTCAAGACCCCAGGATGGTAACAGCTGGAAGAAAGAAAGGGGAAGAAATTTAGAGAGGTCAGTCAGTGTAAAGCTTGTATTTGAAAAGTAGCATTAGCCAACTAACATTTGTCTTCAGCCTTGATACAAGTTAGCTTTACAGTCAAAGAATAATTACATTCCCATTTTCCTGGGATTTGCATTGTCCTTGCTGTGGTGCCTGTGTCAATGGTTTGCTATACCATGCAGGTATGAGGTAAATTTGGGGACTCACAATGATTTAAGAGCAAGCAATGAAGGTGCCTCCTCTCCATCATGGTGGATTCACGTAAATAATTCAGCAATGTCTGCAGAAAAATTTACTTACTTACGTGTTAAGGGGTTGTGTGCAGATTATTGGTCAGAGGCAGCTGAGAAACAGACCATCCCGTGCTGCGCTGCTCAAAGAGCAGCACTCCCCATTGTTGGTCACAGAGGCCTGTGCACAACATCTCTTTAATCCAGATGGAGACTGCTTCCTCTTCTCTCCTAGTTTCTGCCTCCCCATCACCCCAGCCCCACTTGCTCCTTCTCTCTCTTCCCTTCCCCTACATGTATTATCAATTGCTCGAAGCAGACAGATGCACTCTCTCCACCAGGACAAAGCAGGCATCTTTGATGAACTCCAGAGCTCTGTCAGCCTTTTGATTAAAAAATACCAAAGGAAACTCCCCTCCCATATACCAATCTTCTCTGCATCCTTGCTCTCAGTACACACGGTGTGCCTCGAATCAGCTGTTAGTGGGCTATGTTGTCCTCCGGGACCCACTGGTGTGGACGTGTCAGCCCCCCCTCCCCTCCCGTTGTCCCTTCCGCCCCAACCTCTGCTCCCCCCGCACATTGCCCCCCTCCGCCCCAACCCCCACGCATGTTGCGTTGTTCTAAATTGCTGACAACTGCACACTATCATAACATTATTACTTTAAATGGAGTGCGCAGCTGACCCAACAGAAGCTATATCCAACAGTCAGCCTCGAGAGCAATTTCCATTTATATAGCACCTTAGCGTAAAACATCCCAAGGAGCTTCACAGGTGCAATGATCCAACACAATCTGACAGCAAGTCACATGAGGAGATACTAGGACAGGTGACCCCCAAAGCTTGGTCAAAAGTTTTTTTTAAAAACGCATTCTAAAAAATGAGATGGGAGGTAGAGGGGCTTAGGGAGGAAATGTTAAAGCTTGGGCCGCCGTGCGCACAGCCAGCACTACAAAGGCATGAAAATTTGGGGTGCACAAGAGGCCAGAATTGGACAGATACAGAGAGATCTCAGAGGGTGGTAGGGCTGGAGGAGGTTACATTCAGATTGTGGAGGGGATGTAAACAGGATAATGTGAATTTTAAAATTGAGATGTTGCTTGACCAAGAGCCAATGTAGCTTAGTGAATACAGGGGGTGACGGGTGAACAGGACATGGTGCGAGTTAGGGTACAGACAGCAATGCAGAGGTTTACAGGGGGTGGAAGATGTGAGACCAGCCAGGAAAGCAGTGGAAGAATCGAGGCTGGAATCATCAGGGGGCATGGGAGAAATGCAAGGCCTGGCTCATCAAGTCAAGCTGGTACTTTTTGCTTGTTGTTTAGCATGCTCAACACAAGCAGATTCATTAGAAAAATAAATCAGATAGACTTGAAAATAAGAAACCTACAAGGCTAGGAGAAAAGAGAAAGAGTGTGAGTAATCCGATAGCTCTTTCAAATGGCCAGCATGAGCATGGTGGGCTGAAAGGCTTCTATCCGCTACAGTCAACAAATGCAAGAATTGCCCTAAATATTCAAAAGGAAATCAAAACCATTCTCTCTCTCTCAGACACCCAACGACAGACAGAAGTAAGCCTCGGCCAGGTAGAGAAGCGCTAGAACGGAGGAAAGGGACAGTCACCAGGGCCGACTCTACGTCTAAAATGTGGGTGATCGTAGCAAAATACTGACGTATTTGGTCCGCGCCAGCGCGGGCGCTCCTCCCGCAGGCCGGTCACGGAGTGGGGCTGACCGCGGTCGTCGTGAGGTCTGTGGCCCAGACCGTCCCGCCCTCACGGCTGGAGAGGGCTGCGTGGGAGTGAGCGGTTCCTGTTGGGAGACAAAGAAAAAGGGGGGGCACAAATCGGGGAAAGGCGTGTTAAAAACAAATTACTTATTCCAAACGTATATCTACTAAAAGGCAGCCAGACAAAATCTAAGATGAGTTGGTGTGGTTTTAAATTCTTCTTACTTTAATTATTTTCACACTATGCATATTAACAGGCCTTCTATGCGGGAAAGCAACAGTCAGACAGGCAGCTGGGACACACCCAGTATTTTAAGCTGATGGGACGTTGCTGTGGGTAGTAGCACTCTCACCTCAGTCACCATTCTTTAAAGAAAGCATTAAATCAGGGCCCCAACCCCCTGTTCAGGAGAAAGTAAACAAACTTACTGCCCCAAAGAACTGCACAGGATCATATCAAACTAAATCCAACACCAGGCTACTGAGGGAGCGATAAAGATAGTAGTTTGATCAAAGAGGGAGATTTTAAAGCAAGTCTTATAAGGAGAGATAGAGAGAGAGGGACAGAGGTGAAGAGATTTAGGGAAGGAATTCCAGAACCTAGTGCCAAGGAAGCTAGAAGTGTGGCTGCCAATGCTGGAGAGCGACGGTAATATGGCAGACACCAAAGCAGGCAAAGTGCAGAGATCTGACAGAGCTGTAGGGCTAGTGGAGATTACAAATAGTTACATGGCCACAGGTCCCCAGAATAAGCTGCGACAGGCCCAGAAACACCTCAGAACCTGGCCACCCTTTCCCCAGTGTGCAGCAGCAACAACCTCCCAGATGAGGAAAAGCATCATCAAGCCTGACAGACAATTTCCACTTGCTGCATGAGTTACCTCCCCCCGAGCAGTTAGGCTCTTAAAATGCTGTGAGCCACTGTCCCTTCCCCCAACTCCAAATCATAATGTTGCTCCCCAGACAAACACCCCCTCACCCCACCCCACTCCTCTCCAGATCAAAATGGATCACAGGAAGCTTGAAGGGGGCCACAGGGAGAGAGGAAAAAAAGAGAGAAGCAGGAAAACATTCTCACACTTGCTGCCAGTTTTCAATAACACACCCAAAGTGCAGCAAATTCCCACAGGTGCTTCACAAGTTCCACCTGGCACTGATGGGTATATCATACACACGAGCTGGTTAACTGTGCCAGGCAGCATTGAACAGCAGCTGGAAAACAGCAGTTCTTTCGCAATTGCTGCAGAACCAGACCCACTCCCACCTCTCCCCCAACCACAGCAAGAACCTCTATGGGCCCTAGGCAAATCACTGCCCTTCCCACAACTGAGATACCAACATGGGAGCGACCAGGCAAGCTGATCAGAAAAGCACCACAAAGTCATCGCAGGCAGGAATTATAATCAGACATCCTGACTGTAAAAGAGTGGATACCCAACCTCAGAAACAACCCAAAGCATGCAAACGTCCTCTCCTGTTGGTACTATGCAATAATGTTGCTTGTGTGTGCATGTGCCTTCTTTTCCTTACAAGGAACAAATAGGAGATACAAATAGGGCAGGATGCGCTATGAAAGATCAGAATTAATGAAGCAAGGCACTCGGAAACTCCAGGTGTTTGAAAGAAAGCTTGGTGTTTGGTCAGAGGAGTGGGGAAGATGCCAGTGAAAGCAGCTCTTCACACATGGTGGGATTTACGCAATGTGGAGCCATTGAAAGAACCCAAGAGCTGCCTGGATGCTCACCAGGCAATTTATCCAGCCAAGGGTGGCAGGGTATCTGCTCAGAGAACTGGGCCATTACCATTCTGCAGCCAGACACTGAGAGGCCTAGAGTGATGCCCAGTGCTTAATGGGGACGGTGTAGATGGAAATTTATTCTATATCTAACCCCGTGCTGTACTTGCCCTGGGAGTGTTTGATGGGGACAGTGTAGAGGGAGCTTTACTCTGTATCTAACCCTGTGCTGTACCTGTCCTGGGAGTGTTTGATGTGGACAGTGTAGAGGGAGCTTTACTCTGTAAATAACCCAGGGCTGTACCTGTCCTGGGAGTGTTTGATGGGGACAGTGTAGAGGGAACTTTACTTTGTATCTAGCCCTGTGCTGTAACTGTCCTGGGAGTGTTTGATGGGGACAGTGTAGAGGGAGCTTTACTCTGTATCTAGCCCTGTGCTGTAACTGTCCTGGGAGTGTTTGATGGGGACAGTGTAGAGGGAGCTTTACTCCGTATCTAACCCCATGCTATAACTGTCCTGGGAGTGTTTGATGGGGACAGTGTAGAGGGAGCTTTACTCTATCTAACCCCGTGCTGTTCCCATCTTGAAAATGTTGGATGCCAACACTGGGTGCCTGAATTGGAAAGCATCCCTTTCCCCAGTAAAAACATCCCTCATGTTTCTAAGCTCAATACCACGCAACTGATGGTAATTAAAAAACACTTTTGATAACGTCTGGTTTATCTGGTTCTGAATCTTATTATTTTGAGAAGCAAATCAGTGGGTAACATAGTTAATCCTAACAGTCTAACACGCCAAGCAACAAATATCTCAGCTTGGAATAAAACCAGTATCAACGCCACTTCCCTACTCAGCTTTCAGTACCCAGTAACTACAGAAACAATGCTCGCTTGTTTTACAGTAAAGATAGAGATGGGGATTGGAGTGGTTCTGTGTAAACTCAGGAATCGGCCATCTTGTCACAGATTAACTTGGTAGCACTCAGTCGCACAGGCCATGCGAGGCCTGTCCCAAACCAGGCAGTGGGAGACAAGTGCCATTCTCGGCAAGGCCCAATAGCTGTCTACCAGCAGGTTATACCAAGACCATCAGGCTAGGCTAACCACGTCTCGTGATCCACCACCTTACTCTCCCTTCTCCAACACCACCTCCTCTGGAGGAACTGGTTTCTACTAGAGTACGGTCCAACTGGTGTACAGTAGGCCACTAAAGATAGAGTGCTTGCAAACTATTTAACCACAGAAGGCATCACAGCCAAGACCAAAACAAAACAAAACTGCGGATGCTGGAAATCCAAAACAAAAACAGAATTACCTGGAAAAACTCAGCAGGTCTGGCAGCATCGGCGGAGAAGAAGAGTTGACGTTTCGAGTCCTCATGACCCTTCGACAGAACTTGATTTCGAGTCCAAGAAAGAGTTGAAATATAAGCTGGTTTAAGGTATGTTTGTGGGGTGGAGAGATAGGGAGAGAGAGAGGTGGTTGTGTAGACAAACAAGCAGTGATAGAAGCAGATCATCAAAAGATGTCAGCGACAATGGTACAAAAGAACACATAGGTGTTAAAGTTAAAGTTGGTGATATTATCTAAACGAATGTGCTAATTAAGAATGGATGGTAGGGCACTCAAGGTACAGCTCTAGTGGGGGTGGGGGGAGCATAAAAGATTTTAAAATATTTAAAAATAATGGAAATAGGTGGGAAAAGAAAAATCTATATAATTTATAGGGAAAAAAAAAGGGAAAAAGGGGGAAACAGAAAGTGGATGGGGATGGGGGAGGGAGCTCACGACCTAAAGTTGTTGAACTCAATATTCAGACCGGAAGGCTGTAAGGTGCCTAGTCGGAAGATGAGGTGTTGTTCCTCCAGTTTGCGTTGGGCTTCACTGGAACAATGCAGTAAGCCAAGGACAGACATGTGGGCAAGAGAGCAGGGTGGAGTGTTAAAATGGCAAGCGACAGGGAGGTTTGGATCATTCTTGCGGACAGACCGCAGGTGTTCTGCAAAGCGGTCGCCCAGTTTACGTTTGGTCTCTCCAATGTAGAGGAGACCACATTGGGAGCAACGAATGCAGTAGACTAAGTTGGGGGAAATGCAAGTGAAATGCTGCTTCACTTGAAAGGAATGTTTGGGCCCTTGGACGGTGAGGAGAGAGGAAGTGAAGGGGCAGGTGTTACATCTTTTGCGTGGGCATGGGGTGGTGCCATAGGAGGAGGTTGAGGAGTAGGGGGTGATGGAGGAGTGGACCAGGGTGTCCCGGAGGGAGCGATCCCTACGGAATGCCGATAAGGGGGGTGAAGGGAAGATGTGTTTGGTGGTGGCATCATGCTGGAGTTGGCGGAAATGGCAGAGGATGATCCTTTGAATGCAGAGGCTGGTGGGGTGATAAGTGAGGACAAGGGGGACCCTATCATGTTTCTGGGAGGGAGGAGGAGGCGTGAGGGCGGATGCGCGGGAGATGGGCCGGACACGGTTGAGGGCCCTGTCAACGACCGTGGGTGGAAAACCTCGGTTAAGGAAGAAGGAGGACATGTCAGAGGAACCGTTTTTGAAAGTAGCATCATCGGAACAGATGCGACGAAGGCGAAGGAACTGGGAGAATGGGATGGAGTCCTTACAGGAAGCGGGATGTGAGGAGCTGTAGTCGAGGTAGCTGTGGGAGTCGGTGGGTTTGTAATGGATATTGGTGGACAGTCTATCACCAGAGATTGAGACAGAGAGGTCAAGGAAGGGAAGGGAAGTGTCAGAGATGGACCACGTGAAAATGATGGAGGGGTGGAGATTGGAAGCAAAATTAATAAATTTTTCCAAGTCCCGACGAGAGCATGAAGCGGCACCGAAGTAATCATCGATGTACCGGAGAAAAAGTTGTGGAAGGGGGCCGGAGTAGGACTGCAACAAGGAATGTTCCACATACCCCATAAAGAAACAGGCATAGCTGGGGTATGTGGAACATTCCTTGTTGCAGTCCTACTCCGGCCCCCTTCCACAACTTTTTCTCCGGTACATCGATTATTACTTCGGTGCCGCTTCATGCTCTCGTCGGGACTTGGAAAAATTTATTAATTTTGCTTCCAATCTCCACCCCTCCATCATTTTCACGTGGTCCATCTCTGACACTTCCCTTCCTTTCCTTGACCTCTCTGTCTCAATCTCTGGTGATAGACTGTCCACCAATATCCATTACAAACCCACCGACTCCCACAGCTACCTCGACTACAGCTCCTCACATCCCGCTTCCTGTAAGGACTCCATCCCATTCTCCCAGTTCCTTCGCCTTCGTCGCATCTGTTCCGATGATGCTACCTTCAAAAACGGTTCCTCTGACATGTCCTCCTTCTTCCTTAACCGAGGTTTTCCACCCACGGTCGTTGACAGGGCCCTCAACCGTGTCCGGCCCATCTCCCGCGCATCCGCCCTCACGCCTCCTCCTCCCTCCCAGAAACATGATAGGGTCCCCCTTGTCCTCACTTATCACCCCACCAGCCTCTGCATTCAAAGGATCATCCTCCGCCATTTCCGCCAACTCCAGCATGATGCCACCACCAAACACATCTTCCCTTCACCCCCCTTATCGGCATTCCGTAGGGATCGCTCCCTCCGGGACACCCTGGTCCACTCCTCCATCACCCCCTACTCCTCAACCTCCTCCTATGGCACCACCCCATGCCCACGCAAAAGATGTAACACCTGCCCCTTCACTTCCTCTCTCCTCACCGTCCAAGGGCCCAAACATTCCTTTCAAGTGAAGCAGCATTTCACTTGCATTTCCCCCAACTTAGTCTACTGCATTCGTTGCTCCCAATGTGGTCTTCTCTACATTGGAGACACCAAACGTAAACTGGGCGACCGCTTTGCAGAACACCTGCGGTCTGTCCGCAAGAATGATCCAAACCTCCCTGTCGCTTGCCATTTTAACACTCCACCCTGCTCTCTTGCCCACATGTCTGTCCTTGGCTTACTGCATTGTTCCAGTGAAGCCCAACGCAAACTGGAGGAACAACACCTCATCTTCCGACTAGGCACCTTACAGCCTTCCGGTCTGAATATTGAGTTCAACAACTTTAGGTCGTGAGCTCCCTCCCCCATCCCCATCCACTTTCTGTTTCCCACTTTTTCCCTTTTTTTCCCCCTATAAATTATATAGATTTTTCTTTTCCCACCTATTTCCATTATTTCTAAATATTTTAAAATCTTTTATGCTCCCCGCACCCCCACTAGAGCTGTACCTTGAGTGCCCTACCATCCATTCTTAATTAGCACATTCGTTTAGATAATATCACCAACTTTAACTTTAACACCTATGTGTTCTTTTGTACCATTGTCGCTGACATCTTTTGATGATCTGCTTCTATCACTGCTTGTTTGTCTACACAACCACCTCTCTCTCTCCCTATCACTCCGCCCCACACACACACCTTAAACCAGCTTATATTTCAACTCTTTCTTGGACTCGAAATCAAGTTCTGTCGAAGGGTCATGAGGACTCGAAACGTCAACTCTTTTCTTCTCCGCCGATGCTGCCAGACCTGCTGAGTTTTTCCAGGTAATTCTGTTTTTGTTTTACAGCCAAGACCAATCCTGTCCTCGTGCACGTTCTGACAGCTGTCACATGACTGGCCACTAGCGTTGGGAATACCGGCGCATGCTTGTTCTCCACACACAGCTTAAAGGACATTGACGCCAGGAGTGAGTTACAGGCTGGAATCCAATCCAGGGCCTAATGAACATTATATTGAGCGCCATACCCATGCTTCTTCATCTCCTCATGGGACTCCAGCCTCCAGCCAACTCCTGGCTTCCAATGAAATACACTGTGCACAGTTCATGTGGTCAGATATATTGTTCTGAATATTGTTTTAACTTGCAGCTAGTCTCCTACCAGCTGACAGGATTAATAACTGTAATATAACCAGTTTATCAGTAATAGGCAACAGATGACCCATGTAATATGGGTAAAGAGTGCGCATGAGTGAGAACACACAAATGTAGTGACATGAATAACGAACAAAGCTTCAGTCAGTTTAACCAGATTCCGAGTGCTTTACAGGTCTGAGCATCTTTTCATTTATCTTTTGCAAACATTCAAGCTGTACTTTATCACTGCTCCCTGTATAAAAGGCACTATCAGGTGACAGCTATAGAGCAATAACACACCTTATTGATCTGCAGTATAATAAATATTGCACTCAGTAAAACTTACCACCCTCACTTGATCAATAACATACTCTTTGTAATCATCCTCCCACTCACTGGGAGCAATGCCACAAAAATCTGGGAGTCACAGACAGGTTCACGATTTCTTTCAGGCATTCTGAGAGGTCAAACAGTCCTAAACTAGTTGTGCAGCTGTCCATACTTTCTCTCCCCTTCACACAATCACTTTTCATGTAGTTCTACTTTCTTTGAAATACATTCTGCACACTTGAAAGACTGAGCAAACTGGGACACTACTTGCTAAAGAGAAGGCAGAGGTCTTTAAGCTTCTGAGGGGGTTTCGATAGGGTAGACAAAGCAAAGATATTTCTACTTGTCCAGTGGGGGGGTGCGACCAGAACTGGGGGCCATCAGTATAAGACAGTCACTAATAAACTCAAAGGGGAATTCAGGAGAAACTCTTTTACCCAGAGAGTGGGGAGAATGTAGAACTTGAGGTGAATAGTACTGATAGATTTGAGGGTGAAGCTGGATAAACACAGAGGGAGAAAGGAATAGACGGATATGTTGATCGGGGGAAGGAGGCTCCTGTGGAGCAGAAACTCCAGCACAGAACAGATGGGCCAAATGGCCTGTTTCTGTGTTGGAAATTCTACAATTATTCAGATAATCTCTACCCTAAGTATTTCCCCAAAGGCTCAACAGCATTTCAACTGACTTCCCCACGATCGCTTCTAACCATATTTCAGAGGCACCTTCGACAAGCAAAAGGTAACACTCCCAAAGGGTTCAAAGTCTCCATCCTTTGTCTCGATTCTCATCACACTGTACCTCTGGGAGGGGACACTGACCATCGACACCATTCCTTCCGCGTTGAAACAGAATAGCCGAACAGGCTCAGGACGGAGGCTGCTGAATGGTCACCGAATCCTGACCCATACAGCGAAACATCCAGATTCGTTCCTTCAGCATCCATGACTAACTGGGGCAGGGAGAGGGTTCACCAGCAAATACAGCAGAACATTCACTGCCACTCACCAGTTTCTTCCGCTTCCTTGGTTTAGTTGGTTTATTTTCTTTCTGCTTTTTCAACAATTTCTTCTTTTTCTTTTTGGTGCCTTCACTGTCTGAATGCTCCTCGACCTCCTGTTCCACATCCTCTTCTAAAACAAGATGCAGAGAGAGTTTCAGTGCAGCAGCTTTGAATACCGTTGCCAAAATTAGATTTCAAGTTAACCAGCGCTGAGGACCTCCAGAAAACAGAAAATACTGTTGCAGCAATGAAAAGAGCTTTAATAGTGAAGAAATAAAAAAAGATACAAGGGAAGAATAGATATAAATATACTATGTAGTGTACCTACATAGAGGGAGCTTTACTCTGTATCTAACCCCGTGCTGTACCTGTCCTGGGAGTGTTTGATGGGGACAATGTAGAAGGAGCTTTACTCAGTATCTATCATCGTGCTGTACCTGTCCTGGGAGTGTTTGATGGGGACAGTGTAGAGGGAGATTTACTCTGTTTCTAACCCCGTGCTGTAGCTGTTCTTGGAATATATGTGTCTGGTAGGGGTTAACAGGTTTCTTTCTGTGAAGGATACGAGTGAACCAGCTGGGTGCAGGCCGACTGCAGCCAATCAGTGCATCTTTTCAAACACCTCAGTGAGACCACCCCTCCGAACTCAGAGGAATACCAATCATGATTATGCCATCTCTGCTCATAGCTTCATCCTTATCTCTCCCACTGCAAGCTATGTACTGCAGTTTAAATTTAAGATGTTCAACAAGGGTGTTGTGGGTGGGTGGGGAAATGTAAGAAAAAAAAGAGGGTGGCAAGGAAAAGAGACACTGACAGGGGTACGGCATGAGGCGATGGAGCTGGGGTGTTGGGGAGGGGAGGGGTGGGGGGGCGAGGTACAGTCCAGGATGGGGTGAAGAGATGGCTCCAGTCGAAGCGGGGCTGAGGGGAGGGGCACTGCGCCCTGGATGGGAGTGGGAGAGGAGCAATGGACAGGGCCAGGGAGTGGAAGAAGGTGCTTGGGGGGTGGGACAGGGGGCAGGTGACGGCACCAGCGGGAGAGGAGTGGGAGCGGGTATGGCACCAGGGGAAGGCAGTTGGAAGGAGATTGGGGGGAGGGGGGGGCAGAGAGAGGAGAGGAGACCGGGGGGGGGGGGGGGGGGGGTGAGAGAAGGGGCGGGGTGTGAGCGGGGATCCGGGGTGGGGGGCAAGGGGGGCAGGGGCGCGGGGCAAGGGGCGGGGCGTGAGGGGGGCAGGGGCGGGGCGTAGGGGCGGGGGCGCAAGGGGGGTAGGGGCGGGGCGCAAGGGGGGTAGGGGCGGGGCGCAAGGGGGGTAGGGGCGGGGCGCAAGGGGGGTAGGGGCGGGGCGCAAGGGGGGTAGGGGCGGGGCGCAAGGGGGGTAGGGGCGGGGCGCAAGGGGGGTAGGGGCGGGGCGCAAGGGGGGTAGGGGCGGGGCGCAAGGGGGGTAGGGGCGGGGCGCAAGGGGGGTAGGGGCGGGGCGCAAGGGGGGTAGGGGCGGGGCGCAAGGGGGGTAGGGGCGGGGCGCAAGGGGGGTAGGGGCGGGGCGCAAGGGGGGTAGGGGCGGGGCGCAAGGGGGGTAGGGGCGGGGCGCAAGGGGGGTAGGGGCGGGGCGCAAGGGGGGTAGGGGCGGGGCGCAAGGGGGGTAGGGGCGGGGCGCAAGGGGGGTAGGGGCGGGGCGCAAGGGGGGTAGGGGCGGGGCGCAAGGGGGGTAGGGGCGGGGCGCAAGGGGGGTAGGGGCGGGGCGCAAGGGGGGTAGGGGCGGGGCGCAAGGGGGGTAGGGGCGGGGCGCAAGGGGGGTAGGGGCGGGGCGCAAGGGGGGTAGGGGCGGGGCGCAAGGGGGGTAGGGGCGGGGCGCAAGGGGGGTAGGGGCGGGGCGCAAGGGGGGTAGGGGCGGGGCGCAAGGGGGGTAGGGGCGGGGCGCAAGGGGGGTAGGGGCGGGGCGCAAGGGGGGTAGGGGCGGGGCGCAAGGGGGGTAGGGGCGGGGCGTAAGGGGGGTAGGGGCGGGGCGTGGGGGGGGGTAGGGGCGGGGCGTAAGGGGGTAGGGGCGGGGCGTAAGGGGGTAGGGGCGGGGCGTAGGGGGGTAGGGGCGGGGCGTAAGGGGGGTAGGGGCGGGGCGTAAGGGGGGTAGGGGCGGGGCGTAAGGGGGGTAGGGGCGGGGCGTAAGGGGGTAGGGGCGGGGCGTGGGGGGGTAGGGGCGGGGTGTAAGAGGGGAGTAGGGGCGGGGTGTAAGGGGGGAGTAGGGGCGGGGTGTAAGGGGAGTAGGGGCGGGGTGTAAGGGGGGTGTAGGGGCGGGGTGTAAGGGGGGGTAGGGGCGGGGTGTAAGGGGGGTTAGGGGCGGGGTGTAAGGGTGGTGGGGTGTAAGGGGGGGTTGAGGGCGGGGTCTAAGGGGTGGTACGGGGCGTGGTGTAAGGGGGGTAGGGGGCGGGGTGTGAGAGGGGTAGGGGGCGGGGTGTAAGGTGGGGGTAGGGGGGCGGGGTGTAAGGTGGGGGTAGGGGGCGGGGTGTAAGGTGGGGGTAGGGGGCGGGGTGTAAGGTGGGGGTAGGGGGCGGGGTGTAAGGTGGGGGTAGGGGGCGGGGTGTAAGGTGGGGGTAGGGGGCGGGTGTAAGGTGGGGGTAGGGGGCGGGGTGTAAGGTGGGGGTAGGGGGCGGGGTGTAAGGTGGGGGTAGGGGGCGGGGTGTAAGGTGGGGGTAGGGGGCGGGGTGTAAGGTAGGGGTAGGGGGCGGGGTGTAAGGTAGGGGTAGGGGGCGGGGTGTAAGGTAGGGGTAGGGGGCGGGGTGTTAGGGGGGGTGGGGGGCGGGGTGTTAGGGGGGGTGGGGGGCGGGGTGTAAGGGGGGGGTAGGGGGCGGGGTGTAAGGGGGGGTAGGGGCGGGGTGTAAGGTAGTGGTAGGGGGCGGGGTGTAAGGGGGGGTAGGGGGCGGGGTGTAAGGGGGGGGGGGGGGGCGGGAGCTGTAACACGGGCCAGGCCTCGTGCCGCTCCGGCCGGGCAGCTGGAGCTAGTGCAGAGCCCGGCGCTCGGGACTGAGAGGGTTAATGGGGGGGGGGGGGGGGGGGGCAGCCGGCACCGGGCGCAGGCGCGGAAATGGCGGCCCCGGGGGGGGGGGCATTAAAATAACCCGATTGGGGGGGCGGTTGGGGGATGAATAGAAACTTCCAAATATACACAGACAATATATCATAGAGCAGGAAGTTAACTGTTACCTCAGAGATAAAACTGTCCGTGCGAGAGAGAAAATGTTTCAATCCGAGGGAAGGTGGGGGGGGGGGGGGGGGTGGGGGGAAGAGACTGGTCTTTAACACTGGCGGGGGAGGGGGGAGGGGTTGGACAGTCCCCGGGTCCAGTTGTTGATTGACAGGCGCGGCCGTTAGGCAGGAGCGCGCGGGCCCTGATTTCAAAGCGGCCGCCGCGAGCCCGAGCCCGAGCCGTTGGTGGTGCGGAGCCGGCTGCCGCATGGCGATGGCGGCGGCGAGGGGGGGGGTTACCCGTTGTCGGGGGCTTGGGGGGGGTTTAAACAGCCGCAGCAGCAGCGGGGACGGGGACGGGGGGAGAGGGAAGCAGCGGGCAGCGTGCGCGGCTGCCAGGCAGGACCGTAACCAGATGATGATAATACGCTTTAGAGGAAAAAAACACACACACACACACACACACAGACAGACAGGACTTTGAAAACACATCCCTCAAAGGACCGGGGAGGGGGAGGCGGGGGGAAGAGATGCCATATCACCATTTGCAGCGGCCCGCCCCTTATGCATTCAATCCGACGGCGTTGTTTCGAAACGTTTAGGCGACATGAAAGAGAGGACCGGGGGGGGGGGGAGAGAGAGAGAGAGGAAAAAAAAGAGGGAAAAAAAAGAGATCGGGAGAAGCGACAGGGAGGGTAGGAAGGAAGGAAGGAGCGAGCGGGCGGGCGGACGGGCGAGCGGCCCCGGGGAAGCGGAGCGGGCGGCGCGCGCGCTAACCTGCCGCTGGCGGGAAAAGCTGCAAACCGCCGCCGCCGCCGCCGCCGCCGCGTTCCTCCATCTCCTCCTCATCCTCCTCCTCCTCCTCTTCCTCTTCTTCTTGGTGCCTCACTGGAGATGCCATGGCCTCAGGAATTCCTCCCCCCCTCCTCCTCCTCTTCTTCTTCTAACTCAATAAATTGATATTTCTTCACCCCCCCCCTCGCCGCGTCTTTTATACATATATTTTTTTTGTTTAAAAAAAAAGCTACGCCAGTCACAAACCTTCCCCCCCCCCCTCGCTCTCTCTCTCTCTCTCTCTGACACAAAAGTTATCCTTCAGACTTTTTTTTTGGGGTGAAGGGGTTTAAAGATTAGAATCTTTCCTGGTCCCCTCCTTGTTAAATTCTGTAACCCCCCCCCTCTCTCTCTCCCTCCCTCCCTCCCTCACTAATTTTTTTGAGGAAAAAGTTCCAAGAGACCCCCTCAAAAAAAATGTTTTAATATAACAAGGAGAAGAAAAGATGGCGTCCAAAATATTTTCCACCCCCCCCCCCTCATCATTAAATAGAGCGGGAGGGGGGGGGAGAATTTGAAGAGAAAAAAGTGGAAAATTAATCAGTGCTCATGCTCAGATTGACGTCACCCCCTCCCGTTGCCATGGGCACCCAACATCCCATAATAGCACCAGTTTAACTAGTTAGGACTGAGTCACGTGGGCCCTTAACCAAGTAACCAGGGATGGCCATTAACTGGCATTTCTCGGTCAAGTTTGAGAGTGTGGTCAGTCCCCTTTTGACCCTATCACTTCTTATTCAATTAACACCTCAATGAGCATCTTCAAGGTCAATTTTCCCAGCTTTCAACATTAACTTGTCTTCTTGGCTTGGCCCAACACATAATAATCTTTTTTTTTCGCTTACACATTTCACTGCCCTATTCAAAGAAGGAGGTCTCCCTTTCCACCCTGCTCACTAAATACCGCCCCCCCGCCCCCCCCCCCCGCCACTTCCCCACAGCAAATCATCATAGGAGTCAAAATTCCCCGCAAGTCATCCTCAAACCCAGAACAATCCGCATTTTTTTTTAAAATGTGCCACCTCCACAGATAATCTTTTCCCCCCACTTCAAACCTGCCCATGGCCCTGATCTATATTAAGCCAGGATAAACAATGCATTTGGGACGACACTGCTCCCGAGGGGCCTCATGCTCGGGGTTAGCACTTTCACCTCTGAAGCGTAAGGTTGTGGCTTTATATTCCCACACCAGAAACTCGAGCACAAGTTTCAAGGTAAGATTCACAGAGAACTTCTGAGGTAGCACTGCACTGTCAGAGGTGCCATCTTTCGAATGAGAGACAAAACCGAGACCCCGTCTACCCTCTCATTTGGGCATAAAAGATCCTACGGCCACTATTTCGAAAGAGTAGGGGAGTTCTCCCCAGTGCCTTGGCCAATATTTATGCTTCAATCACCAATTAATCACCAGACTTTTGGTCATTAGCACTTTGCTGTTTGTGGGATCTTGCCACGTGCAAATTGGCTGTTGTTTTTTTCTATACTGCAGCAGTAACTACACTTAAAAATTGTCTAAAGCATTTTGTGACATCCTGAGGTTGTGAAGGGCATAATATAAATATAAATCTTTTTTTTAAATTGCTCCGTCAACTTGGCTGCACCCGGAGGCTTTGGCACTTGCCTGAGTCTCCACCTTCATGGACTGTCTTTTAAGGTGGGAAGGTCTGCTGTATATGTGCATCTCTGGAAACATACCCGAAGTTTAAAAAAAATCCTGATGCTCAAAACATAACCCTAAACTGGAGGACCAACAGCGAAAACGTTAACCGGCCTTAGATAAGGTGCTGCATGTTTCTAGCATTTTCCCTTTGCAGAAGCTTTCAGCATTTAAGATTTTGCATGAAGAGATTACAAACTTTCAGGTTTTTGTTGTCTGAATGATTGAGGTGTTTGAGGCAATGAAGTGTTTTTGAATGTAATTGCTGAATTAAACAGATCTTAAGCAGTACAGTACATTGCTTTTTTGTATAATTTGGTAATGTTCAAAAGGATCAAGACAGAAAGGTTTGAAATTTAAATATAAAACACTGTTCAGGTATTTGGTGGTTTTAGTTGAGGAAGAAATGTTGGCGGAGGATACTGGGGGAAACTCTCCTCATCTTCGAATAGTGGCGGATGATCTTTTTACATCCACTTAAATGTGCAATCAGCAGCTCAGTTTTACCTTCTGACAGCTCGACACTCCCTCTGTACCATTCTGTTAGTATTAACACGGATTATGTCCTCAAATCCTGAAGTGGGGCTTGAACCCACAATCTACTGATTCAGAGGCAAAAATACAACCAAGTGATACTAATCTTAGCTGGCACTAATATGTAATAATTTATAACTACTTGATATAATAAAGTTCTTGTCCCAGAACAACCAAATTTGTGCCTTTGTCTTTTTGTCCATTTTGATATCCAGGTTTTATGCAGTGTACTTGATGCGATTTTAGCAAAATTGACAACAATAAGGATTTTGTAAATGAGTGCTACCTGGAATATCGTTTAAGAATCCAGGATTCCATTCAACTTTTTGAAAATTTCATTTAAGAATTAAATTAAGGCTGTGTTTAACAAGTCACAAAGCCTCCACTCTGTCAATGAAGCTATCTGACTTCTTTAGCAACATGAAGGCTATTTTTCTAGACTGTAAATCGTGCCAACTAGCTCACCGTGATCCCTTGTCCCCAGAAACCCATCGTTGTGACTTTTCAACCCATTTTTACTGACTGTATCTGTGTCCTTCCTTGTTAACCTGAGATATAGAAATTTACAGTACAGAAACAGGCCATTCCACCCTGATCATGCTAATATTTACCCCTCACACAGCCTTCTCCCATCCTACTTTATCTCACCCCATCAGCATATCTTTCTATTCCTTTTTCCCTACTTATCTAGCTTCCCCTTAAAGGCATCTCTGCTATTTGCCTCAACCACTCCATGTGATATCTCACCACCCTATGGGTAAAAGAAGTTTCTTCTGAATTCCCTATTGGATTTCTTAGTGACCATCTTCTTTTTATGGCCCTTCTTTTTAGCCTTGCCCACGAAACATCTTCCCTATCAAAAACCCCTTATAATTTTAAAGACCTCAGCATTCTCTTTTATAGAGAAAAGAGATTCAGCCTGTTCAGCTTTTCCTGATAGCATAAACCTCTCAGTTCTGGTGAATCATGTGCCTTCTGGATCTTTTTTTGTACCTTCCTCAATGCTTCTACTATATACCCTTCTTGTAGTAGACAGATTAATATTAACAACATAATGATTCAATTAAATGGCAAAACAGGCTCCAGGGGAATGAATCATGGAATGGGACAACACAATGGAGACCATTCAGCCCATTGAGCATGTGCTGGGCTCTTTTGAAGAGCAATCCAGTTAGTCACACTCCACACCACCACCCCCGACACGCTTCTTTCCTCAGAATTTTTTCTTTGGTTTATCCAATTCCATTTTGAATCTCTATCCAGCGCCCTATCAGGCAGCACATTCCAATTCCTAACCACGCCTTGTGCAAAAAAAAGTGGCACCCAGCAAGATTCCAAAAACAAATCAATGAATGACTGGGGTTCATCTATTTGGAGGCATTGGCTGAGGAGGGAATGTTGGGCCCAAGGCATCAGGAGGTCTGTCCTGCCTTTTTCTAAAATAGTGCCATGGGATCTTTTTACGCCTTCCTGAACAGGCAGAAGGAGCCTCTTGCTTGAGGCCTCACCCAAAAGATGGCACCTCTAATGGTACACAACTCCTTCAGTACTGCACTGGGAGTGTCAGACTGGATTACGTGCTCAGGTCAGTGGGAACGCTCCCTTCCGAGCCAAGTGAAGACAGAGGCTTTGGTGGGTTTCAGAATATGCTGAAGGGATGTAACTTAGCTCAGATAATGACTGCCCGTTTTACATCCGTCGGGTTGAACGAGTTGATCTTGTCCACGCCTGGTGTCTGTATATGTGTTTTTTTAACATCAATCGCTGAACAGTGATAATGCACAGGAGGCCTGATTCATTTCTTTTAAGGTTCTCCCATCTTCCATCTTCCTGACCTTGTTTCTTGGTCCAGCAATGCATCACTTTTAAAATTGTCAACCACATGTTAAAAATCCTGCTGTGGCCTCACCCCCTCCTGATCTCTGTAACCTCCTACAGCCCTACAATCCTTTGAGATCTCTGCACCCCTCCAATTCTGGCCTCTTTAGCGTCCCTGATTTTAATCACTCCAACACTGGCGGCCATACCTTCAGCTGCCTGGGTCCAAAGCTCTCCCTAATATCCTCCTGATATAGCTCGGTGTTAATCCTGCATTATAATCGCTCCTGTGAAGCACCTTGGCATGTTTTACTATGTCAAAGGTGCCATGTAAATGCAAGCCGTTGTTGCTGCTGTTAAGGTGGATCTATATTTAAGGTGGCTTGGCCATTTAAGGACATCTTGAGTTAAGGGCCCAGAGCTTCCAGACTCCAGATAGTCAAAGACCGGACAAGCTGGGAGATAGCGGTGTAGTGGTAATGTCACTGGACTAGTAACCCAGAGTCCAAGGTTAAACTCTGGGAAACACAAGTTCAAATCCCACCATGGCAGCAGGTGGAATTTACATTCAGTTCAGTGAAAGCTAGCCTCAGTAACGGTGACCATGAAACTATAATCGATTGTTGTAAAAACCCATTTGGTTCACTGATGTACTTTAGGGAAGGAAATCTGTCGCCATTACCTGGTCTGGCCTACACGTGACTCCAGAGCCACAGCAATGTAGTTGACTCTTAACTGCCCTCTGAAATGGCCAAGCCAGCCACTCAGTCAAGGCAATTAGGAATGGGCAACAAATGCTGGCACAGCCAGCGATGCCCACATCCCATGAACGAATTTAAAAAACTATGACCCAAGACACGGGTGGGGACGCTGCAGAAGTCCTGACATGCTAACTCCGAGGGAATTGCCCGGGAAGTTCGAACTTCCGATGGGCAATTCCCCTGCTCCACAGGCCTCACCGCCCCCCCCCCCACCACCCACTCCCAAAAGAGTCTCCAACTTCAGACAGTTCCGACTTACTTACCTGGATAGTTACCCAGGAAACGTTAGACAGAATAGTTCTAGTCCTGACTCCTGGATAACAACACACAACTGTCACCTCTGGTGTTCTCCATCCCCCAAGGATCTATCCTTGGCTTTCAGGTCTCTGGAGTGGGATGTGAACCCACAACCTTTTGACTCAGTGTGAGAGTGCGACCCCAAGAATCACAGAAGCCATGTTGGGACTGGTTTCCATCAGGAGCCTTCAGAAAGATGAGAAGGAGAAAATAGAATGACTTAGAATGTACAGAACAGAAACAGGCCAATCGGCCCATCTGCTCTGTGCTGGTGTTTCTACTCCAAATGAGCCTCCTCTCACCCCCTCTTCATCTACATCCTTATCCTACATCCTTCTTTCCTTTCTCCCTGTGTTTTATCCAGCTTCTCCTTAAATGAATCAATACTATTCCTAATAAGGATAAAGTGATTCTCAGTTACCAGCAGGAGACTCACAAATAGACTGTACCTGTACCTACAGTTAGTCAATAAAAAACAAACTCATTTTATTCAGGAAACTCTAATCACCGGTACAGTTAGCACAGTCACAGGCGAGAGTTGGGATTTGGTGTAGGTTATGCACACTTTTTCTCGAATGAAGGCAGAGTTTTAGAGTTCAGTTAGGTCATCATTGAAATAGAGCAGAATAGATTGGCGATAGTCATCAGGTTCCATCCGCAGGTTATAGAAGAATCTCATCCTCATCCACAATGCCGTTCTCCTCTAGCGTACTGTCCATTTTCAATGGCACTCCGTTGTATTTTCCATGTGTAGCTAGCTGCATGAGCATTATACTCCAGGTACCTCTCGAGTATATCATTCACTGTTTCCTCACTGCACACCTGGTCAGGCCATGTTTTTTGAAGAGGGGTAGGGGATTGGGGGGTGGGGTGGGGGGGGGGGGGGGGGGGGGGGGGGGGGGGGGGGGGGGGACACAGGTCGAAAAAAACAAAGAAGTAATTTGATTTCTATAGTAGTTTTCGGGACCACTAGACATGCTTTCCAGCCAATGGAGTGAATTTTGAAGTGGAGTCATTTTTGTAAATTAGGAATCGCAGCAGCTAATTTGCACACAGCAAGCTCCCACACATAGAAATGCGATAATGAGCAGATTATCTGGTTCAGTGACATTCACTAAAGGATGAATATTTGGCCAGGACCCCAGAGAAAATTCCCCCTGCTCTTCTTCAAAATAGTGACCGTGGGGTCATTTAAACCCAGCCAAGCAGGCACATGGGGTCTCAGTTAAATGTCTCATCTGAAAGGCCGCACATCTGATAGTGCTGCGCTCACTCAGTACCACACGAGTGTCAGCCCTTGATTTTTGTACTCAGGACCTGGAGTGGGTCTCAAATCTGGAACTTTGTAACTCAGAGGCGGGAGAGCTGCTGCTATCTGAGCCACATTTGATATAATAGAAACATCACTAGTTTAAAAAAAATTGGGGTGGATCCATCTCCTGTGTTACAGCTCACAGAAAAAAGGTTTTTTTAATTCCCCCCTTATCCTTTCTGAGCCTTTATAGAATCTTACAGCATAACTTGTGTCACTCAGTCTCTCTCTCTCAGGGAGATATCTGTACACCGACTGGTGTCTCTCAGTCTCTCTCTCTCTCAGGGAGATATCTGTACACTGGCTGGTGTCTCTCAGTCTCTCTCTCTCTCAGGGAGATATCTGTACACTGACTGGTGTCTCTCAGTCTCTCTCTCTCTCAGGGAGATATCTGTACACTGGTGTCTCTCAGTCCCTCCCTCTCAGGGAGATATCTGTACACTGGTGTCTCTCAGTCCCTCCTTCTCAGGGAGATATCTGTACACTGACTGGTGTCTCTCAGTCTCTCTCTCTCTCAGGGAGATATCTGTACACTGGTGTCTCTCAGTCCCTCTCTCTCTCAGGGAGATATCTGTACACTGACTGGTGTCTCTCAGTCTCTCTCTCTCTCTGGGAGATATCTGTACACTGGTGTCTCTCAGTCCCCTCTCTCTCAGGGAGATATCTGTACACTGGCTGGTGTCTCTCAGTCCCTCTCTCTCAGGGAGATATCTGTACACTGGTGTCTCTCAGTCCCTCTCTCTCAGGGAGATATCTGTACACTGGTGTCTCTCAGTCCCTCTCTCAGGGAGATATCTGTACATTGACTGGTGTCTCTCAATCCCTCCCTCTCAGGGAGATATCTGTATACCGACTGGTGTGTCTCAGTCTCTCTCTCTCTCTCAGGGAGATATCTGTACACTGGCTGGTGTCTCTCAGTCTCTCTCTCAGGAAGATATCTGTACACCGACTGGTGTCTCTCAGTCTCTCTCTCTCAGGGAGATATCTGTACACTGACTGGTGTCTCTCAGTCCTTCTCTCTCAGGGAGATATCCGTACACTGACTGGTGTCTCTCAGTCCCTCTCTCTCAGGGAGATATCTGTACACTGACTGGTGTCTCTCAGTCCCTCTATCTCAGGGAGATATCTGTACACTGACTGGTGTCTCTTAGTCTCTCTCTCTCTCGGTGATATTTGTACATTCACTGATGTCTCTGAGTCCCTCTCTCTCAGGGACAATCACTCAAGATTCCTGGAGAGATTTTTTAAGCTGCTGATGTAAGACTTTGTGCACGATGCTGACGGTGTAAGTTCCGACACATTGATTAATGTCGTTAATTGTCAAACATATCACTGTCACTATCCTTCATGAACCCGTTTAACGATAATGTTTATCCAACACACTCTTTACAAAGTGATGTCCCTCACTACCATCAACATGCCTCTTAATTCTAAAATGAAAACAGGTATACTAAAGCTCTGTACCTCGATTACATGTTCTTGGCCTGTTAACGTGTTGATAATGCGAATGCCTCTCGTTTTTTCTGTTAAATACCCAACCTCATATTTTGAATCTTTCCACCACGGTGTAACGAAGGCATTACTCCAATCACTATTCGGATAGAGGGGTGGGATGTGAACAAAGCGGCCACGAGGCGTGTGGTACTTCTGGCAGTTGGTCAGTTGGTCAATCTCGATGCGTATCTGTAGTGGAAATGAAGAGATTTCTGATTTCTGCTGGAGTCTTATGGTAAGCTGTAAGCTTGCAGAGGTGTAGTCACAGTGTCAAAGGGAGCACATAAGCCTCTAAACACACCAGCTACCCCAACCCTTCCAGCACCACCTCCTCCACATGTGGCAGAGTCTGCAGATCGTGCATCGGGCTGATCAGCCACCTCAGAACCCATCGAACCGGAGGGGAAGCGAGTCATCCTCGATCCTGAGAGACTGCCTAGGAAGAAGGTGCCTGAGGCACATGGTCCTTGTCATTTACCCAATTTAAGTGACTATCCAGGCTCACATGGACAGAGTGAGTACTGGGACTCCAATCACTGGTGGGACAGGTGAATGGTTTAAATAAAAGCAAAATACTGTGGATGCTGGAAAGTTCTGCTGCTATCACATTCTGCTTTCTTGGCTTTATGCCACTATCAGCACCCCCTTTAGCCCTTACCACTACCTTTAACACTCACTTTGTCCTTTCGTTCTCTCCTTTGCCCTCGCCTATCGTTGACCTTCTATCCAGCTCCACCTGCTCCACCCCCCCTTAAACAGTATAAATTTCATCCCATTTCTACTTCTCTTTAGCTCTGAAGAAGAGTCATACGGACTTGAAATGTTAACTCTGTTTCTCACTCCACAGATGCTGTCAGACCTGAGTTTTTCCAGCAATTTCTATTTTCGAATGGTTTAAATAGTTGCTGAAAGGCTTCAGTTTATTCCCTATCTGTCCTCAGCTCACTTCCCCACCCACCCCCCAGCTGAGGTCAGGGTATCTAGAACAGCGGGTGCTGGGGGTGGCAAGGATACAGTCTCAGGATGAGGGGAAATTTCCTCACTCACAAGGTTGTGAATCTTTAGAATTCTCCATCCCAGAGGGTTGTGGATGCTCCACTGTTGAATCCATTTAAGGCTGGGATTGACAGATTTTTAGTCTCTCAGAGAATTAAGGGGAGGGCAAGGGCAGGAAAATGGAGGTGAAGCCCAAGTTCAGCCATGATCGGATTGAATGGTGGAGCAGGCTTGATGGGCCAAATGGTCTATTCCTGCTCCTGTTTCTTGAGGTTCCATACTTACATCTTTACGCTTCTTATCAAACCAGTGGCTGATGTCTTGTCCTGCTGCCTCTAAAATGGGTTTCAGCAGAATATCACCTGGATGAGAGAAAGAACAGAATCAGTACAGCCAGGGGACAAAACAAAAGACACCATATTCCATCTGCATCTTCCACAAGGGCTCATTGCATAGAGGTTAGGCGATTTCCCTGCCACCATTCCTGAACCCGGGCGAGAGAGTGTAAATCAACAAAAGAATCCAAGCCTATAGAAGAAGGAAAGTGCCAAGATCTGGAAGTCATTTCAAAAGGAAGACTTGCATTGATATAGCACCTTTCATGACCACCAGACATCCCAAAGTGCTTTACAACCAACAAAGTACTTTCTGCAGTGTGTCACTTCTGTAAAGCAAGATCCCACAAACAATAGTGCGATCATGATCAGATAATCTGCTTTAGTCATGTTGCAATAAATTATGAGGAGGTGGTGACGTAGTGGTATTGTTGCAGGTCCAGTACTCCAGAGGAGCAGGCTAATGCTCTAGGCACATTAGTTCAAGTCCTAGTGGAATTTAAATTCAACGAATAAAAATCTGGAATATAAAGTGACGGTGACCATGAAATTATCATCGATTGTCGTTAAAAACCCATCTGGTTCACTAATGTCCTTTAGGGAAGGAAATCTGCCCTCCTTACCCGGTCTGGCTTACATGTGACCAATGTGGTTGACTCATTAACACCCTCTGAAATAGTCTAGCAGGGCAGTTAGGGATGAGAATAAATGCTGACTTTGTCAGCAAAGTCCACATCCCATGAGCAAATAAAAAAAATACTGGCCCCAGAACACTGCCTCTGTCCTCTTTGAAATAATGGCCATTGAACCTTTCACAGGGCAATTCAAATCTATTCTCATTCCCCCATCTCTGCTATTCTCGCTGACCTACACTCACTCCCGGTCAGACAACCTCTTGATTTTAAAATTCTCATCCTTGTTTTCAAATCCCTCCAATGAGGGATGGGCCCTCTCCCAACTTTGTAACCTCTTCCGGCCCCACAACCCTCTGGGTTCTCTGTTCTCCTCCAATTCTGGCCTCATGAGCATGCGTCCTGTGATTTCCATCACTCCTCCATTGGCAGCCTTGCCTTCAGCTGCCTGGGGTCCCAAGCTCCGGAATTCCCCCTCTAAACTTCTCCACCCCTCTCTTTCTCCTCCTTTAAGCCACAGGAGAGTCATTCTCAGAGTAAGAGGTAGGCTGTTTAGGACTGAGATGAAGAGGAACTTCTTCAGTCAGAGGGTGGTGTAACTTTGGAATTTTCTATCCCAGATGTCTGTGGAGGCTCAGTCATTGAGTATGTTTAAAGCAGAGGTCAATAGGTTTCTAGACACCAATGACATCAAGGGAAAGGGAATAGTGCAGGAAGATGGCATTGAGGTAGAAGATCAGCCATGAATGTATTGAATGATGCAGCAATCTGGAGGGGCTGAATGGCCTACTCCTGCTGCTGTGTTCCTAAGATGCTCCTTAAAATCGACCTCTCATGCCAAACCTTTAGCCACCTGTCCCTAATATATCTGTGTGTGGCTCGGTGTCAAATTTCTGTTGGTTAATTGCTCCTGGGAAGTGCATTGGGCCTTCTTCTTAAAACCGTTTCAAAGGTGCTACATGAATGCAAGTTGTTCTTGTTGCCCGGGGTGAGAGAAAGCTGCTTACCTTTAAACTGTTCGACCAGGGGGGTCAGGTCATAGACTTTTCCCAGGTAAGAAACCCACAGGTCATCCATGGTGTTGTGGACAGCCACCTCCTGGCTGGTGTAGTAGCGGGAGTGCAGCATTGGCGCTGGCATCTTCCCTGCCGCTTCCTCCGTCGTCATGGAGACGCCTTCGACGCAGCCGCAGAGACACCGGAAGTGACAAACAGGAAGTACCTGCTTGCCCTCCGAACTACAACTTCCTGTCCTCTGAACTACAGACTTCCGGCCTTCCGAACTACAACTCCCAGCCTGCCGAGGATTTTAAGTATTTATACAACTATCCGCCCACTCCTATATTTTATTTTAAAATTCTCGCCCCGTTTATTTATTTATTTCTCCCTCCATCGCCGACATTTTCCGACTTTGGGGCTCCGATTGGGAATTTATTTTTATGTGTGTTTAAGCTCGCGGCCGGCCCCAAAATGGCGGATCCGCGGGAAGAGGAAAAACCGAGAGAGCCCGAGAAAGAGAGAGAGGCCGGGGTAAGAGAGAGAGAGGGGGAGAGGGAGAGGGATAGGGGATGGGAGGGGGTGTGGGACGAGGGAGGGGAGGGGGTGTGGGGGAGGTTTTGAGGAGGGGAGGGGGTGTGGAGGAGGGGAGGGGGTGTGGGGGAGGGGATGAGGGGATGCGGAAGGGGTGTGGGGGAGGGGAGCAGAGGAGGAGGAAGGGTTGTGGGATGAGGGGAGGAGGAGGAGGGGGTGTGGGGTAGGGGATGAGGGGAGGGGGGTAGGGGATGAGGGGAGGGGGGGTAGGGGATGAGGGGAGGAGGGGGTGTGGGGTAGGGGATGAAGGGAGGGGGTGTGGGGTAGAGGATGAAGGGAGGGGGTGTGGGGTAGGGGATGAGGGAAGGAGGTAGGGGATGAGGGGAGGAGGAGGGGTTGTGGGAGGAGGGGGTGTGCGGTTGTGGGAGGAGGAGGAGGGGGTGTGGGGTGGGGGATGAGGGGAGGGAGTGTGGGGTGGGGGATGAGGGGAGGGGGTGGGGGATGAGGGGAGGGGGTGTGGGGTGGGGGATGAGGGGAGGGGGTGGGGGATGAGGGGAGGGGGTGGGGAATGAGAGGGGGTAGGGGGGTGCGGGAGGGGGTGTGGGGTGGGGGATGAGGGAGGGGAAGGGGTAGAGGATGAGGGAGGGGTAGGGGATGCGGGAGGGGAGGGGGTGTGGGGTGGGGGATGAGGGAGGGGAGGGGTGTAGGGGATGAGGGAGGGGAGGGGGGATGCGGAAGGGGTGTGGGGGAGGGGGGATGCGGAAGGGGTGTGGGGGAGGGGGGATGCGGAAGGGGTGTGGGGGAGGGGAGCGGATGAGGGAGGGGAGGGGGTTAGGGGAGGAGGAGGAAGGGTTGTGGGATGAGGGGAGGAGGAGGAGGGGGTGTGGGGTAGGGGATGAGGGGAGGGGGGTAGGGGATGAGGGGAGGGGGGTAGGGGATGAGGGGAGGAGGTAGGGGATGAGGAGGGCGTGTGGGGTAGGGGATGAGGGGAGGGGGTGTGGGGTAGAGGATGAAGGGAGGGGGTGTGGGGTAGGGGATGAGGGGAGGAGGGTTTGTGGGAGGAGGAGGAGGGGGTGTGGGGATGAGGGGAGGAGGTAGGGGATGAGGGGAGGAGGAGGGGTTGTGGGAGGAGGAGGAGGGGGTGTGGGGTTGTGGGAGGAGGAGGAGGGGGTGTGGGGTAGGGGATGAGGGGAGGGGGATGAGGGTAGGGGGTGGGGGATGAGGAGAGGGAGTGTGGGGTGGGGGATGAGGGGAGGGGGTGTGTGGTGGGGGATGAGGGGAGGGGGTGTGTGGTGGGGGATGAGGGGAGGGGGTGGGGGATGAGGGGAGGGGGTGTGGGGTGGGGGATGTGGGGTGGGGAATGAGGGAGGGGAGGGGGTGGGGAATGAGGGAGGGGAGGGGGTAGGGGGGTGTGGGAGGGTGTGTGGGGTGGGGGATGAGGGAGGGGAAGGGGTAGAGGATGAGGGAGGGGTAGGGGATGAGGGAGGGGAGGGGGTGTGGGGTGGGGGATGAGGGAGGGGAGGGGGTGTGAGGTAGGGGATGAGGGGTGGGGGAGGAGATGAGGGAGGGGGTGTGGGGTATGGGATGAGGGGAGAGGATGTGGGGTAGGGGATGGGGGAGGGGGTGTGAGTTAGGGGATGAGGGTGGGGGTGTGGGGGAGCGGATGGGGGGAGGGGTTGAAGGGAGGGGGTGTGGTGGAGGGGGAGGGGTGGTGGGGAAGGAGGGGGTTGGGGAAGGGAGAGGTGGGGTGAGAGTAGCGGGGGGAAGGGAGACGGGGTGGGGGTCAGTGGATAGAGAGAGAAACGGTGGGAAGAGGGGGCGGGGGTGGAACTGGGATGAGGGGGGTTTGTGGTGAGTCACTGCGGGTGGGGGTTGAGAGGGGAACCACTGGGGAAAGGGGAAGTCACAGAGGTAAGGGGTGGTAAATGAGAGAGGGGGGGAAAGACAGCTGAGGGGCTGTCATTGGGGTAAGTGGTGGGGGAGCTCACAGGGTGAGGAAGGTGGGAGGGGTGAAGGATGGGGTGTGATTTGGTTCCGGCCTGAGGGTTGGCATCACGGTGAGAGGGGCATCATGGGAGAGGCAGCTCCGAGGAGGGCACCTCAGGAGCATCGGGGAAGGACAGTGAGCAGGGGGAGGCACCAGGGTGAGAGGGGGGGGGTGGGGTGATGAGGTGTCCCGCCAGGGATGAGGAGAGGTGGGGGATTGGATGGGGGTGCAGGAAGGGGGACCAGGAGGTTGTAGGGAGGTTGGAGCAGGGGGACATTGGGGGCTGAGAGGGGATGTGTGGGGGATGGGATGACTCTGGCACCCTGAGACACTCTCCTTCACTGTGAGGAGAGGGTGGGGTGGTTCAGTGAGGTCTCCTCTTGTCTCCATCTCTGTTAGAGATTACTGGAGAATTGAGACCAGAATGATAGAGAACCAATTAGATGGAGTTTGATCAATCCCTAAGTATTAATTTCTGTGTTCACCATAAGAAATAGGAACAGGAGTAGATCATTCAGCCCATCAAGTCTGCTCTGACATTCAGTTTGACCATGGCTGATCTTGGGCTTTAACTCCATTTTCCTGCCCGCTCCCCATATCCCTTAATTTCCTGAGGGACCAAAATTCGATCCCAGCTTTAAATGTATTCAATGATGGAGCATCCACAATCATCTGGGGTAGAGAATTCCGTAAAACTCACAACCCTTTGAGTGAAGAAATTTCTCCTCATGTCAGTCCTAAATGATCGGCCCCTTATCCTGAGACTGTTCCCCGTGTTCTAAACTCCCCAGCCTGGGGAGGGGGGGGGCGGAAACAATCTCTCAGTATCCACCCTGTCAAACCCCTTCAGAAGCTTGAATGTTTCAATGCGATCACCTCTCATTCTTCTAAACTCCAGAGAATATTTACTCAGTGTAGTACAGCGCTCCCATCGCTCCCCTCTGCAGATGGTTACCCAACACACACTCTGCTGAAACATGGTGAATAGTCACTTGGGTGAGAGACAGGAAGTCTCCCCGCCACCCAATCTTACTCCTATGAATTTGTCCCGATAATGGTCAGTGCCTTGGTGGGAGATGGGCAGAAATTTTACACAGTAATAATTCTTGGATGATAATGCTTCCAGACTGAGATGCAAAAAGATATGAGTGGAGGGCGGGGCAATAGACATTCATTTTCACTGTTAGTTTGACACTCGCCACTCAACTTTGGTTCCGGATCCCAATCTGGAGTCACGTAGACTAGACTGGATAAGGATGGCAGATTTCCTAAAGAATAAAGCAGATGGGTTTTTAGGACAGTTCATGGTAGTTGGCACGCTCACCATTATTAAGACTAGCTTTATATTTCAGATTTCATTATTAGAACTTGAATTGCACCCGCTACCACAGTGGAATTTGAACCCATGTCCCCAGAGCATGAGCCTGGGCCTCAGGGTTACTAGTTCAGTGATATTACCACTCGCCATCATCTGGCTCTAAGCACGCGTGAGTGTGTGTGCATGTGTGGGAGTTTATGTATTCGAGTGTGAGTGCGCGCGCACACGAGGGTGTGTGTTTGACCGTGCGTGTGGTAGGCAGCAATTTGTGTCAATCTGACAGTCTTGGAGAATCATACTACACACGGAGACCATTCAGCCCATCATTGTTTATCCTCGACCGCAGTCATTGAAACAGAGGAACCTGCTCCCTTACCACTTTCTGGGATCTTGCTGTGCACCTATCGGCTTCCATATTACCACGGGGATAATACATCCATTGGCAGTGTAGCACTTTAGGACGACTTGTGCGGTGAAAGGCGAGGTCTCCTTCAGCTCCAGGTTGTTCAGTTATTGGGTTGGGAGTCTGTGAAAACTAGTTACTGTAACGTTCATTATCCAGCAGCCTCTCAGCAACCCAAAGCTTGTCAATCACTTTTTCCGTATGTCTCTTCAAACGTGCAGGCAATGAGTGAAAGCGGTGTGTTGTCGCACTCGAATTCCCGACAGATGTTGCAGAGCTTGCTGAATAAAAGCATGCGAATCCGAATGACAGATGGCAGGACACTGATTGGCCTCTTCCTGTGCACCGACAGAGACTGCAATGTCATTTTAGGCTCAGCACAGGAGTACTTGAAACCAACAGGTAAGCAAAAGCCTGCAAGGGAGTGTCCAGTGTCTGTGTGTAAATAACAGGAACCTGCGAGGGGTAGTCCAGTGTCAGTGTATAAATAACAGGAACCTGTGAGGGGTAGTCCAGTGTCAGTGTGTAAATAACAGGAACCTGCAAGGGGGAGTCCAGTGTCTGTGTGTAAATAACAGGAACCTGGGAGGAGGAGTCCAGTGTCTGTGTGTAAATAACAGGAACCTGGGAGGAGGAGTCCAGTGTCTGTGTGTAAATAACAGGAAACTGGGAGGAGGAGTCCAGTGTCTGTGTGTAAATAACAGGAACCTGGGAGGAGGAGTCCAGTGTCTGTGTGCAAATAACAGGAACCTGCGAGGGGAAGTCCAGTGTCAGTGTGTAAATAACAGGAACCTGGGAGGAGGAGTCCAGTGTCTGTGTGTAAATAACAGGAACCTGGGAGGAGGGGTCCAGTGTCTGTGTGTAAATAACAGGAACCTGGGAGGAGGAGTCCAGTGTCTGTGTGTAAATAACAGGAACCTGGGAGGAGGAGTCCAGTGTCTGTGTGTAAATAACAGGAACCTGGGAGGGGGAGTCCAGTGTCTGTGTGTAAATAACAGGACCCTGGGAGGAGGAGTCCAGTGTCTGTGTGTAAATAACAGGAACCTGGGAGGAGGAGTCCAGTGTCTGTGTGTAAATAACAGGAACCTGGGAGGAGGAGTCCAGTGTCTGTGTGTAAATAACAGGAACCTGGGAGGAGGAGTCCAGTGTCTGTGTGTAAATAACAGGAACCTGGGAGGAGGAGTCCAGTGTCTGTGTGTAAATAACAGGAACCTGGGAGGAGGAGTCCAGTGTCTGTGTGTAAATAACGGGAGCCTGCGAGGGGGAGTCCAGTGTCTGTGTGTAAATAACAGGAACCTGGGAGGAGGGGTCCAGTGTCTGTGTGTAAATAACAGGAACCTGGGAGGGGGAGTCCAGTGTCTGTGTGTAAATAACAGGAACCTGGGAGGGAGAGTCCAGTGTCTGTGTGTAAATAACAGGAACCTGGGAGGAGGAGTCCAGTGTCTGTGTGTAAATAACAAGAACCTGGGAGGAGGAGTCCAGTGTCAGTGTGTAAATAACAGGAACCTGGGAGGAGGAGTCCAGTGTCTGTGTGTAAATAACAGGAACCTGGGAGGAGGAGTCCAGTGTCTGTGTGTAAATAACAGGAACCTGGGAGGAGGAGTCCAGTGTCTGTGTGTAAATAACAGGAACCTGGGAGGAGGAGTCCAGTGTCTGTGTGTAAATAACAGGAACCTGCGAGGGGTAGTCCAGTGTCAGTGTGTAAATAACAGGAACCTGGGAGGAGGAGTCCAGTGTCTGTGTGTAAATAACTGGAACCTGCGAGGGGGAGTCCAGTGTCTGTGTGTAAATAACAGGAACCTGGGAGGAGGGGTCCAGTGTCTGTGTGTAAATAACAGGAACCTGGGAGGAGGGGTCCAGTGTCTGTGTGTAAATAACAGGAACCTAGGAGGAGGAGTCCAGTGTCTGTGTGTAAATAACAGGAACCTGGGAGGAGGAGTCCAGTGTCTGTGTGTAAATAACAGGAACCTGGGAGGAGGAGTCCAGTGTCAGTGTGTAAATAACAGGAACCTGGGAGGGAGAGTCCAGTGTCTGTGTGTAAATAACAGGAACCTGGGAGGAGGAGTCCAGTGTCTGTGTGTAAATAACAGGAGCCTGTGAGGGAGAGTCCAGTGTCTGTGTGTAAATAACAGGAACCTGGGAGGAGGAGTCCAGTGTCTGTGTGTAAATTACAGGAACCTGGGAGGAGGAGTCCAGTGTCAGTGTGTAAATAACAGGAACCTGGGAGGAGGAGTCCAGTGTCTGTGTGTAAATAACAGGAACCTGGGAGGAGGAGTCCAGTGTCTGTGTGTAAATAACAGGAACCTGGGAGGAGGAGTCCAGTGTCTGTGTGTAAATAACAGGAACCTGGGAGGAGGAGTCCAGTGTCTGTGTGTAAATAACAGGAACCTGCGAGGGGTAGTCCAGTGTCAGTGTGTAAATAACAGGAACCTGGGAGGAGGAGTCCAGTGTCTGTGTGTAAATAACTGGAACCTGCGAGGGGGAGTCCAGTGTCTGTGTGTAAATAACAGGAACCTGGGAGGAGGGGTCCAGTGTCTGTGTGTAAATAACAGGAACCTGGGAGGAGGGGTCCAGTGTCTGTGTGTAAATAACAGGAACCTGGGAGGAGGAGTCCAGTGTCTGTGTGTAAATAACAGGAACCTGGGAGGAGGAGTCCAGTGTCTGTGTGTAAATAACAGGAACCTGGGAGGAGGAGTCCAGTGTCAGTGTGTAAATAACAGGAACCTGGGAGGAGGAGTCCAGTGTCTGTGTGTAAATAACAGGAACCTGGGAGGAGGAGTCCAGTGTCTGTGTGTAAATAACAGGAACCTGGGAGGAGGAGTCCAGTGTCTGTGTGTAAATAACAGGAACCTGGGAGGAGGAGTCCAGTGTCTGTGTGTAAATAACAGGAACCTGCGAGGGGTAGTCCAGTGTCAGTGTGTAAATAACAGGAACCTGGGAGGAGGAGTCCAGTGTCTGTGTGTAAATAACAGGAACCTGGGAGGAGGAGTCCAGTGTCTGTGTGTAAATAACAGGAACCTGCGAGGAGGAGTCCAGTGTCTGTGTGTAAATAACAGGAACCTGGGAGGAGGAGTCCAGTGTCTGTGTGTAAATAACAGGAACCTGGGAGGAGGAGTCCAGTGTCTGTGTGTAAATAACAGGAACCTGCGAGGAGGAGTCCAGTGTCTGTGTGTAAATAACAGGAACCTGGGAGGAGGAGTCCAGTGTCTGTGTGTAAATAACAGGAACCTGCGAGGGGTAGTCCAGTGTCAGTGTGTAAATAACAGGAACCTGGGAGGAGGAGTCCAGTGTCTGTGTGTAAATAACTGGAACCTGCGAGGGGGAGTCCAGTGTCTGTGTGTAAATAACAGGAACCTGGGAGGAGGGGTCCAGTGTCTGTGTGTAAATAACAGGAACCTGGGAGGAGGGGTCCAGTGTCTGTGTGTAAATAACAGGAACCTGGGAGGAGGAGTCCAGTGTCTGTGTGTAAATAACAGGAACCTGGGAGGAGGAGTCCAGTGTCTGTGTGTAAATAACAGGAACCTGGGAGGAGGAGTCCAGTGTCAGTGTGTAAATAACAGGAACCTGGGAGGGAGAGTCCAGTGTCTGTGTGTAAATAACAGGAACCTGGGAGGAGGAGTCCAGTGTCAGTGTGTAAATAACAGGAACCTGGGAGGAGGAGTCCAGTGTCTGTGTGTAAATAACAGGAACCTGGGAGGAGGAGTCCAGTGTCTGTGTGTAAATAACAGGAACCTGGGAGGAGGAGTCCAGTGTCTGTGTGTAAATAACAGGAACCTGGGAGGAGGAGTCCAGTGTCTGTGTGTAAATAACAGGAACCTGCGAGGGGTAGTCCAGTGTCAGTGTGTAAATAACAGGAACCTGGGAGGAGGAGTCCAGTGTCTGTGTGTAAATAACTGGAACCTGCGAGGGGGAGTCCAGTGTCTGTGTGTAAATAACAGGAACCTGGGAGGAGGGGTCCAGTGTCTGTGTGTAAATAACAGGAACCTGGGAGGAGGGGTCCAGTGTCTGTGTGTAAATAACAGGAACCTGGGAGGAGGAGTCCAGTGTCTGTGTGTAAATAACAGGAACCTGGGAGGAGGAGTCCAGTGTCTGTGTGTAAATAACAGGAACCTGGGAGGAGGAGTCCAGTGTCTGTGTGTAAATAACAGGAACCTGGGAGGAGGAGTCCAGTGTCAGTGTGTAAATAACAGGAACCTGGGAGGAGGAGTCCAGTGTCTGTGTGTAAATAACAGGAACCTGGGAGGAGGAGTCCAGTGTCTGTGTGTAAATAACAGGAACCTGGGAGGAGGAGTCCAGTGTCTGTGTGTAAATAACAGGAACCTGGGAGGAGGAGTCCAGTGTCTGTGTGTAAATAACAGGAACCTGCGAGGGGTAGTCCAGTGTCAGTGTGTAAATAACAGGAACCTGGGAGGAGGAGTCCAGTGTCTGTGTGTAAATAACAGGAACCTGGGAGGAGGAGTCCAGTGTCTGTGTGTAAATAACAGGAACCTGCGAGGAGGAGTCCAGTGTCTGTGTGTAAATAACAGGAACCTGGGAGGAGGAGTCCAGTGTCTGTGTGTAAATAACAGGAACCTGGGAGGAGGAGTCCAGTGTCTGTGTGTAAATAACAGGAACCTGCGAGGGAGAGTCCAGTGTCTGTGTGTAAATAACAGGAACCTGGGAGGGGGAGTCCAGTGTCTGTGTGTAAATAACAGGAGCCTGTGAGGGGGAGTCCAGTGTCTGTGTGTAAATAACAGGAACCTGGGAGGAGGAGTCCAGTGTCTGTGTGTAAATAACAGGAACCTGCGAGGGGGAGTCCAGTGTCTGTGTGTAAATAACAGGAACCTGCGAGGGGGAGTCCAGTGTCTGTGTGTAAATAACAGGAACCTGTGAGGGGGAGTCCAGTACAAGAACAAAAATACCTGGAAAAACTCAGCAGGTCTGACAGCATCCGTGGAGAGGAACACAGATAACATTTAAAGTCCGTTCGACTCTTCAACAGAACTAAGGAAAAATAGAAGAGAGGTGAAATATAAGCTGGTTGGAGGTGGGGGGGCGTGGGGGGGGACAGACAGGTAGAGCTGGATAGTGGGCCAGTGATAGGTGGAGATAACCAAAATATGTCATAGGCAAAAGGACAAGGAGGTGATATTATCTAAGGAATGTGATGATAAAGGTACAGTTAGCTCTGGGGGGGGAGGGATCGAAATAGGCTAAAAGGCAAAGATAAAACAATGGTTGGAAATACATTTAAAAATAATGGGAATAGGTGGGAAAAGAAAAATCTATATAAATTATAGGAAAAGGGAGATCGGAAAGGAGGTGGGGATAGAGGAGAGAGTTCATGATCTAAAATTGTTGCATTCAATATTCAGACCGGAAGGCTGTAAAGTGCCTAGTTGGAAGATGAGCTGTTGTTCCTCCAGTTTGCGTTGGGCTTCACTGGAACAATACAGCAAGCCAAGGACAGACATGTGGGTATGAGAGCAGGGTGGAGTGTTAAAATGGCAAGCGACAGTGAGGTCTGGGTCATGCTTGCGGACAGACCGAAGGTGTTCCGCAAAGCGGTCACCCAGTCTGCGTTTGGTCTCTCCAATGTAGAGGAAACCGCATTGGGAGCAACGAATGCAGTAGACTAAGTTGAGGGAAGTGCAAGTGAAATGCTGCTTCACTTGAAAGGAGTGAGGAGGGGGAAGTAAAGGGGCAGGTGTTACACCTTCTGCGGTTGCATGGGAAGGTGCTGTGGGAGGGGTTGAGGTGTAGGGGATGATGGAGGGGTGGACCAGGGTGTCACGGAGGGAACGATGACCTGTGAGGGAGAGTCCAGTGTCAGTGTGTAAATAACAGGAACCTCTGGTGTGTGGGGGTGTTTCAGTGTCTATAGTTTGCGATTGATGAGTGGAAAGCCCAATCTATCCTTTCCGACAGTTTGAGGTGGTCAGTGAATTTTCTAATACATGCTGCCCTCTCTGCTGGTGGAATCACAGAGTTATTACAGCACCGAAGGTGGTCATTTGGCCCTTTGAATCCATGCTGGCCCTTTGTAGAGCATTTCAGTCGCTCCCTTTTCCCTGGTAAGATTATTTCTCTCAAGTGTCCATTAATTTCCTTTTGAAATCCTTCACCGCCTCTGCTTCCACCAACCTCACAGGCAGTGAGATCCAGGTTAATACCACTTGCTCTGTAAAACAAGTTCTTCCTCATATCCCTCTCACATCTGTCTCCTGTCCAAAACCTTAAATCTGTTACCCCCTGAGTCCTTGCACCATCAGCCAGTGGGAACAGCTTTCCTTTGTCTACCTTACCTAACCCTGCCATCATCTCGTACACCTCCATCAAATCTCCCCTCAATCTTCTTTGCTCCAAGGAGAACAACCCCAGCTTCCCCAACCCTAACCTCGGAGCTAAAATCCCTCATCCCTGGATCCATTCTGGTTAAATCTCCTCCACACGCTCTCAAGGAGCCTCACATCCTCCCGAAAGTGTGGTGACCAGAACTGGACACAATACTCTAGTTGGGGCCCAACCAGTGACTAATAAAGGTTGTTTGAGAAAGGTCATCAGCTCATGGTTCGCCCCCACGCTGCATTTACCAGTTGAGTGTGTTCCCCGTGTACCTGGCAGCCCGAGGTCATTGCAGTTTGACTGGGATTTCCTCCTTGCTTGTATCCTGGTGTTTCTAAAGATGGTGAAGAAAAGAGGTGTGAGGTTTGTTTTTTAATTTGTCTCGTTGCAGATTCCTTGGCCCAGGGTGAACCACGAGTGCTGGGTCTGGCCATGATCCCCGGACACCACATCGTTTCCATCGAGGTGGAAATGGACAGCATGTCGAATCCGCAGTACATGTGAGACAGAGATTGTAGATGTGAGAGAGGTTGCTGATTGAAACCAGGCAGACAGCGCTGAGCCTGAGCTGCCCATCTGGCCTTACGCACAATCACCTTGTGTTGAAACATTAGGTCCTAGCCTCCCCCGCCTCCAGTGCTTCCACATAGCACCTTATCGTTTTACATTCATCACGGTGGACTGTTGTTTTTTTTTGTTTGTGATGTTAGTCGACATGGTGGAGCAGGCTGGGCACTGCCATCTGAGCTAGGGGGTAGGCTGTTTCATGTGGCCCTCATCCACATGGCATATTAGGCCTCCCACAATGCATCATCCCCTCCCCCAGAAAGGTCAAGATAGCACACGAGACACACACAAAAGCACACACACAGGCACACAAAAGCGCACACACACATGCGTGCGCGCGCACACACACATGCGTGCGCGCGCACACACACATGCGTGCGCGCGCGCACACACATGCGCACACACACATGCGCACGCACACACACATACGTGCGCGCACACACATGCGTGCGCGCACACACATGCGCGCGCGCACACACATGCGCGCGCACACACACATGCGCGCGCACACACACATGCGCGCGCACACACACATGCGCGCGCACACACACATGCGCGCGCACACACACATGCGCGCGCACACGCGCGCGCGCACACACACATGCGCGCGCACACACATGCGCACACACACATACACGCGCGCGCGCACACACAAATCCTCTGCTTATAACTGGCTGGCTGTTGATGCAAGGTTGCTGGATATTAGCTAGCCTATAAACCCAATAGCTCAGCAGTTAGCTAATGCTAACAGGAGGTTGAATGACCATTGCCTGGAGACTTTGCTTTTCTAATGCATCTTTTAATTCTTTGAAGCAGAGATTTAATTAATTTAGGAGACTCTGGAATCATTTGCCAGTTTGTTTCTCATCTACAATCATCAGTTGTTCATGGGAGGTGTGTGTGTGTGTGTGTGTGTGTGTGTGTGTGTGTGTGTGTGTGTGTGTGTGTGTGTGTGTGTGTGTGTGTGTGTGTGTGTGTGTGTGTGTGTGTGTGTGTGTGTGTGTGTGTGTGTGTGTGTGTGTGTGTGTGTGTGTGTGTGTGTGTGTGTGTGTCATCTCTCTTGCTGAGGAACAAAATGGCCATTCTTCACCTGTCAGTCTAGGTGGTGAGTATTGGTAGGCTGTTCAGCCACTGAGGCATCACAGCCAAGTCTAATCTTCCTTCCATGCCCAGTTTAGATGCATTCCAGTGCCTGGATGGTGAGAACCTGGCTGACAGTCCCATACCACCCCAGCTTTCTCCAGTGCTGCCGCTGTGTGTAACTCTGCTGTGAAAGCCTGCATCAAACCGCTTATCCACACTCACTGGGTTGAGTGAACTAAGGAGCTCATAAACGCCTGTGGATCTGCAGGTCACCTTCATTCCCCTTACTTACGCTTTGGACAAGAGTCAGCACCTTTGGGAGAGGAAGAGGGTAAGAAGGTGGAGGCACTGTCAGATTCTTATTTATTTATTCTTATTCTTATCCTTACTCGATGAAACCATTGAAAGTGTGAACTTAAGAATTGGACTGGTGCATGGGTGTGACAGGGCATCTGTTTTGGGCACCTACTCATGCCTGCTTTCCCAGTGACCCCAGAGTGGAAAGTGGCAACTCGCTCTGCGATTGTGATCCTGTCTGTGTTGCAGCCAAGGCTCGACGCCGGAGGGCCAACGATTCTGCCAGTGTCGGACTAGATTTGGTGCCGAGCAATGAGCAGGCCTACGGGAGGGTGGCATGCTCCCCGAGTCCCAGAGCTATAGGAGCAAACTGCGAGGCAACCCCTAGCTGGAGTGCCACGATCTCACCTCTATGTCGAATGTGTGTCTGAGCAGATGATGCAGTTGCTATGGATCCAGTTAGCAGTGTAGAATGTGGCAGGGAGGGAACTAACTTTGATGTCAAAGATATCAGGTGTTTCTTTGCTGCTTCTGGGTCATGTCAACTCCAGCCATTGGCCCCAACACTTTGTCCGAGTGGCCATTCTTTGTGCGTGTGCTCTCGTCCATCTGGACTTCCAATCTGGCCCACGGCACCTATCCTTTCCAACAGGGCTATGGAGCAGGAATGCCACCTGAACCTCTTCATCTCCTCGTCGCTCCCTTTGACCAATTGTGGTTCCTGGCTCTCAGGAGAGAGCAGCACTGTCTGTGCAACTCACCAGGTGCTTTTTGTCTGCTGGGGCTCAATGTGTAGCACTATCCTACCTCTCAGTCAGAAGGCCATGGCTTCAAGCCTCACTCCAGGGACATGAGCTCATAACCCAGGTCGACACTCCCAGTGCATTATTGAGGGAGTGCTGCACTGTCGGAGGTGCTGTCTTTCTAACGAGGCCTGTGTACTTTGAGATCCCATGGTCACTATTTCGAAGAAGAACAGGGGAGAGTTTACCCCAGTGTCCTGGAGCCAATATTGATCCCTCAACCAACATCAGTAAGAAAACATTATCTGGTCATTTACTCATTGCTGTTGGTGGGATCTTGCTGTGTGCAAAGTGGCTGCTGCCAAAAAATCCAAGTTGCAAATACCCATTTAAAGTTTGCTGTATCCTCATTGTATTTGCAAAGAATTTTCCCCTTTGAAATCTTGATTGTTTTGCTGCTGTTTTGCAATGGATATTCCTCCCTCCTCCTCAACCCTAGCTTCCATTCTAACCACCTCACTCCACACCTGCTAGACTCAACTGCTGGACACCCAAACTGCTTGACCAGCTAAGAGCGATCAGCTCTGCCCAAACCCAAATTTCACACCTGGAACCCCATGGGGAAATCCCCCATCCTCCTTGGGTTCCCTGAAAGACTTTGCAGGGAACTTCGGTCAAACCAGGGTACGTTTCTGATATGCTGGTGATTTCCCCATGAGGTCGCTGTAGTCACTTGGTGAATGAAAGGTGTCAACGTGTTGAGGAGGGTGAGATTCTGGAAGGTCAAGATACACCATGCCACCTAGTGAGCGGAACTTGCAACTGCACAGTGACTGTTGACATAGAAATGTTAAACGATGAAATATCCAAAAATGCTGGAAGACACAAGGCAAGTCAGGCAGTCTTTGCAGAGAGAGAGAGTGAATAATACAGTAGTTAATGTTTCAGATTGATTTCTGGTGAAAGGTCATTGACCTGAAACATTAACCCTTTTATCTTTCTCTTGCCCTACCTGCCCCTCGCTCCCCCTCCCAGCACTGCCCTCGCTCCCCCTCCTCCATTCCCCCACAGATGCTCTCTCATGTGCTGTGTATTTCCGGCATTTTCTGTTTTTGTTTCAGATTTCCAGCATCCACAATATTTTTCTTTTCTTACATTTAGCAGTTCCCATTCAATCTATCTAATTACACTGTGAGGTGTGACTAAAACTGGTCACCACAGCATGTAAGTTTTGAGGGCAGCGATTTTAATATTCATAAACAGCAAAAAAGGAAATATGTATTTTGTAATAATTGTCATTTTTATTGAAATAATTTGCGTTTAGCAAAAATATTTAAATAGTTGGTTATTTTTGTCCATATAAAAAATGTGCAATAAAATGTATAATGCAGAATTTAAAACAAAAAAAATCCAAGTTGTTGGGGTTTGAGTTGCTCTCTGTTTTTCTGTCCACTTTTTTCACCCAGGTTCTCGTTGTGTTCAACCTGAATTTCCCCGAGTTTCAACAGTGATTGGTGGGCAGTTCGATCACAGCCAAGTCCTCATCTGGCAACTGGCCATGGGGCAGTATCACTGGATGCTGGTTTGAGTTGGGAGCTCTAACTGATGTTAATCCACCACCCCGCCCCAACCCAACTTTGAAACCTTTAAGATCTTGAAGGGTCTTGACAGGGTGGATGTGGACAGGGTGTTTCCTTTTGTGGGAGAACCTAGACCCAGAGATCACAGTTTAAAAATAAGGTGGCATCGACTTAAGACAGAGATGAGGAGAAATACTTTTCTCTGAGGGTTGTGAGACTTTGTGACTCTCTCCCTCAAAAGGCAGTGGAAGCAGAGCCTTTGAATATTTTTAAGGCAGAGCTAGATGGATTTTTGATAAACAAGGGGGTGAAAGGTTATCGGGGGTAGGCAGGAATGTGGGGTTGAGGTTACATTCAGATCAGCCAAGATCTTACTGAGTGGCAGAGCAGGCTCGAGGGGCCGAGTGGCCTACTCCTGCTCCTAATTCATATGTTCACCCACCCCAGCTTACTGCCCCCTCATTCTCTGTTCAAGGGGCAATGGAGGCTGAAGTTATAACCATCAGGAAAGGCTGAACAGGCCTGGGCTCTTTTCTCCAAACTGAAGGGCAACCTAATAGAGGTCTTTAAGAATTATGAAGTGCTTCGATAGGGTAGATGTAGAGAGGATGTTTCCATTTCTGGGGTGAGTCCAAAACTAGGGCTCATCCATACAAGACGGTCACTAATAAATCCAATGGGGAATTCAGGAGAAGCTTCTTTACCCAGAGAGTGGAGAGAATGGGGAACTCACTCTCGCAGGGAGTGGTTGAGGCGAATAGATATATTTAAGTGGTGTGGATCAGTTGAGCCTGTTTCTGTACATACAAGATAATCTTGCAATAAAAGCCTATTTGCTACAGAAAATCCATAACGCACTTATATAGATATGTTTAAACATAGTTTACTTAAACTACAGACAAGCTCTAAATTAGGAACCGTTGTATACTGTAAGTTGAAAAGCAAATATTTCTTCATTGTTATACTAGTTCATTAGAAGGTAATATATAGAAAACCCAATACCATCATTGCAGTTACACACCTGACTGGAGCATCTAACCCTTTGGAGGAGTGAAAACTGGAGCAAGGGGTCAATAAACTTTCTTTCTCAACTAGTCATATCTTTACTTTTTCAGGAAAAACAAGCTCTGTGTCTGTGAACAGACTTCTTTCCACACCCTGCAGCCCAAGTTGATCATATTGTTGCGTGACAAGGCATTCCGTTTTTAAAAAGAATGAATGCCACCCCTAACCAGGTGCCATTTTGGGCTGCGTCCTAATGAGCAGAAATGCTACATTTGGCGGACGCAGAAGCTGATGGCTTTTAATTTTTAACCTCTTTTTGTGGTGCTTGAATAGTTTTGCAATAAAGAATAGGCCGGGCACATGGTGTGAAGATTTCAAAATGGCTGCCTTGACCAGATTGAGGTCACAAAATGGCTTCCTTGACCAGATTGAGGTCAAAATAGCTGCCTTGAGCGGATTCCGGGTAATTAAGTCAATGAAGCCCATTTTTAATTTCATAAAATAGCTTCTGTAAGTTTTTTTTAAAAGAAAGAGAAATTAATGTAGTTCAGTTTCTTAGGGGGAGGAATTTTTAATCTGGCATAAAGCTCTGTTAAAGAGTAGAATCAAATAGTTCCCTAATGAATCAGCACACCAGTACCCACAGTAACCGGAGAGACATCCCACCCTATCACATTCCCCTTATCGTCACACCCATTGCTCCTCAGCAGATGGCCGACCTCCGTCTCTGTGATGGCCAAGTCCCACAGGTTGAAGCCTGACAGCTTTCCGGCAAAGGCTGTGGGTGCCTTGCCATTCCTGCCCTCCTGGCATTTGTCGCTCTTGTGCCCCAGCTGCACAGCTCCTCCGCCAGGGATTGCGCGCGGCCCAGCCCTCGGGCTGCGCGAAGCCACCGTCTGCCCGTCTACCAGCAGCGTGGTGTTCCCCGAGTCACCATCCCAGATCCCGCAGTAGTGCGTCCACTTTTCTAAGGGGCCAGCGTAACCGTGCACCTCCGCGGGGCCAACTGAGAACTGTACTGAGCTTCTGTTAAGGTAGAGCTGGAATTCAGTGCTGCCGCTTTCCGTGCAGTAGGAAAAGAGGACTGTCTCATTCATCACGCTGCTTGGCTCTGCCCAGATGCAGGCGGTGAAGGCAGGGAGGGTGCGGTTGTCCACCGGGAGGATGATGGCATATCTCCCCTTCGGGGCAGCGGGAAATGTTAATGCCCTCTGGCAGCCTGTGAAAACAGAGAGAAATTAAAGACCGGCAGAGTTCTGGGGAAAATCTGATCCCGTCCCCGCTGGACAGCCCAGGGAAGTCACTCTGAGCCCTAATCCATTCGCCCAGAAAGAGCTCCCACATCCGATTGTTTCCTCCTGCCTGCCTGCAAATCATAGACCATTTGTCAGCCAGAGGGAGACGGTGCCTCACTAGCTCATTCCGCGTGACTAGCCATTCTTAATAGATGTGCCACGCCGGAGAATGTCAGCAGGCTATTTGACTGCAGGGGGCGTCACAAGTAATTCTAACTCAGCTGAATGCACAGACTGGTCTTTTTGAGGAGGAGGCTGGGCAGGTCTCAAGAGGGAACCCCAGCTAAATTTGTTAGCCCGTCTCGCTGCCCAGGAATGCTGACTATCTCTCTCCCCCCCCGCTCCAAATTGCGTAACCCCAACTGCTTCCTGATTGAGTAGGGCAGCCCGGGCCTTCTGGCCCCTGAGGCTCAGTATCATTTTACACTGCCGTCCACTCAACACGCCAGTGGAGTAGATCAGATCGGGGGGAAGAGGATTCGGAAACTTAATTTAAATGAGGTAGCCTTTGTAAAGAGGCAGTACGATCGGCTCTTTTAAAGAGAGAGTCTCCGAAACATTCCCTCCAAGAAGTTTTATTCTGAAGGTGGAGTGAGAGAAAGCACACCATCAGAACTTTGGGCTCCAGATTCTGGACCCCCCCGCCTTTTGAACAGGGCACCAGGTTCTGGAATCCCCCTTTTGAACAGGGCACTTTGCTGGCAAGAACGGTTTTGCAGAGGGATTCATGCCAACTGAGAGGCTGGATCCCTTTTGACAAGGAAGCCCTGGCCCTCTTTTAAATTAGGGACTGGACCAGCCATTCCCTCTGCTCCCCCTTATCTATCAGTTCACAGCTTACATGACTTTCTCATTTACCAGAGATCTCGGGTTCTGTTTATGAATTGTAGACTGAGAGAATTAAGATGCAAGTGGAGCTGTTTTGAACAGCTAAACGTGATACCCATGGAATTAGAAGAATTCTCTCTCCCTGCCCGGTGGCACTGGTGACATCGGAAAGAGAAAATGTCTTTTCATGGGTAGAAGAGGGAGAACTTGCATTTCTGTAGCGCCTTTCAGCACCTTGGGTGGTGCAAAAGCACTTCACAGCCAACAAAATATGTCTGAAACAAAAACAGAATTACCTGGAAAAACTCAGCAGGTCTGGCAGCATCGGCGGAGAAGAAAAGAGTTGACGTTTCGAGTCCTCATGACCCTTCGACAGAACTGAAGTCTGTTCACTGATGCAATGCAGTAAACGAGGCAGCAGATTTGCGCACAGCAAGATCCCACAAACAGCAACCAGATCGGTTGTTGGGGAGACCAGAACTCGGGGCCATCAGTATAAGACAGTCACTAATAAACCCAACGGGGAATTCAGGAGAAACTCCTTTACACAGAGAGTGGGGAGAGGGTGGAACTCGCTCCCACAGGGAGTGGTTGAGGTGAATAGTATCGATACCTTTAAGTGGGGGAAGCTGAATAAGCACATGAGAGAGAAAGGGATAGAAGGATGTGCTGAACACTGCAGTAAGTGACGTAATTCCTCTGACCTTATTTTTAAATCTGACTGTAAGAATTGTAGTATGATTCAACATTCCACAGACACATTCTGTTCCTGAGTTACACAGTAAGGACAAAGGTTAAAAAGATTGAATAGAGGATGAAAACTCACATTTGCCTGACCTTTTAATCACAAACGTTTCTTGGTCTTGTATCAGAGGCCGGATTAGTGTTGAACAGCTGCGTGAGCAGAAGTAGACAGAAACACGCTTGTTCACTACTCTGCTCTTCCCCTCAGATTCAAAGGCCAACCAAACAACCACGTTTGCATTTTATCCCAGTCCAAATGTCAGCCCTGCTCCTCCAGGGCCCTGAGTTTGACAGAGCCTCCTTGAGATGGGGTTCGGTGTGTGACAGACACCCTGTCATCTGGAGTCAGGAGATTGGGAGTTTGAGTTCCGTTCCAGAGACTCGAGCCTTATGGTCCAGGCTGATGCTCCTGGGTGCCAGTACTGGAGGAGTGCTGCACTGCCGCAGGTGCCATCTCTCAAGAGGGGTGTAACAAAAAAACTCCACATGGCCACTGTTGGAAGAAGAGGGGGCACAGTGGTTGGGGGTTTAAGATGGGAGAGCTTCTCCCCAGTGCCCTGGAGCTAATGCTTGTCCCCCAATCAACATCATTAAAACAGATTATCTGGTGGCTATCACATTGCTGTTTGTGGGATCTTGCTGTGCACAAATTGCTGCCATGTTTCCTACATTAAGACAGGGGCTGCACTTTAGAAAAAGTACTTCATTGGCTGTAAAGTGCTTTGGGGCATCCTGAGGATGTGAAAGGCACTACAGAAATGCAGGTTTGAGATTGCTAAATGGTCAAAGACCTCAGTTCATCTACCATCCAGCAACTAATCAATCAGTTCCCTATCAGTTAGTCTACAGCTGGTGAGATTAGGAGTCCCTTGGCTAAACTGTGTAACCCAATGCAGAGAGGAACTGAGCGAAGAATCTCAACAACAAATTGCATTTACATAGCGCCTTTAACTAGTAGTCCCCAGGCACATCACAGGAGCATTATCGAACAGAATTTGATACCGAGACACATGACAAGATGTTAAGGATAGGTGACTGACTAAAAGCTTAGTCAAAGAGGTTGGTTTTAAGCAGTGTCTTAAAGGAGAAGCGTGGGGTGGAGAGGTTTAAGGAGGGAATTCCAGAGCTTAGGGAAGCCAGTGATGAAAACTGAGGATGCACAAGAGACCAGAATTAGAGGAGTGCAGAGAACTCAGAGGGTTGTGGGGCTGTAACCTCTGGATATTACAGAGATAGGGAGGGGATGAGTCCATGGAGGATCTGAATATGAGGATGACAATGTTAAAATTGAGACGTTGCCAGACCAGGAGCCATTGTAAGTCAGGAAGCATAGTGAGGGTGAACACAATTTGGTGCAAGTTAGGAATCCAGGCAGGAAGAAAGGATAATACTGAAGACTTGTGACCTATGTCTGACATTTAATGCACCCTATAAAAGCCATGATATCAACCAGCTCTCCCACTCTCAATCAGATATGGACTCAATCATACAGCAAAAATAAAGAGTTGGCGGGAGTGCTGGGAGTAAACAATACTCAAAATTTCTGCACTGACCAACAGATTCATTCAGATTGGAGCAGCTAGCTTTGAAGTTCGGTTAGGCTGTAACTCCAGCAGGAAAGAATAGTCATTTATCAGAGAGTGCGATCTCTGCTTTATGTAGAGCAGGTTTAAGTTATATTTAGGTCATTCTACCAGTTCAAATTGGAGAGGTTTGGGGCAAGTCTTGCATTTTTATTTTGCCTCTTGTCCAGTGGTTTAATCACATCTGCTTTCAATTGATGTGAGTGGTGTGTGTGAAAACATGTGGCCACTGACTGAATCCAACTTCACACAAACCCTCCCCACCACCACTCACTCACCCCACACCACCCCCATGTGCGTGTGTGTGCCTGTGCACGTTCCTATGTGTGTGTGTGCTTGTCATGCTTGTGTGTGTGTGTGTGTGTGTGTGTGTGTGTGTGTGTGTCTGTGCACATGTGTCTGCGTCTGTCTGTGTAGGTCTGTGCCTGTTTGTGTGTGTAGGTCTGTGCCTGTTTGTGTGTGTAGGTCTATGCCTGTTTGTGTGTGTAGGTCTATGCCTGTTTGTGTGTGTAGGTCTGTGCCTGTTTGTGTGTGTAGGTCTGTGCCTGTTTGTGTGTGTAGGTCTATGCCTGTGTGTGTGTGTAGGTCTATGCCTGTTTGTGTGTGTGTGTGTGCTTCGCTTGGTAATTGGGAGCAGGACAGTGGAGGCAGTGAGGGAACAGAGTACAGATTGTTCAGTTTTTGTGGGGAAGGAGTGAGAGACTGGGTGTGGGAAAGTATAAACTCTTTCAGAAATTGGAACCTGGGGGACATGGCAAAAGCAACAATCCATGAAATAAAGACTGAGTGTCGCAATGTATTCCCGGGATATCGATGCTTCCCACAGAATTCCAGTGTCAGATGGGAATGTGCCCAAACCAAAGCCTGTTGGGGCCTCACACTCAAATTAAAAGTAAACTGCGTTTTCTCAACATTTTAACCAGCACCTTTTAATCATTGCTTTTGTCAGCTTTCCAAGGTTGATAGTTTTCTGCTCTAACCTCATCCTATTTAACTGGCAGATCTGAGAATTTAGAAAGGATAATGGGATCACGTAACACAGAGATTCACAGACCAGCTCTGTATTAGTGAGAGAGTGAAGGAGATCAGGGAGCGAGAGACAGACCGAGACAGTGAGTGATACAGTCAAAAAGAGCGATACTCCACACGGGAAGTGGCCCAACCCTGGCTAACTTAGAGAAACTAAGATGGTTTTAGATTAAAGGAAGGGGCTTATAATGTTGCCAAAAAGATGCAGCCAGAGCAAGAGCCGACACAGGCACGATGATTCGATACACACCCGCACTTTAAGCCAACTGGCTACTTTATTTTGGAGTGTGGTTCCTGTTGCAATGCAGGAAATGTGGCAACCAATTTGCGCACAGCAAGCTCCCACAATCAGCAATGTGAGGATGACCAGACTATCATTTTTGTGATGTTGATTAAGGGATAAATATTGGTCAGGACAGAGGAGAACCCCCCTCCCCCACTCAACTTCCAAATTGTGTCGTGGGATCTTTGCTCATTCATTCGTGGGATGTGGACTTCACTGGCTGGGCCGACATTTATTGCCCATCCCTAATTGCCCCTTGAGAAGGTGGTGGTGAGCTGCCTTCTGGAACCGCTGCAGTCCATGTGGTGTAGGCACACCCACAGTGCTGTTAGGGAGGGAATTCCAGGATTTTGACCCAGCGACAGTGAAGGAACGGCCGATATATTTCCAAGTCAGGATGGTGAGTGACTCGGAGGGGAACTTCCAGGTGGTGATATGTCCTATATAGTAATGGTCGTGGGTTTGGAAGGTGCTGTCAACAGAGCCTTGGTGAATTCCTGCAGTAAGAAGGCAGACAGGGCCTCAGTGTAATAACGAATCTGAAAGACTGCACCTCTGACAATGCAGCACCCCCTCGGAGTGGCAGCTCCATATTTATCTTCCAAGTCCTGGCGGGACCCACTGAGAGATTCAGCGGCCCAGCCAGAAGTCCAGTGACTTACGGCGGTGGGGGGGGGGAGTCTGGGGGGTCCCAGTGGCAGACAGGGCCGAAAACCTTCCCACCCACCCCACCCCACCCCGGAATGGGACTTGAACCCAGCACTTTAAGGCTCAGAGATGAGGGAAAAACCCAGTGAGAGAGACTGGATGAGGTTGTCAGTCAGGGTATGAAAGATGAGTCAGCCCTTGCCTGAAGGCCCTTTCAGTTTGTCTCTACACTGTTTTTTCTGTTTTAGTTGGTTCCATGAAGTTTCTTTACATCGTCCCAATCTTTAAATGTTCTTCCTTTCACCCCCACACTGCCCCCATCACCCCACTGTCAAAACACGTTTGTCCTCCGATTGACTCTCTCCTGGTACCCGCTCTGCCACCCCCTCCACCCAGCCCTTAAACCCACCCTCCCAATCTGATCCTCACCCTCCTTGACAGCGCCTCGTTTCCCATTGCCATGAAGGGCTGTCCCAGATCATTAAATCCAACCCCATCCCACCCACCATCTCCTGCAGTTCCCACAAAAACAGGCAGCGAAAGGGGCTTCGCTAACCCCGCCCCACCCCCACCATCCCATGTAGGTTGGAGCCTCAATTGCATCATTGGACTCCCTCCGCCCTTTGTCTAAAGTTTGGCTTTAGACTGTGGTGCTGTTCTGTTCTTGGCTGTAACCATGTCTGAAAGGCCGAAATTTCCCAGACAGTAGCGGGGGCTGGTGGGGGTTGGGGGCTGCGGGGGAGGGACACAGAGTCCCACCACACTAGGGCTTGCCAGCCCTCCAGGGTTCTCCCTGGACTCTCAAAGAATTGAAAGCCGATCCTGAACACTACTGTCTGCAATGACAAGGAGACATATTGCGGGGGCGTTAGCAATAATGGTGCAGCTTTCCAATTCCTCTGCTGGTTGATCCTGATGAAATGCAGAGGGGGAATGAAAGACTGCTTTCGATTGGACAGGGATCAGGAGGTCATCTGGTGAAACCTCCAGGAATAGGTCCAAGCAGAGTTGGCAACCTGACTGTTTGCCTGTAGAGACGATCCTCCTGTTTATCCAGCAAGTACGTGACACGTACAAACCAGGATATATTGATGGTCTGGTTGTTATTAAACTCTGATCCAATCAGCTCTGAGTTCAAATCACATACAGGCAGCCTGCAAATTTTGAAATCCATTTAAAATAAATATGGAATTCAAAACATTTGGCCTGACTTAGGGCAAAACTGATTCTTGTGGCACTAGAGTCAGTCACCTGGATGAGTGCAGCTCCCACAACACTCAAGAAGCTCGACACCATCCAGGACAAAGCAGCCCCGCTTGATTGGCACCACATCCACAAACATTCACTCCCTCCACCACTGACGCACAGTAGCAGCAGTGTGTGTACCATCTACAAGATGCACTGCAGGAACTCACCAAGGCTCCTTACAACAGCACCTTCCAAACCCACGACCACTACCATCTAGAAGGACCAAGGGCAGCAGACACATGGGAACACCACCACCTGGAAGTTCCCTCCAAGTCACTCACTATCCTGACTTGGAAATATATCACCGTTCCTTCACTGTTCCTGGGTCAAAATCCTGGAATTCCCTTCCTAACAGCACTGTGGATGTACCTACACCACATGGACTGCAGCGGTTCAAGAAGGCAGCTCACCACCACCTTAAGGGCAACTAGGGATGGGCAATTAATGCTGGCCTAGCCAGCGACACCCGCTTGCCATGAATGAATACATTTTTAAAAACTAAGGAGATAAATTAAAGATATTTATCAAAAGAACCAGATGAGCAGTCAGTTAAGATGCAATATTAACTTTTAAAAGGGGAATTGGATAAATACTTGAAGGGGAAAATTTACAGGGCTATGGGGGGGAAGAGCAGGGATTAGTGGGATTAATTGGAGAGATCTTTCAAAAAGCCAGCACAGGTACAATGAGACGAACGGCCTCTTGCTGTGCTGCAAGCCCTAAGCTCTAGAATCCCAACCCTAAACCTCTCCGTCTCTCTCTCTCTCTCCATCTCTCTCTCTCTCTCTTTAAGATGTCCCTGCCTCTTTTGCACAAGCCTTCTAACTTGTGGCTTAGTGAGAAGTTTGAGTTGATAATTGCTCCCGTGAAGCACCTTGGGACATTTTGCTACATTAAAGGTGCTATATAAATGCAAGTTTTAGTTGTTGCTGAGGAAGTACATTTATAGATTTGAAGAGCAATCAATGAACTGAGAATGGGAGAGCAGACCATTGCAGTCTCGACAAATGAGAGGCAAGTTTGTAACACGAGTGAAGTTAGAGGTGTCAACCGCAGCTCAGTGCGCCACCCTCACCTCCGAGTTAGAAGTCGGGGTTCAAGTCCCACTGCCTGTGCAGTACTGAGGGAGTGCTGCATTGTCAGAGATGCCGCCGTTCCACTTTCTGGAGAATGGAGAAGGGGTTCATAAGTTCTCCCCGGTGTGCTTATTTATCTCTCGAGCAACACCGCCAAAACCACATTACCCAATCATTATCACTTTGTTGTTTGTGGGATCTTTCTGTGCGTAAAATGGCCACCATGCTTCTGCGTTACAACATGCTTCATTGGCTGTAAAGTGCTTTGGGATGTTCTGAGGCTGTAGATGGTGTGATAAAAATTAATTCCTTCCTTAATTTTTTCTTTCATAGAAACATAGAAACTAGGAGCAGGAGGAGGCCATTCGGCCCTTCGAGCCTGCTCCGCCATTCATTATGATCATGGCTGATCATCCAACTCAGTAACCTGCTCCCACTTTCTCCCCATACCCTTTGATCCCTTTTGCCCCAAGAGCTATATCTAACTCCTTCTTGAAAACATACAATGTTTTGGCCTCAACTACTTTCTGTGGTAACGAATTCCACAGGCTCACCACTCTCTGGGTGAAGAAATTTCTCCTCATCTCAGTCCTAAATGGTCTACCCCATATCCTCAGACTGTGACCCCTGGTTCTGTACTCCCCCACCATCGGGAACATCCTTCCTGCATCTACCCTGTCTAAAACAAAAATAAAAATACCTGGAAAAACTCAGCAGGTCTGGCAGCATCTGCGGAGAGGGACACATAACTTTTCGAGTCTTGAAGAGTCATATGGGCTCGAAACGTTAACTGTGTCCCTCTCCGCAGATGCTGCCAGACCTACTGAGTTTTTCCAGGTATTTTTATTTTTGTTTTGGATTTCCAGCATCCGCAGTTTTTTGCTTCTACCCTGTCTAATCCTGTTAGAATTTTACAGGTTTCTATGAGATCCCCCCTCATTCTTCTGAACTCCAGCGAATATAATGCTAACCGACTCAATCTCTCCTCATATGTCAGTCCTGCCATCCCAGGAATCAGTCTGGTAAACCTTCGCTGCACACACTGTATAACAAGAACATCCTTCCTCAGATAAGGAGACCAAAACTGCACACAATATTCCAGGTGTGGTCTCACCAAGGTCCTGTACAATTGCAACCAGACATCCCTGTTCCTGTACTCGAATCCTCTGGCTATGAAAGCCAACATACCATTTGTCTTCTTTACCGCCTGCTGCACCTGCATGCTTACCTTCAGCGACTGGTGTACAAGGACACCCAGGTCTCATTGCACATTCCCCTCTCTCAATTTATAGCCATTCAGATAATAATCTGTCTTCCTGTTTTTGCTACCAAAGTGGATAACTTCACATTTATCCACATTATACTGCATCTGCCATGCATTTGCCCACTCACTCAGCTTGTCCACATCACACTGAAGCATCTCTGCATCCTCCTCACAGCTCACCCTCCCACCCAGCTTTGTGTCATCTGCAAATTTGGAGATATTACATTTAATTCCCTTATCTAAATCATTAATATATATTGTGAATAACAGGGGTCCCAGCACCGATCCCCACTAGTCACTGCCTGCTATTCAGAAAAAGACCCGTTTATTCCTACCCTGTTTCCTGTCTGCCAAGCAGTTCTCTATTCATCTCAATACACTAGCCCCAATCCCATGTGCTTTAATTTTACACGCCAATCTCTTATGTGGGACTTTGTCGAAAGCCTTCTGAAAGTCCAAATAAACCACATCCACTGGCTCCCCCTCATCAACTCTACTAGTTACATCCTCAAAAAATTCCAGTAGATTTGTCAAGCATGATTTCCCTTTCATAAATCCATGCTGACTCTGTCCGATTCTGCCATTGTTTTCCACGTGCTCAGCTATTAAATCTTTTATAATGGACTCTAGAATTTTCCCCACTACCGATGTCAGGCTGACTATAATTCCCTGTTTTCTCTCTGCCTCCCTTTTTAAATAGTGGGGTTACATTAGCTACCCTCCAATCTGTAGGAACTGTTCCAGAGTCTATAGAATCTCGGAAGATGACCACCAGTGCATCCACTATTTCTAGGGCCACTTCCTTAAGTACTCTGGGATGTAGATTATCAGGCCCTGGGGATTTATCGGTCTTCAGTCCCATCAATTTCCCCAACACTATCTCTCTACTAATACTGATACCTTTCAGTTCCTCCCTCTCACTAAACCCTGTGTTCCCCAACATTTCTGGTATGTTATTAGTGTCCTCCTTTGTGAAGATAGAACCACAGTATGTATTTAGTTGGTCAGCCATTTCTTTGTTCACCATTATAAATTCCCCTGTTTCTGACTGTAAGGGACCTACATTTGTCTTCACCAATCTTTTTCACTTCAAAAAGGAAATTGCATAATTATCTGAAGAAATAAGAACTTGCTACAGAGCTAGGAGGAAAATGAGACAGAGTGGGATTAGCAAAACCAAGGGCCAGCACTGGCACGATGAGCTGATCAGTCTCCTGTGCCGTAATCATTCGATGATTTTTTCCTGATGATTGTTCTGAACTGACACACTAAAGGAGGATTTTATCAACATTCCTCCTTTCAAAGGATTCCTGATTGTGAAAACCCTCCGTCAGAGGTTGGAGCTACACCCAATAGAGCGGGAAGAATCTACAGCTAGGATCCAAGAGAAGGTGTGAAATCCATTGTCACTTTGAAAATCATTGTCACAAGAAGCAATTTAATGTTAATATAATTTAATGTTAATATAATGATAGTACGTGATCATTCAACCAAAGATGGTGCGGAAATCATTCCCAGGACTGAGAGATTCATCAGGAAAGGCTGAACAGGCCGGGGCTTTTTTCTCTCAATGTGAGAAGGCCGAGGGTGACCTGATCGAGGTCTTTAAAATTCTGAACGGGTTTTGATAGGGTAGACGTAGAGAAGATGTTTCCAATTGTAGGGAGGACCAGAACTCGGGGCCATCAGTATCAGACAGTCACTAATAAATCCAATGGGGAATTCAGGAGAAACTCCTTTACCCAGAGAGTGGGGAGAATGTGGAACTCGCTCCCACAGGGAGTGGTCGAGGTGAATAGTATCGATACATTTAAGGGGGAAGCTGGATAAACACATGAGGGAGACAGGAATAGAAGGATAGGCTGATAGGGTGAAGCAATACTGAATGAAGGGTGTGGAGATTCAGTGTGACATTCTGTGGTTATGGTCAATCTGTAATAAATAACCTCTTACCTGCTGGAGGCTCCTGGATCGGTGTCTCCAAGTGTGGAGCAGGTACCCGAGCTCTAAGGGTATGCAACTCGGCTCTGATCTGCTGCAGCTCCTTGTTCAGTTTTGGGCAGAGACCCTGCTCATCTGGCATTGCCCTGCTGGGTCCTGGCTTCTCAAACTGCCCCTCCAAGGCCCTGAGCCTGTCGTGTAGGCCCAACACCAAGAGGAAGACCTCCTGGAGCTTCTTGGCACTCTCCTGATGCCACTTGACCGTGCCCTCATGCCTCAGCTCCAACAGCTTGGCAAGGCGGGTGCTAGTTATGTCTGCAGGGTGCTGGCGGGCAGGACCCTGGGCCCCAAAGCTATTGGCCAGCGCCTGGCGCACCTCAGAGCGAATTCCCTTGAGTTCGTCGGCCAGGATCCCGTTGACGGAATGCAGGAGCATGTTCTGACGCATCTGGGAGTCTTCCAGCATCACAAATGCCTTGTCCCAGCGAGAGAGATCCTTGCGACAGGGGCACGTCTCATCTGTGGGATTGTGATAACAACACAGATTAAACAAGAGAACGGAGCTGGAGCAGCAACTGATCAACATACCACCCAAGACCCTCCCGTCAAACTAGGCTCAAAACAGGACAGGATCCTCACCAGGCCAAGGAAGACATGGTTTCTCTCTGCCAGACCTGCTGAGTTTTCCAGCACTTTCTGTTTTTATTTCAGGTTTTACACCCCTCACTCTCTCCCTCGCTTTCTCTCTCTCTCTCACAGTCTCTCACTCTCTCTCTCTCACACTCTCTCACTCTCTCTCTCACACAGTCTCTTTCTTTTGCCCACCTTCTTAGTTTTCCATCCCTCCCTCAGAATCAGAATCACAGAATCACAGTGCAGAAGAGGCCCTTCGGCCCATCGAGTCTGCAACGACATGTGAGAAACACCTGACCTACCTACCTAATCCCATTTACCGGCACTTGGCCCATAGCCTTGAATGTTATGACGTGCCAAGTGCTCATCCAGGTACTTTTTAAAGGATGTGAGGCAACCCACATCCACCACCCTCCCAGGCAGCGCATTCCAGACCGTCACCACCCTCTGGGTAAAAAAAATTTTCCTCACATCCCCCCTAAACTTCCTGCCCCTCACCTTGAACTTATGTCCCCTCGTGACTGACCCTTCAACTAAGGGGAACAGCTGCCCCGTATCCACCCTGTCCATGCCCCTCATAATATTGTACACCTCGATCAGGTCGCCCCTCAGTCTTCTCTGCTCCAACGAAAACAACCCAAGTCTATCCAACCTCTCTTCATAACTTAAATGTTTCATCCCAGGCAACTTCCTGGTGAATCTCCTCTGCACCCCCTCCAGTGAATCACATCCTTCCTATAATGTGGCGACCAGAACTACGCACTGTACTCCAGCTGTGGCCTCACCAAGGTTCGATACAACTCCAAAATAACCTCCTTACTTTTGTAATCTATGCCTCGATTGATAAAGGCAAGTGTCCCATATGCCTTTTTCACCACCCCCCTAACATGTCCCTCCATCTTCAGAGATCTATGGACACACACGCCAAGGTCCCTTTGTTCCTCATAACTTCCTAATGCCATGCCGTTCATTGAATACATCCTTGTCAAGGTGTATCACCTCACACTTTTCAGGGTTAAATTCCATCTGCCACTTATCTGCCCATTTGACCATCCCGTCTATATCTTCCTGTAGCCCAAGACACTCAACCTCACTGTTAACCACCTGGCCAATGTTTGTGTCATCCGCAAACTTATTAATCCTACCCCCCACATAGTCATCTATGTCGTTTATATAAATGACAAATAATAGGGGACCCAGCACAGATCCCTGTGGTACACCACTGGACACAGGCTTCCAGTCACTAAAACATCCTTCTGTCATCACCCTCTGTCTCATACAACTAAGCCAATTTTGAACCCACCTTATCAAATTACCCTGTATCCCATGTGCATTTGCCTTCTTTATAAGTCTCCCATGTGGGACCTTGTCAAAGGCTTTGCTGAAATCCATATAAACCACATGAACTGCACTACCCTCATCTACACACCTGGTCGCCTCCTCAAAAAATTCAAATTTGTCAGGTATGACCTCCCTCTGACAAAGCCATGCTGACTATCCCTGATCAAACCTTGCCTCTCCAAGTGGAGACAGATCCTCTCCTTCAGAAATTTCTCCAATAGTTTCCCTACCATTGACGTGAGACTCACTGGCCTGTAGTTCCCTGGCTTCTCTCTGCAATCCTTCTTGAATAGCGGTACCACATTAGCTGTTTTCCAGTGCTCTGGCACCTCCCCCGTGGCCAGAGAGGAATTAAAAATTTGGGTCAGAGCCCCTGCGATCTCCTCCCTTGCCTCCCTCAGCAGTCTGGGACACAAATCATCGAGACCTGGAGGTTTGTCCAATTTTAAGCCTGCCAACACCTCCAATATCTTGATAAAAACAAAAAACTGTGGATGCTGGAAATCCAAAACAAAAACAGAAATACCTTGAAAATCTCAGCAGGTCTGGCAGCATTGGCGTAGAAGAGTAAAGTTGACGTTTCGAGTCCTCATGACGCTTCAACAGAACTAAGTAAAAATGGGAAAGGGGTGAAATATAATCTGGTTTAAGGGGGAGGGAAGAAGGGGGTGGGGGGGTGTTGTTGGGACAAGCAAACATTGATAGGAGGAGATAACCAAAAGATGTCACAGACAAAAGAACAAAGAACACCTCTTTGTTCTTTTGTCTGTGACATCTTTTTGTTATCTCCTCCTATCACTGCTTGCTTGTCCCAACAAACCCCCCCCCCAATCTTTCTTCACCCCCACCTTTAAACCAGCCTATATTTCACCCCTTTCCCATTTCTACCTCCAGTACCTTGTCACTCCCTATATCAATTTGCTCAAGAACCTCGCAGTCTCAGTCCCCAAGTTCGATACCTTTATCCTCATTCTCTTGGGTGAAGACGGACATGAAGTATTCATTCAACACTCAACCGATGTCCTCTGGCTCCACCCATAGATTGCCCCCTTGGTCCTTAATGGGCCCTACTCTTTCCCTGGTTATCCTCTTCCAGTTGATATAATTATAGAATATCTTGGGATTTTCCCTACTTTTACCAGCCAGAGCTTTCTCATATCCACTCTTTGCTCTCCTAATAGCTTTATTAAGCTCCACCCTGCACTTCCTGTACTCCACTAATGCCTCCACTGATTTGCTTCCCTTGTACCTGTTAAAAGCTTCTCTTTGCCTTCTCATCGTATCCTGAATATCTCTGGTCATCCATGGTTCTCTGGGCTTGTTACTCCTTCCTATCACCCAAGAGGCAGCATGTTGGGCCTGTACCCTCCCCATTTGCTTTTTGAACATACCCCACTGTTCCTCTGTAGATTTCCCCACAAGTAACTGTTCCCAGTCTACCTTGGCCAGATCCTGCCTTATTTTGTATAATAATAATCATCACGTTCATTCCTTTAATACAGCACGGGGTTAGATACAGAGTAAAGCTCCCTCTACACTGTCTCCATCAAACACTCTCAGGACAGGTACAGCACGGTGTTAGATACAGGGTAAAACTCCCTCTACACTGTTCCCATCAAACACTCCCAGGACAGGTACAGCACAGAGTTAGATACAGAGTAAAGCTCCCTCTACACTGTCTCCATCAAACACTCCCAGGACAGGAACAGCACAGGGTTAGATACAGAGTAAAGCTCCCTCTACACTGTCCCCATCAAACACTCCCAGGACGTGTACAGCACGGGGTTCGATACAGAGTAAAGCTCCCTCTACACTGTCCACATCAAACACTCCCAGGACAGGTACAGCACGGGAAAGCTCCCTCCACACTGTCCCCATCAAACACTCCTAGGACAGGTACAGCACGGGGTTACCTGCAGAGTAAAGCTCCCTCTACACTGTCCCCATCAAACACTCCCAGGACAGGTACAGCATGGCATTAGATGCAGAGTAAAGCTCACTCTACACTGTCCCCATCAAACGCTCCCAGGACAGGTACAGCACGGTATTAGATACAGAGTAAAGCTCCCTCTACACTGTCCCCATTAAGCACTCCCAGGACAGGTACAGCACAGGGTTAGATGCAGAGTAAATTTCCCTCTACACTGTCCCCATCAAACACTCCCAGGACAGGTATAGCACAGGGTTAGATGCAGAGTAAAACTCCCTCTACACTGTCCCCATCAAACCCTCATAGGACAGGTACAGCACAGGGTTAGATGCAGAGTAAATCTCCCTCTACACTGTCCCCATCAAACAATCCCAGGCAGGTACAGCATGGGATTAGATACAGAGTAAAGCACGTGGAGAGTGGAGCAGCGTGAGGACAGCGGTGGTAGGAGATAAAATCCGGCAGCAGAAAGCTCCTTCAACCTGTTTCTATCTCTCAGAGCTGAAGTGTGAAGTTAAAGCAAAACAGGTAGGTGATTGGTGGCTTTCTCTTCCATGTCTCCTTTGATTGACCAAGTGGTTTAAATCAGGATACGTTATTACAGCTGAAGAATACAGTTAAGAAATTCACTTTAAAAATATTTAACATCCAAAGTAATTAATTAAATAGAATAGCGATGGCAGGGCAGGTGATGTGTTGCAGCTGTGGGATGTGGGTCCTGCTGGATGCTGCTGTGACCCAGGGTAACCATCTGCAACAGCAGGTTTAGGCTGCTCGAGGAACTTCGGTTCAAAGTTGATGAGCTGGGGTCAGAGCTTCGGACACTGTGACACAACCGGGATGGGGAGAGTTAGCTGGACACTGTGTTTCGGGAGACAGTCACACCCCTTAGATTAATTACATCAAATTTTGACCTTGGTCAGGGATAGGAGGGTGTGACTGCGAATGAGGCAGATATGGGAATCCAGAATTTAGCTTTGGAGGAGCCACAGCCAGTGCCCTTGTCCAACAGGTACGAGGTTCTTGCTCCCAGTGCGGACGAGGGCACAGACTACCGGGAGGATGAGCAAACTGACCACAGCACCGTGGTACAGAGCGTCATTCAAGTGGGAGGAGAAAAAAGAAATGTAGTAGTAAAAGGGGATAACCAGCGAGGGGAATAGATACTGTTCTCTGCAGCAAAGATAGAGAGTCCCGAAGGCAGTGTTGCCTGCCTGGTGCCAAGGTTATGGGAATCTCTTCTGGGCTGAAAAGGAACTTGGAGTGGAAGGGGAAGGATCCAGTTGTCGTGCTCCACGTAGGTACCAACGACAGTGGAAGGGGAAGGAGGTTCTGTTGAGGGACTACGAGCACCTCGCAGCTACATTAAAAAACAGAACCACAAAGGTAATAATCTCTGGATTACTACCTGAGCCCTGTGCATATTGGCATGGGGTAAATAAAATTAGAGAAGTAAATGCATGGCTCAAAGATTGGTGTGGGAGAAATGGGTTTCGATTCATAGGGCACTGGCACCAGTACTGGGGAAGGAAGGAGCTGTTCCCTTGGGACAGGCTTCATTTGAATCATGCTGGGACCAGTATCCTGGTGAATCATATAACTAGGGTTGTAGACAGGAAATTAAACTAAATAGTGGGGGGCGGGGGGGAGGGTTCAATTGAAGGGAAGTTTAAAAAATTAAAAAGAAACGAGAGAGCAGAGGTGCAGGGTAGTGAAGATGCAAATGATAATCAAAGTGTGACAGGGAAGAGTAGAAACTAGGCAGAAGAGTGTAGCAGAAATCAGAACCAGAATGAGCAATAATGGTAAAAAGTCGAAACTTAAGGCTCTTTATCTGAACGCAGGCATCATTTGTAACAAGGTAGATGTGTCCACGGCACAAATAGAAATAAATGAATATGAGTTGATAGCTATTACAGAGACGTGACTGCAGGGTGACCAAGACCGGGAACTCAATATTGAAGGGTATTCGATGTTCCGGAAAAATAGGCAAAAAGGAAAAGGAGGTGGGGTAGCTTTGTTAATAAAGGAAGGTATCGGTACGGTGGTGAGTAGTGATATAGGTGCAATAGATCGTGATGTGGATCAGTTTGGGTGGATCTAAGGAATAGCAAGGGGAATAAGTCACGGGTGGGAGTCGCTACAGACCCCCGAAGAGTTGCCTCACTGTAGGACAAAGTATAAATCAGGAAATAGTGGCGGTGTGTAAGAAGCTCCCTCTACACTGTCCCCATCAAACACTCCCAGGACAGGTACAGCATGGGGTTAGATACAGAGTAAATCTCCCTCTACACTGTTGTATTTTTGTGAGTTAAGACCACAGCTCAGTAGAGCATTCCTGTCTGCAGTTGTGTGACGCTCTCAGTTTCTGAAACAGTGCCCTGTGTCAGGACACTTCTCCACTGAAGGATCAAGAGTGAGTCACTGTTTAATCTGCAGCTAAGAAGCGCAACCACTAATGTGTCCCTGAGTGGGATTCCGACCTCTTCTGACGTTGTTAATGAATTCTTTCTGGGAATATAATAAATAGGAACAGTCTCAACTCGTGATTAAAACAAGCTGGTGGGTTGGGCTGGAGGGACTATTCAGCTCATGCATCCCACAGTTGAAGCAGTCCATGTCCAAATGCAGCACGACCTGGACAATATCCAGGCTTGGGCTGACAAGTGACAAGTAATATTGGCACCACACAAGTGCCAGGCAATGACCATATCCAACAAGAGAGAATCTAACCATCACCCCTTGATGTTCAATGGCATTACATCACTGAATCCCCCACTATCACCATCCTGGGGGTTACCATTGACCAGAAACTGAACCGGACTAGCCATATAGATACTGTGGCTACAAGAGCAGGTCAGAGGCTGGGAATTCTGCGATGAGTAACTCACCTCCTGACTCCCCAAAGCCTGTCCACCATCTACAAGGCACAAGTCAGGAGTGTGATGGAATACTCTCCACTTGCCTGGATGAGTGCAGCTCCAACAACACTCAAGAAGCTCGACACCATCCAGGACAAAGCAGCCCCGCTTGATTGGCACCACATCCACAAACATTCCTCCACCACCGACGCACAGTAGCAGCAGTGTGTGTACCATCTACAAGATGCACTGTAGGAACTCACCAAGGCTTCTTAGACAGCACCTTCCAAACCCACGACCACTACCATCTAGAAGGACAAGTGCAGCAGACACATGGGAACACCACCACCTAGAAGTTCCCCCCTAAGTCACTCACCATCCTGACTTGGAAATATATCGCCGTTCCTTCACTGTCACTGGGTCAAAATCCTGGAATTCCCTCCCTAACAGCACAGTGGGTGTACCTACACCACATGGACTGCAGCGGTTCAAGAAGGCAGCTCACCACCACCTTCTCAAGGGCAATTAGGGATGGGCAATAAATGCTGGCCCAGCCAGCGACACTCACGTCTGGTGAATGAATAAAGGAATGTTGGCCTGATGTGTGAATGTCTCTCTCTGCTGTGAGGGTTCCGTGTGTGTGTTGAGTAGCCTGGAATCGATGTTGAGGATCCGAGGGCAACTCCCCCTCCTGACTGTATACCACTGTGCAGCCCCCTCTGCTGGGTCTGCCTGCCAGTGGGACAGGATATACCCAGGGATGGTGATGGTGGAGTCTGACATTATCCGTAAGGTATGATTCCATGAGGATGATTATGTCAGTCTGTTGCTTGACTAGTCTGTGAGACAGCTCTCCCAATTTTGGTACTAGCCCCCCGATGTTAGTAAGGAGAACTTTGCAGGGTCGACAGGGCTGAGTTTGCTGTTGTTGTTTCTGGTGCCTCAGTCAAAATGCTGCCTTTATACAGTGAGGCCAGTAATTAGAAATTGAGAACAGAAAACACTCACCCTGCTGAATAAACAGTGACTCTGTACAGTTACACAGTGAGTGATCCTCACCCTGCTGAATAAACAGTGACTCTGTACAGTTACACAGTGAGTGATCCTCACCCTGCTGAATAAACAGTGACTCTGTACAGTTGCACAGTGAGTGATCCTTACCCTGCTGAATAAACAGTGATTCTGTAGAGTTACACAGTGAGTGATCCTTACCCTGCGGAATAAACAGTGACTCTGTACAGTTACACAGTGAGTGATCCTTACCCTGCTGAATAAACAGTGACTCTGTACAGTTACACAGTGAGTGATCCTTAGCCTGAATAAACATTGGCTCTGTACAGTTACACAGTGAGTGACCCTCACCCTGCTGAATAAACAGTGACTCTGTACAGTTACACAGTGAGTGATCCTCACCCTGCTGAATAAACAGTGACTCTGTACAGTTATACAGTGAGTGATCCTCACCCTGCTGAATAAACAGGGACTCTGTACAGTTACACAGTGAGTGATCCTCACCCTGCTGAATAAACAGTAACTCTGTACAGTTACACAGTGAGTGATCCACACCCTACTGAATAAACAGTGACTCTGTACAGTTACACAGTGAGTGATCCTCACCCTGCTGAATAAACAGTGACACTGTACAGTTACACAGTGAGTGATCCTTACCCTGCTGAATAAACAGTGACTGTAGAGTTACACAGTGAGTGATCCTTACCCTGCTGAATAAACAGTGACTCTGTAGAGTTACACAGTGAGTGATCCTCACCCTGCTGAATAAACAGTGACTCTGTACAGTTACACAGTGAGTGATCCTTACCCTGCTGAATAAACAGTGACTCTGTACAGTTACACAGTGAGTGACCCTCACCCTGCTGAATAAACAGTGACTCTGTACAGTTTCACAGTAAGTGATCTTCACCCTGCTGAATAAACAGTGACTCTGTACAGTTACACAGTGAGTGATCCTTACCCTGCTGAATAAACAGTGACTCTGTACAGTTACACAGTGAGTGATCCTTACCCTGAATAAACAGTGACTCTGTACAGTTACACAGTGAGTGATCTTCACCCTGCTGAATAAACAGTAACTCTGTACAGTTACACGGTGAGTGATCCTTACCCTGCTGAATAAACAGTGACTCTGTACAGTTACACAGTGAGTGACCCTCACCCTGCTGAATAAACAGTGACTCTGTACAGTTACACAGTGAGTGATCCTTACCCTGAATAAACAGTGACTCTGTAGAGTTACACAGTGAGTGACCCTCACCCTGCTGAATAAACAGTGACACTGTACAGTTACACAGTGAGTGATCCTTACCCTGCTGAATAAACAGTGACTCTGTACAGTTACACAGTGAGTGATCCTTACCCTGAATAAACAGTGACTCTGTACAGTTACACAGTGAGTGATCTTCACCCTGCTGAATAAACAGTGACTCTGTAGAGTTACACAGTGAGTGATCCTCACCCTGCTGAATAAACAGTGACTCTGTACAGTTACACAGTGAGTGATCCTCACCCTGCTGAATAAACAGTGACTCTGTACAGTTACACAGTGAGTGATCCTTACCCTGCTGAATAAACAGTGACTCTGTAGAGTTACACAGTGAGTGATCCTCGCCCTGCTGAATAAACAGTGATTCTGTACAGTTACACAGTGAGTGACCCTCACCCTGCTGAATAAACAGTGACTGTACAGTTACACAGTGAGTGATTCTTGCTCTGCTGAATAAACAGTGACTCTGTAGAGTTACACAGTGAGTGACCCTCACCCTGCTGAATAAACAGTGACTGTACAGTTACACAGTGAGTGATCATTACCCTGAATAAACAGTGACTCTGTACAGTTACACAGTCCTCCACCAACTGCCCTTCCCCACCAACTGCCCTTCCCTCACCAACTGCTCTTCCCTTACCAACTGCCCTTCCCCACCAACTGCCCATCTTGCACCCAACTGCTCTTCTCCCATCAATTGCCCTTTTACCATCTATTGCCCTTCCCCCACCAATTGCCCTTTTACCATCTACTGCCCTTCCCACTCCAACTGCCCTTCTCCCACCAACTGCCCTTCCACACCAACTGCCCTTCTCCCACCAACTGCCCTTCCCTCACCAACTGCTCTTCCCCATCAACTGCCCTTCCCCCACCAACTGCCCTTCCCACTCCACCTGCCCTTCTCCCATCAACTGCCCTTCTCCCACCAACTGCCCTTCCCTCTCCAACTGCCCTTCTCCCACCCACTGCCCTTCCCTCTCCAACTGCCCTTCTCCCACCCACTGCCCTTCCCTCACCAACTGCCTTCTCCCATCAACTGTCCTTTTCCCATCTACTGCCCTTCTCCCACCAACTGCCCTTCACCACCAACTGCCCTTCCCCACCAACTTCCCTTTCCCACCAACTGCCCTTCCCCACCAACTTCCCTTTCCCACCAAGTGCCCTTCCCCCACTAACTTCCCTTTCCCACCAACTGCCCTTCCCCACCAACTTCCCTTTCCCACCAAGTGCCCTTCCCCCACTAACTTCCCTTCCCCATCAACTGCCCTTCCCCCACCAACTTCCCTTCCCCATCACTGCCCTTCCCCCACTAACTTCCCTTTCCCACCAAGTGCCCTTCCCCCACTAACTGCCCTTCCTCCACCAACTGCCCTTCCCCCACCAACTGCCCTTCTGCCACCAACTTCCCTTCCCCACCAAGTGCCCTTCCCCCACTAACTGCCCTTCCTCCACCAACTGCCCTTCCTCCACCAACTGCCCTTCACCCACCAACTGCCCTTCTGCCACCAACTTCCCTTCTCCCACCAACTGCTCTTCCCTCTCCAACTGCCCTTCCCCCACTAACTGCCCTTCCCCCACCAACTGCCCTTGCCCCACCAACTGCCCTTCCCTCTCCAACTGCCCTTCCCCCACCAACTGCCCTTCCCCCACCAACTGCCCTTGCCCCACCAACTGCCCTTCCCCCACCAACTGCCCTTCCCTCTCCAACTGCCCTTCCCCCACCAACTGCCCTTCCCCCACCAACTGCCCTTCTCCCACCAACTGCCCTTCCCCCACCAACTGCCCTTCCCTCTCCAACTGCCCTTCTCCCACCAATTGCCCTTCCCTCTCCAACTGCCCTTCTCCCACCAACTGCCCTTCTCCCACCAACTGCCCTTCTCCCACCAACTGCCCTTCCCCCACCAATTGCCCTTCCCTCTCCAACTGCCCTTCTCCCACCAACTGCCCTTCTCCCACCAACTGCCCTTCCCCCACCAACTGCCCTTCCCCCACCAACTGCCCTTCTCCCACCAACTGCCCTTCCCTCTCCAACTGCCCTTCCCCCACCAACTGCCCAAGCTGCACCCAACTGCACTTCTCCCATCAACTGTCCTTTTCCCATCTACTGCCCTTCCCCACCAAGTGCTTTTCCCCCACCAACTGCCCTTCTTGCACCCAAATGCCCTTCCCCATCACTGCCCTTCTCCCACCAACTACCCTTCCCCCACCAACTGCCCTTCCGCCACCAACTTCCCTTCCCCACCAAGTGCCCTTCCCCCACTAACTGCCCTTCCCCGCCAACTGCCCTTCCCCCACTAACTGCCCTTCCCCCACCACGTGCCCTTCCCCCACTAACTGCCCTTCCCCCACCAATTTCCCTTCCCCAACAAGTGCCCTTCCCCACCAACTGCCCTTCTCCCAACTGCCCTTCGCCCACCAACTTCCTTTCCCCACCAAGTGCCCTCCCCCCAGCAGATGCAGTTCCCCCACCCACTTTCCCATGTCCCCTCCAGCCTTTGAAAATCGGAGCGTGATGCTGCCTCCCCCACAGCGTGCACCCCCCTGCAAACCAGTGCCCACCACCCCTGGCCCCATCACCCCCTGTCTCTGCCTCCCCTCCCTGCCCCGACCCCTGAGCACGTCCCTCCCCCTTCCTTCCACGCTGAGAGGGAGGAACACACCTTCTGTCTCGCTCCTGTCTTCGAGCGAATCCGGGTAGAGGAAGAAATTCTCATCCTCCCGGTAAAGATAACCAGCTACAAACGTTAAGGACGTGGCGAGGAGCAGGAGGATGAAGCCGGGCATTTTGGACAAATCTTTCTCCCTCTGATGCTGGCAGCCAGCTTTCTAGCAGCCGCTCCTGTGACTACAGAGTTCAGTGAAGAATGAACACACTCCTCTGGTCCCAATATAAAGTCTGCCTGTGACATCGTGGCCCCTCCTCACTGTGAGATGTAACACAAGCTCTCACACTCTCTCATCCCCCTCAGGCCAAGAGTGGGCGACCTCTTTGAGAGAAAAAGCATTTTCCAGTACGAAAAACACCAAGATAAACATTCAGTGTCGATGCGGGTTCCCTTGAGCTTGCCGTAAACTGTCCCACCAGACCAGCTCCACTTATTCCCACTCTCCATCCCAATCACTGAGTCACTACACACACTAAACCAACATTCACTACCATCAGTGGCAGCTCCAATCTTAACATACTGATCTCCCCAAATCGATGACCTCCCTCTCAGAGCCTTGGAAAAGAGAAGCAAAAGTGCAGTGTGGTCTTCAGAAATAGGTCAAAGTATGATTGGGTCAAAGGGCATGGACATAATCTATTCCAGGTTTCCAAGTCAAATATCCTCTCGACATTTTTCTACTTCAGACATAACATCTCTCATCCACATTTACAATGAAGGCTGACAGTGTAAGCATTTCACATTCTGATAATGAAACTACCCATAAATTGTTACAGTGAGGGGCATGGGATATATCAGAGTGTTACAGTGAGGGGTGTGGGATATATCAGAGTGTTACAGTGCGGGGTGTGGGATATATCAGAGTGTTACAGTGAGGGGTGTGGGGTATATCAGGGTGTTACGGTAAGGGTGTGGGGTATATCAGAGTGTGACAGTGAGGGGTGTGGGATATATCAGAGTGTTACATTGAGGAGTGTGGGATATATCAGTGTGTTATAGTGAAGGGTGTGGAGTAGGTCAGAGTGTTACAGTGAGGGGTGTGGTATATATCAGAGTGCTAAAAAAACGTGTTTGCAATATATTAGAGTGTAACATTAAGGGGTATGGGGTATATCAGAGTGTTACAGTGAGGGGAGTGTGGTATATCAGAGTGTTACTGTGCGGGGTGTGGGAAAAAGCGGAGTGTTACAGGGAGGGGTTTGGAATATAACAGAATGTTACAGTGAGGGGTGCGGGATATATCACAGTGATACAGTGGGGGGTGTGGAATATATCAGAGTACTAAAGATACGGGTTTATGGAGTGTAACATTAAGGGGTATGGGGTATATCAGACTGTTACTGTGAGGGGTGTGGGAAATATAAGAGGGTTACAGTAAGAGGAGTGGGATATATCAGAGTGTTACAGTACAGGGTCTGGGATATATCAAAGGGATAGAGTGACGGGTGTGGGATATATCACAGTGTTACAGTGAGGGATGTGGCTTATATCAGAGAGTTACAGTAATACGTGTGGGATATGTCAGAGTGTTAAATCCCGGGTGTGGGATATATCAAAGTGATACATTGAAGGGTGTGGGATATATTGGAGTGTTACAGTGAGGAGTGTGGGGTATATCAGAATGTTACTGCGAGGGGTGTTGGATATATCAGTGTTACAGTGAGGGGCGAGGGATATATCAGAATGCTACAGCGAGCCGTATCAGATATATACAAGTGTTACGGTGAGGGGTGAGGGATATTTCAAAATGTTGCAGTGAATGGTGTGGCCATATTAGGTATTAGAGTGACAGGTGTGGGATATATTAGATTGTTACAGTGAGGGATGGGGGTATCAGTGTGTTACAGTGAGGGGTGTGGGGTAGATCAGATTATTACAGTAAACACCTTACTGGGATATATCAAATGTTACAGTGAGGGGTGTGGAATATGTCAGAATGTTACAGTGAGGGTGGGGGATATGTCAGAAGGTTGCAGTGGGGGTGTGGGATATGTCAGAGTGGTACAGTGAGTGATGGGTATATCAGAGTGTTACAGGGAGGGGTGTGGAATATATTAGTGCTACAGTGAGGTGTGTGGAATATATAAGAGTGTTATGGTGAGGGTTGTGGGATATGTCAGAATGTTACAGTGAGGGTTGTGAGATATGTCAGAAGGTTGCAGCCAGGGGTGTGGGATATGTCAGAGTATTACATTGAGGGGTGCGGGATATATCACGATGCTACGGTGAGGGATGAGGGATATATCAGTGGGTTACAGTCAGGTGTGTGGGATATATTAGAGCGTTACGCTGAGCGGAGTGGCTATATCAGAGTGTTATTGTGTGGGGTGTGGGGAGTATCAAAGTTTTACAGTGAGGGAGTGGGACATATCAGAGTGTTACAGTGAGGGGTATGGGGTATGTCACAGTATTACAGTAAACACCTTACTGGGATATATCAATTGTTACAGTGAGGGGTGTGGAATATGGCAGAGTGTTACAGTGAGGGGTCGAGAATATGTCAGAGGGTTGCAGTGAGGGGTGTGGGGTATGTCAGAGTGTTACAGTGAGGGGTGTGAGATATGTCAGAATGTTACAGTACCGGGTGTGGTATATATCAAAGTGATACATTGAGGGGTGTTGGATATATTGGAGTGTTACAGTGAGGAGTGTGGGGTATATCAGAATGTTACAGCGAGGGGTGTTGGATATATCAGTGTTACTGTGAGGGCTGAGGGATATATCAGAATGCTACAGTGAGCCGTGTCGGATGTATACGGGTGTTACAGTGAGGAGTGAGGGATATATCAATATGTTGCAGTGAATGGTGTGGGCCATATTAGGTGTTAGAGTGACAGGTATGGGATAAATCAGTTTGTTACAGTGAGGGATGGGGGGGCTATCAGTGTGTTATGTGAGGGGTGTGGGGTATATCAGAGTGTTACAGTGAGGGGTGTTGGATAACTCACAGTGTTACTGTGAGGGGTGTGGAATATATCAGAGTGTTACAGTGAGTGGTGTGGGATACATCAGAGTGTTACAGTGAGGGGTATGGGATATGTCAGAGTGTTACAGTGAGGGGTGTGGGATATATTAATGTTACAGTGAGGTGTGTGGGATATATAAGAGTGTTACGGTGAGTGGAGTGGGCTATGTCAGAGCGTTATTGTGAGGGGTGTAGGGTATATCAAAGAGTTATAGTGAGAGGAGTGAGACTTTCAGAGTGTTACAGTGAGGTGTATGGGGTACATCAGTGTATTACAGTAAACACCTTACTGGGTCCAAGGGTCATGAGGACTCGGAGACGTCAACTCTTTTCTTCTCCGCCGATGCTGCCAGACCTGCTGAGTTTTTCCAGGTAATTCTGTTTTTGTTTTTGTTTTGGATTCCCAGCATCTGCAGTTTTTTTGTTTTTACCTTACTGGGATATATCAATTGTTACTGTGAGGGGTGTGGGATATATCAGAGTATTACAGTGAGGGGTGTGGATATGTCAGAGGTTTGCAGTGAGTCAGAGTGTTACAGCGAGGGATATGGGATATGTCAGAGTGTTACAGTGAGGGGTGTGGGATATATCAAAGTGATACATTGAGGGGTGTTGGATATCTTGGAGTGTTACAGTGAGGAGTGTGGGGTATATCAGAATGTTAAAGCGAGGGGTGTTGTATATATCAGTGTTACAGTGATGGGTGTGGGATATATTAGTGTTACAGTGAGGTGTGTGGGATATATAAGAGTGTTACGGTTAGCGTTGTGGGATATGTCTGAATGTTACAGTGAGGGTTGTGAGATATGTCAGAGTGTTACAGCGAGGGATATGGGATATGTCAGTATTTTGCAGCCAGGGGTGTGGGATATATCAGAGTGTTACAGTGAGGGATGCAGGATATATCAGGATGCTATGGTGAGGGGTGAGGCATATATCACTGTGTTACAGTGAGGGGTGTGGGATATGTCAGTGTATTATGGTGAGGGGTGTGGGATATGTCAGAGTGTTTCAGTGAGGTGTGTGCGGTAGATCAGAGTGTTACAGTGAGGGGTGTGGGATGTATCAGTGTGTTACAGTGAGGGGTGTGGGATGTATCAGTGTGTTACAGTGAGGAGAGTGGGGTATATCAGAGTTTTACTGTGAGGGGTGAGGGATATGTTAACGTTACAGTAAGGTGTGTGAGATATATGAGTGTTAAGGTGAGCGGAGTGGGCTATATCAGAGTGTTATTGTGAGGGGTGTGGGGTATATCAAAGAGTTATAGTGCAGGGTGTGTGGAGTATCAATGTGTTACAGTGAGGGGAGTGGGACATATCAGAGTGTTACAGTGAGGGGTATGAGGTACATTAGACTATTACAGTAAACACCTTACTGGGATATATCAAATGTTACAGTGATGGTTGTGAGATATGTCAGAGTGTTACAGCGAGGGATGTGGGATATGTCAGTATGTTGCAGCCAGGGGTGTGGAATATGTCAGAGTGTTACAGTGAGGGGTGTGGAATATGTCAGAGTGTTACAGTGAGGGGTCGGGAATATGTCAGAGGTTTGCAGTGAGGTTGTGGGTTATGTCAGAGTGTTACAGTGAGGGGTGTGGGATATATTAATGTTACAGTGAGATGTGTGGGATATATAATAGTGTTACGGTGAGGGTTGTGGTATATTTCAGAATGTTACAGTACCGGGTGTGTGATATATCAAAGTGATACATTGAGGGGTGTTTGATATATCAGAGTGTTACAGTGAAGGGTGTGGATTATGTCAGGGTGTTACGGTGAGGAGTGTGGGATATATCAGAGTGTTACAGTGAGGGGTGTGGGCTATATCAGAGTGTTACATTGAGGGGTGTGGGATATATTAATGTTACAGTGAGGTGTGTGGGATATTTCAGAGTGTTACGGGGAGGGTTGTGGGATATGTAAGAATGTTACAGTACCAGGTGTGGGATATATCAAAGTGATACATTGACGCGTGTGGGATATCTTGGAGAGTTACAGTGAGGAGTGTGGGGTATATCAGAATGTTACAGCGTGGAGTGTTGTATATAGCAGTGTTACTGTGAGGGGTGTGGAATATGTCAGAGTGTTACAGTGAGGGGTCGGGGATATGTCAGGTTTGCAGTGAGGTTGTGGGTTATGTCAGAGTGTTACAGTGAGGGGTGTGGGATATGTACAGAGTGTTACAGCGAGGGATATGGGATTTGTCAGAGTGTTACAGTGAGGGGTGTGGGATATGTCAGAGTGTTACAGTGAGGATTGTGGGATATGTCAGAGTGTTACAGTGATGGGTGTGGGATATGTCAGAGTGTTACAGTGAGGCGTGTGGGATATGTCAGTGTATTACTGTGAGGGGTGAGGGATATATCAGAATGCTACAGTGAGCAGTATCAGATATATACAAGTGTTACAGTGAGGGGTGAGGAATTATGTCAAAATGTTGCAGTGAATGGTGTGGGCCATATTCGGTGTTAGAGTGAGAGGTGTGGGATGTATCAGTTTGTTACAATGAGGGATGGGGCTGTATCAGTGTGTTACAGTGATGGGTGTGGGGTACATCAGAGTGTTACAGTAAGTGATGGGTATATCAGAGTGTTACAGTGAGGGGTGATGGATGACTCACAGTGTTACTGTAAGGGGTGTGGAATATATCAGAGTGTTACAGTGATGGGTGTGGGATATATTAGTGTTACAGTGAGGTGTGTGGGATATATAAGAGTGTTATGGTGAGGGTTGTGGGATATGTCAGAATGTTACAATGAGGGTTGTGAGATATGTCAGAGTGTTACTGCGAGGGGTGTGGGATATATCAGTGTTACTGTGAGGGGTGAGGTATATATCAGAATGCTGCAGTGAGTAGTATCAGATATATACGGGTGTTACAGTGAGGGGTGAGGGATTATATCAAAATGTTGCATTGAATTGTGTGGGCCATATTAGGTGTTAGAGTGAGAGTTGTGGGATGTATCAGTTTGTTAAAGTGAGGAATGGGGGGGGCTATCAGAGTGTTACAGTAAGTGATGGGTATATCAGAGTTTTACAGTGAGGGGTGATGGATAACTCCCAGTGTTACTGTAAGGGGTTTGGAATATATCAGAGTGTTACAGTGATGGGTGTGGGATATATTAGTGTTACAGTGAGGTATGTGGGATATATAAGAGTGTTATGGTGAGGGTTGTGGGATATGTCAGAATGTTACAGTGAGGGGTGTGGGATATGTCAGTGTTTTGCAGCCAGGGCTGTGGGATATATCAGAGTGTCACAGTGAGGGATGCGGGATATATCACGCTGCTACGGTGAGGGGTGTGGGATATATCACTCTGTTACAGTCAGGTGTATGTGATATATTAGAGTGTTACGGTGTGTGGAGTGGGCTATATCAGAGTGTTATTGTGAGGGGTGTGGGGTATATCAAAGAATTATAATGCGGGGTGTTTGGAGTATCAAAGTGTCACAGTGAGGGGAGTGAGACATATCAGAGTGTTACAGTGAGGGGTATGCACTATATCAGAGTATTACAGTAAACACCTTACTGGGATATTTCAAATGTTACAGTGAGGCGTGTGGGATATGTCAGAGTGTTACAGTGAGGGGTGGAGGATATGTCAGAGTGTTACAGTGCGGGGTGTGGGGTATATCAGAGTATTACCGTGAGTTGTGTGGGATTTATCTGTGTGTTACAGGTTGGAGTGTAGGGTATATCAGAATCTTACAGTGAGGGGAGTGTATTTATCAGTGTGTTTCAGTGAGGAGTTTGGGGTATATCAGAGTGTTACAGTGAGGGGTGTGGGATATATTAGAGTGTTACAGTGAGGGGTGTGGGGTATATCAAAGAGTTACAGTGTGGGGTGTGAGGAGTATCAGGTGTTACAATGAGGGGTGTGGGACATATCAGAGTGTTACAGTGAGGGGTATGGGGTATATCAGAGTGTTACAGTGAGGGGTGTGGGATATGTCAGAGGGTTGCAGCCAGGGGTGTGGGATATATTAGTGTTACAGTGAGGTGTGTGGGATATATAAGAGTGTTATGGTGAGGGTTCTGGGATATGTCAAAATGTTACAGTGAGGGATGGGGGTGTATCAGTGTGTTACAGTGAGGGATGGGGGGGCTATCAGAGTGTTACAGTAAGTGATGGGTATATCAGAGTTTTACAGTGAGAGGTGATGGATAACTCCCAGTGTTACTGTAAGGGGTTTGGAATATATCAGAGTGTTACAGTGATGGGTGTGGGATATATTAGTGTTACAGTGAGGTATGTGGGATATATAAGAGTGTTATGGTGAGGGTTGTGGGATATGTCAGAATGTTACAGTGAGGGGTGTGGGATATGTCAGTGTTTTGCAGCCAGGGCTGTGGGATATATCAGAGTGTCACAGTGAGGGATGCGGGATATATCACGCTGCTACGGTGAGGGGTGTGGGATATATCACTCTGTTACAGTCAGGTGTATGTGATATATTAGAGTGTTACGGTGTGTGGAGTGGGCTATATCAGAGTGTTATTGTGAGGGGTGTGGGGTATATCAAAGAATTATAATGCGGGGTGTTTGGAGTATCAAAGTGTCACAGTGAGGGGAGTGAGACATATCAGAGTGTTACAGTGAGGGGTATGCACTATATCAGAGTATTACAGTAAACACCTTACTGGGATATTTCAAATGTTACAGTGAGGCGTGTGGGATATGTCAGAGTGTTACAGTGAGGGGTGGAGGATATGTCAGAGTGTTACAGTGCGGGGTGTGGGGTATATCAGAGTATTACCGTGAGTTGTGTGGGATTTATCTGTGTGTTACAGGTTGGAGTGTAGGGTATATCAGAATCTTACAGTGAGGGGAGTGTATTTATCAGTGTGTTTCAGTGAGGAGTTTGGGGTATATCAGAGTGTTACAGTGAGGGGTGTGGGATATATTAGAGTGTTACAGTGAGGGGTGTGGGGTATATCAAAGAGTTACAGTGTGGGGTGTGAGGAGTATCAGGTGTTACAATGAGGGGTGTGGGACATATCAGAGTGTTACAGTGAGGGGTATGGGGTATATCAGAGTGTTACAGTGAGGGGTGTGGGATATGTCAGAGGGTTGCAGCCAGGGGTGTGGGATATATTAGTGTTACAGTGAGGTGTGTGGGATATATAAGAGTGTTATGGTGAGGGTTCTGGGATATGTCAAAATGTTACAGTGAGGGATGGGGGTGTATCAGTGTGTTACAGTGAGGGATGGGGAGGCTATCAGAGTGTTACAGTAAGTGATGGGTATATCAGAGTTTTACAGTGAGGGGTGATGGAAAACTCACAGTGTTACTGTAAGGGGTGTGGAATATATCAGAGTGTTACAGTGATGGGTGTGGGATATATTAATGTTACAGTGAGGTGTGTGGGATATATAAGAGTGTTATGGTGAGGGTTGTGGGATATGTCAGAATGTTACAGTGAGGGTTGTGAGATATGTCAGAGTGTTACAGCGAGGGATGTGGGATTTGTCTGTGTGTTGCAGCCAGGGGTGTGGGATATATCAGAGTGTTACAGTGAGGGATGCGGGATGTATCAAGATGCTACGGTGAGGGATGAGGGATATATCAGTGTGTTACAGTCAGCTATGTGGGCTATATCAGAGTGTTACAGTGAGGGGTGTGGGATATATCAGAGTGTTACAGTGAGGGGTGTGGGATATATCAGAGTGTTACAGTGAGGGGTGTGGGATATATAAGAGTCTTACGGTGAGGAGTGTGGGGAATATCAGCATGTTACTGCGAGGGGTGTTGGATATATCAGTGTTACTGTGAGGGGTGAGGTATATATCAGAATGCTACAGTGAGCAGTATCAGATATATACGAGTGTTACAGTGAGGGGTGAGGGATTATATCAAAATGTTGCAGTGAATGGTGTGGGCCATATTAGGTGTTAGAGTGAGAGGTGTGGGATGTATCAGTTTGTTACAGTGAGGGATGGGGGGCTATCAGTGTGTTACAGTGAGGGGTTTGGGGTAGATCAGAGTGTTACAGTAAGTGATGGGTATATCAGAGTGTTACAGTGAGGGGTGATGGATAACTCACAGTGTTACTGTAAGGGGTGTGGAATATATCAGAGTGTTACAGTGATGGGCGTGGGATATATTAGAGTTACAGTGAGGTGTGTGGGATATATAAGAGTGTTATGGTGAGGGTTGTGGGATATGTCAGAATGTTACAGTAAGGGTTGTGAGATATGTCAGTGTGTTACAGCCAGGGGTGTTGTATATATCAGAGTGTTACAGTGAGGGATGCGGGATATATCACGATGCTATGGTGCAGAGTGAGGGATATATCTCTGTATTACAGTCAGGTGTGTGTGATATATTTGAGTGTTACGGTGTGTGGTGTGGGCTATATCAGAGTGTTATTGTGAGGGGTGTGAGGTATATTAAAGAATTATAATGCGGTGTGTGAGGAGTATCAAAGTGTTACAGTGAGGGGTGTGGGATATGTCAGAGGGTTGCAGTGGGGGGTGTGGGATAGGTCAGAGTGTTACAGTGAGGTGTGTGTGAAATGTCAGAGTGTTACAGTGAGGGGTGTCGGATATGTCAGAATATTATGGTGAGAGGTGTGGGATATGTCAGAGTGTTACAGTGAGCTTTGTGGGGTATATCAGAGTGTTACAGTGAGGGGTGTGGGATTTATCTGTGTGTTACAGGTTGTAGTGTAGGGTATATCAGAATCTTACAGTGAGAGGTGTGGTATTTATCAGTGTGTTTCAGTGAGTAGTTTGGGGTATATCAGAGTGTTACAGTGAGGTGTGTGGGATATGTCACAGTGTTACAGTGAGGGGTGTGGGATATATTAGTGTTACTGTGAGGTGTGTTGGATATATAAGAGTGTTACGATGAGCGGAGTGGGCTATATCAGAGTATTATTGTGAGGGGTGTGGGGTCTATCAAAGAATTATAATGTGGGGTGTTTGGAGTATCAAAGTGTCACAGTGAGGGGAGTGAGACATATCAGAGTGTTACAGTGAGGGGTATGCACTATATCAGAGTATTACAGTAAACACCTTACTGGGATACTTCAAATGTTACAGTGAGGCGTGTGGGATATGTCAGAGTGTTACAGTGAGGGGTGGAGGATATGTCAGAGTGTTACAGTGAGGGGTGGAGGATATGTCAGAGTGTTACAGTGAGGGGTGTGGGGTATATCAGAGAATTACCGTGAGTTGTGTGGGATTTATCTGTGTGTTACAGGTTGGAGTGTAGGGTATATCAGAATCTTACAGTGAGGGGTGTGGGATATATCAGAGTGTTACAGTGAGGGGTGTGGGGTATATCAAAGAGATACAGTGTGGGGTGTGAGGAGTATCAGGGTGTTACAATGAGGGGTGTGGGACATATCAGAGTGTTACAGTGAGGTGTATGGGGTGTATCAGAGTGTTACAGTGAGGGGTCGGGCATATGTCAGAGGGTTGCAGTGAGGGGTGTGGGATATGTCAGAGTGTTACAGTAAGGGGTCGGGCATATGTCAGAGGGTTGCAGTGAGGGGTGTGGGATATGTCAGAGTGTTACAGTGAGGGATATGGGATATGTCAGAGTGTTACAGTGAGGGATGTGGAATATGTCAAAGTGACAGATGATTGATGTATCAGTTTGTTACAGTGAGAGATGGGGGTGTATTAGTGTGTTACATTGATGGGTGTGGGATATATCACAGTGAGGGGTGTGGGATATATCAGATTGTTACAGTGAGGGGTGTGGGATATATCAGAGTGTTACAGTAAGGGGTGTGGGATATATAAGAGTGTTACGGTGAGGGTTGTTGGATATGTCAGAATGTTACAATACCGGGTGTGGTATATATCAAAGTGATACATTGAGGGGTGTGGGATATATTGGAGTGTGGCAGTGAGGAGTGTGTGGAATATCAGCATGTTATTGCGAGGGGTGTTGGATATATCAGTGTTACTGTGAGGGGTGAGGTGTATATCAGAATGCTACAGTGAACAGTATCAGGTATATACGAGTGTTACAGTGAGGGGTGAGGGATTATATCAAAAGGTTGCAGTGATTGGTGTGGGACATATTAGGTGTTAGAGTGAGAGGTGTGGGATGTATCAGTTTGTTACAGTGAGGGATGGGGGGCTATCAGTGTGTTACAGTGAGGGGTGTGGGATTGATCAGAGTGTTACAGTAAGTGATGGGTATATCAGAGTGTTACAATGAGGGGTGATGGATAACTCACAGTGTTACTGTAAGGGGTGTGGAATATATCAGAGTGTTACAGTGATGGGCGTGGGATATATTAGTGTTACAGTGAGGTGTGTGGGATATATAAAAGTGTTATGGTGAGGGTTGTGGGATATGTCAGAATGTTACAATGAGGGTTGTGAGATATGTCAGTGTGTTACAGGCAGGGGTGTTGTATATATCAGAGTGTTACAGTGAGGGATGCGGGATATATCACGATGCTACGGTGCAGGGTGAGGGATATATCTCTGTGTTACAGTCAGGTGTGTGTGATATATTAGAGTGTTACGGTGTGTGGTGTGGGCTATATCAGAGTGTTATTGTGAGGGGTGTGAGGTATATTAAAGAATTATAGTGCGGGGTGTGAGGAGTATCAAAGTGTTACAGTGAGGGGAGTGGGACATATTAGGGTGTTATTGTGAGGGGTATGCGGTATATCAGAGTATTACAGTAAACACCTTATTGGGATATATCAAATGTTACAGTGAGGGGTGTGGGATATGTCAGAGGGTTGCAGTGGGGTGTGTGGGGTAGGTCAGAGTGTTACAGTAAGGGGTGTGGGATATGTCACAGTGTTACAGTGAGGGGTGAGGGATATATTAGTGTTACTGTGAGGTGTGTTGGATATATAAGAGCGTTACGGTGAGCGGAGTGGGCTATATCAAAGTGTTATTGTGAGGGGTGTGGGGTATATCAAAGAGGGGTTTCGGATATGTCAGAATATTATGGTGAGAGGTGTGGGATATGTCAGAGTGTTACAGTGAGCTTTGTGGGGTATATCAGAGTGTTACAGTGAGGGGTGTGGGATTTATCTGTGTGTTACAGGTTGTAGTGTAGGTTATGTCAGAATCTTACAGTGAGAGGTGTGGTATTTATCAGTGTGTTTCAGTGAGGAGTTTGGGGTATATCAGAGTGTTACAGTGAGGGGTGTGGGATATATCAGAGTGTTACAGTGAAGGTGTGTGGGATATGTCACAGTGTTACAGTGAAGGGTGAGGGATATATTAGTGTTACTGTGAGGTGTGTTGGATATATAAAAGTGTTACGGTGAGCGGAGTGGGCTATATCAAAGTGTTATTGTGAGGGGTGTGGGGTCTATCAAAGAGTTACAGTGTGGGGTGTGTGGAGAATCAATGTGTTACAGTGAGGGAAGTGGGACATATCAGAGTGTTACAGTGAGCGGTATGGGGTATATCAGAGTATTACAGTAAACACCTTACTGGGATACTTCAAATGTTACAGTGAGGGCTGTGGGTTATATCAGAGTGTTACAGTGAGGGGTGTGGAATATGTCAAAGTGTTACAGTGAGGGGTCGGGGATATGTCAGAGGGTTGCAGCGAGGGGTGTGGGATATGTCAGAGTGTTACAGCGATGGATATGGGATATGTCAGAGGGTTGCCGTGAGGGGTGTGGGATAGGTCAGAGTGTTACAGTGAGGGGTGTGGGAAATGTCAGAGTGTTACAGTGAGGGGTGTGGGATATGTCAGAGAGTTAAAGTGAGGCGTGTCAGTTATATCAGAGTCTTACAGTGAGGGGCGTTGAATATATCTGTGTGACAGATAGAGATGTGACATGTATCAAAGTGCAACATTGAGGGGTTTGGAATATATAAGATTGCTATAGTGAGGGGTGTGGGATATGTCAGAGTTACAGTAAGGGATATGGGATATGTCAGAGTGTTACAGTGAGTGGTGTGGGATATGTCAGAGTTTACATTGAGGGGTTGGGTTTGGGATATGTCAGTGTTACACTGAGGTGTGTGGGATATGTCAGAGTGTTACAGTGAGGGGTGAGGGATATGTCAGAGTGTTACAGTGAGTGTTATGGTGTATATCAGAGTGTAACAGTGAGGGATGTTGGATATATCAGAGTGTTACAGTGAGGGGTGTGGGATATATTAATGTTACAGTGAGGTGTGTGGGATATATAAGAGTTTTACGGTGAGTGTTGTTTGGATATGTCAGAATGTGTGGGATATGTCAAAGTGATACATTGAGGGGTGTGGGATATATTGGAGTGTTACAGTGAGGGGTGTGGGATATATAAGAGTCTTACGGTGAGGAGTGTGGAGAATATCAGAATGTCACTGCGAGGGGTGTTGGATATATCAGTGTTACTGTGAGGGCTGAGGGATACATCAGAATGCTACAGTGAGCAGTATCAGATATATACGGGTGTTACAGTGAGGGGTGAGGGATATATCAAAATGTTGCAGTGAATGTTGTGGGCCATATTAGGTGTTAGAGTGAGAGGTGTGGGATATATCAGTTTGTTACAGTGAGGGATGGGGGGGTATCAGTGTGTTACAGTGAGGGGTGATGGATAACTCACAGTGTTACTGTGAAGGGTGTGGAATATATCAGAGTGTTACAGTGATGGGTGTCAGATATATTAGTGTTATAGTGAGATGTGTGGATTATATAAGAGTGTTATGGTGAGGGTTGTGGCATATGTCAGAATGTTACAGTGAGGGTAGTGAGATATGTCAAAGTGTTACAGTGAGGGGTGTGGGATATGTCAGAGTGTAACAGTGAGGGATGTGGGATATATCAGAGTGCTACAGTGAGGGATGTGGGATATATAAGAGTGTTATGGTGAGGGATGGTTGGATATGTCAGGATGTTACAATACAGGGTGTGGGATATATCAAAGTGATACATTGAGGGGTGTGGGATATATTGGAGTGTGACAGTGAGGAGTGTGGGGAATATCAGCATGTTACTGCGAGGGTTGTTGGATATATCAGTGTTACTGTGAGGGGTGAGGTGTATATCAGAATGCTACAGTGAGCAGTATCAGATATATATGAGTGTTACAGTGAGGGGTGAGGGATTATATCAAAATGTTGCAGTGAATGGTCTGGGCCATATTAGGTGTTAGAGTGAGAGGTGTGGGATGTATCAGTTTGTTACAGTGAGGGATGGGGGGCTATCAGTGTGTTACAGTGAGGGATGTGGGGTAGATCAGAGTGTTACAGTAAGTGATGGGTATATCAGAGTGTTACAATGAGGGGTGAAGGATAACTCACAGTGTTACTGTAAGGGGTGTGGAATATATCAGAGTGTTACAGTGATGGGTGTGGGATATATTAGTGTAACAGTGAGGTGTGTGGGATATATAAGAGTGTTATGGTGAGGGTTGTGGGATATGTCAGAATGTTACAGTGAGGGTTGTGAGATATGTCAGAGTGTTACAGCCAGGGGTGTTGTATATATCAGAGTGTTACAGTGAGGGATACGGGATATATCACGATGCTACGGTGCAGAGTGAGGGATATATCTCTGTGTTACAGTCAGGTGTGTGTGATATATTTGAGTGTTACAGTGTGTGGTGTGGGCTATATCAGAGTGTTATTGTGAGGGGTGTGAGATATTTTAAAGAATTATAGTGCGGTGTTTGAGGACTATCAAAGTGTTACAGTGAGGGAAGTGGGACATATCAGAGTGTTACACTGATGGCTGAGGGATATATTAGTGTTACTGTGAGGTGTTTTGGATATATTAGAGTGTTACGGTGAGGGGAGTGGGCTGTATCAATGTGTTATTGTGAGGGGTGTGGGGTATATCAAAGAGTTACACTGTGGGGTGTGTGGAGAATCAATGTGTTACAGTGAGGGAAGTGGGACATATCAGAGTGTTACAGTGAGCGATATGGGGTATATCAGAGTATTACAGTGAACACACAGCGAGGGTTGTTGGATATATCAGTGTTACTGTGAGGGGTGAGGTATATATCAGAATGCTACAGTGAGCAGTATCAGATATATACGAGTGTTACAGTGAGGGGTGAGGGATTATATCAAAATGTTGCAGTGAATGGTGTGGGCCATATTAGGTGTTAGAGTGAGAGGTGTGGGATGTATCAGTTGGTTACAGTGAGGGATGGGGGGGCTATCAGTGTGTTACAGTGAGGGATGTGGGGTAGATCAGAGTGTTACAGTAAGTGATGGGTATATCAGAGTGTTACAATGAGGGGTGATGGATAACTCACAGTGTTACTGTAAGGGGTGTGGAATATATCAGAGTGTTACAGTGATGGGTGTGGGATATATTAGTGTTACAGTGAGGTGTGTGGGATATATAAGAGTGTTATGGTGAGGGTTGTGGGATATGTCAGAATGTTACAGTGAGGGTTGTGAGATATGTCAGTGTGTTGCAGCCAGGGGTGTGGGATATTTCAGAGTGTTACAGTGAGGGATGCGGGATATATCAAGATGCTACGCTAGGGGTGAGGGATATATCACTGTGTTACAGTCAGGTGTGTGTGATATATTAGAGTGTTACGGTGTGCGGAGTGGGCTATATCAGAGTGTTATGGTGAGGGGTGTGGGTTTATCAAAGAATTATAATGCGGGGTGTGAGGAGTATCAAAGTGTTACAGTGAGGCGAGTGAGACATTTCAGGGTTTTACAGTGAGGGGTATGCGGTATATCAGAGTATTACAGTAAACACCTTACTGGGATACTTCAAATGTTACAGTGAGGGGTGTGGGATATGTCACAGTGTTACAGTGTGGGGTGTGGGATATGTCAGAGCGTTACAGTGAGGGGTGTGGGTTATGTCAGAGTGTTACAGTGAGGGGTGTGGGAAATGTCAGAGTGTTACCGTGAGGGGTGTGGGATATGTCAGAGTGTTACAGTGAGGGGTCTGGGAAATGTCAGAGTGTTACCGTGAGGGGTGTGGGATATGTCAGAGTGTTACAGTGAGGTGTGTGGGATTTGTCAGAATGTTACGGTGAGGGGTGTGGGATATGTCAGAGTGTTACAATGAGGGGTGTGGGATTTATCAGTGTGTTACAGTGAGGAGTGTGGGGTATATCAGAGTGTTATAGTGAAGGGCATGGGATATATCAGAGTGTTACAGTGAAGGGTGTGGGATATTTCACAGTGTTACAGTGAGGGGTGTGGGATACATCAGTGTTACTGTGAGGTGTTTGGGATATACAAGAGTGTTACGGTGAGCGGAGTGGGCTATATCAGAGTGTTCTTGTGAGGGGTGTGGGGTATATAAAAGTGTTATAGTGCGGGCTGTGTGGAGTATTAATGTGTTACAGTGAGGGGAGTTGGACATATTAGAGAGTTACAGTGAGGTGGATGGGGTATATCAGATTATTACAGTAAACACCTTACTGGGATATATCAAATGCTACAGTGAGGTCTGTGGGATATATCAGAGTGTTACACTGAGGGGTTTGGAATATGTCAGAGTGTTTCATTGAGGGGTCGGGGATATGTCAGAGGGTTGCAGCGAGGGATATGGGATTTATCAGTGTGTTATAGTGAGGAGTGTGGGGTATATCAGAGTGTTACAGTAAGGGGTGTGGGATATATCAGAGTATTACAGTGAGGGGTGTGTGATATATCAGAGTGTTACAGTGAGGGGTGTAGGATATATCAGTGTGTTACAGTCAGGTGTGTGTGATATATTAGAGTGTTACGGTGAGCGGAGTGGGCTATGTCAGAGTGTTACAGTGAGGGGTGTGGGATATATCAGAGTGTTACAGTGAGGGGTGTGGGATGTATCAGAGTGTTACAGTGAGGGGTGGGGGATATATCAGTGTGTTACAGTCAGGTGTGTGTGATATATCAGAGTGTTACGGTGAGCAGAGTGGGCTATGTCAGAGTGTTATTGTGAGGTGTGTGGTGTGTATCAAAGAGTTATAGGGTGGGGTGTGGGGAGTATCAAGGTGTTACAGTGAGGGGATTGGGACATATCAGAGTGTTACAGTGAGGGGTATGGGGTATATCAGAGTGTTACAGTAAACACCTTACTGGGATATATCAAATGTTACAGTGAGGGGTGGGGGATATGTCAGAGGGTTGCATTGAGGGGTGTGGGATATCAGAATGTTACAGCGATGGGTGTTGGATATTTCAGTGTTACTATGAGGGGTGAGGAATATACCAGAATGCTACAGTGAGCCGTGTCGGATATATACAGGTGTTACAGTGAGGGGTGAGGGATATATCAAAATGTTGCAGTGAATGGGGTGGCCATATTAGATGTTATAGTGACAGGCATTGGATATATCAGTTTTTTACAGTGAGGGATGGGGGGTATCAATGTGTTACAGTGAGGGGTGTGGGGTATATCAGAGTGTTATAGTGAGGAGTGTGGGAAATGTCAGAGTGTTACAGTGAGGGGTGTGGGGTATATCAGAGTGTTACAGTGAGGGGTTGGATATATGTCGGAGGGTTGCAGTGAGGAGAGTGGGATATGTCAGAGTGTTACAGTGATGGGTGTGGGATATGTCAGAGTGTTACAATGAGGAGTGTGGGATATGTCAGAGTGTTACAGCGAGGGATATGGGATATGTCAGAGTGTTACAGCGAGGAATATGGGATATGTCAGAGTGTGACAGTGTGAGGTATATCAGAGTGTTACAGTAAGGGGTGCGGGATATATCAGAGTGTTATTGTGAGGCATGCGGGATATGTCAGAGTGTTACAGTGAGGTGTGTGGGATATATAAGAGAGTTACGGTGAGGGTTGAGGGATATGTCAGAATGTTACAGTATGGGGTGTTGGGATATATCAGAGTGTTACATTGAGGGGTGTGGGATATATCAGTGTGATACAGTGAGTAATGTGGGATCTATCACAGTTACAGTGAGGGATGCGAGATATATCAGAGAGTTAAAGTGAGGCGTGTATTTTATATCAGAGTCTTAGACTGAGGGGCGTGGAATATATCAGTGTGACAGAGAGAGGTGTGGCATATATCAAAGTGCAACATTGAGGGGTATGGGATATATAAGAGTGTTATAGTGAGTGGTGTGGAATATGTTACAGTGAGGGGTGTTGGGTATATCAGAGTGTTACTGTGAGGGGTGTGGGATATATCAGAGTGTCACAATGAGAGATGTCGGAAAAATCAGAGATATTGTAATGGGTGTGGGAAAGATTAGAGTGTTACAGTGAGGGGTGCGTGATATATAAGAGTGTTACGGTGAGCGGTGTGGGCTATATCAGAGTGTTATTGTGAGGGTAGTGGGGATTATCAAAGAGTTGTAGTGCGGTGTGTGTGGAGTATCAAAGTGTTACGGTGAGGTGGGTGGGAGATCTCAGAGTGTTACACTAAACACCTTACTAGGATAGATCAAATGTTAGTGAGTGGTGTGGGATATATCAAATGTTACATTGAGGGGTGTGGAATATGTCAGAGTGTTACAGCGAGGGATATGGGATATATCAGAGTGTTACAGCGAGGGATATGGGATATGTCAGAGTGTTAAAGCGAGGGGTGTGGGATATGTCCGAGTGCTACAGTGAGGGGTGTGGGATATATCAGAATATTTCGGCGAGGGGTGAGTGGTATATCAGTGTGTTGCAGCCAGGTGTTTGAGATATATCAGAGTGTTACAGTGGGAGATGTGGGGTATATCAGCGTGTTACAGTGAGGGGTGTCGGAAATATCAGAAGGATACAGTAATGGGTGTGGGATATATCAGAGTGTTACAGTGGGAGATGTGGGGTATGTCAGAGTTGTACTGTGAGGGGTGGGGGATATATCAGAGTGTTACATTGAGGGATGCAGGATATATCAGGATGTTACGGTGAGGGGTGAGGGATATATCAGTGTGTTACAATCAGGTGTGTGGGATTTATTTGAGTGTTACGGTGAGCGGAGTGGGCTATAACAGAGTGTTATTGTGAGGGGTGTGGGGTATATCAACGAGTTATCGTGCAGGGTGTGAGGAGTATCAAAATATGACAGTGAGGGGAGTGGGACATATCAGAGTGTTACAGTGAGGAGTGTGGGATATGTCAGAGTGTAACAGTTAGGGCTGTGGGATATGTCAGCGTGTTACAGTGAGGGCTGTGGGATATGTCCATGGGGTGTGAAGTATATCAAAGAGTTATAGTGTGGGGTGTGAGGAGTATCAAAATATGATAGTGAGGGGAGTGGGACATATCAATGCATTACAGTGAGGGGTATGGGGTATATCAGAGTACTACAGTAAACGCCAAACTGGGATATATCAAATGTTACAGTGAGGGGTGTGGGATATGTCAGAGTGTTACAGTGAGGAGTTTGGAATATGTCAGAGTGTTACAGTGAGGGGTGTGTGAAATGTCAGAGTGCTCCAGTGAGGAGTGTTGGATATATCAGAGTGTTACAGCGAGGTATATGGGATATGTCAGAGTGTTACAGCGAGGGGTGGGGGATATGTCAGAGTTGCAGTGGGGGGTGTCGGATACGTCAGAGTGTTACAGTGAGGGGTATGGGATATATCAGAGTTTTACAGTGAGGTGTATGGGATATATCAGAGTGTTACAGTGAGTGATGTGGGATATGTCAGAGCGTAACAGTTAGGGGTGTGGGATATATCAGAGTGTTACAGTGAGGGGTGTGGGGTATATCAGATTGTTACAGTGAGAGGTGTGGGATATCTCAGAGTGTTACAGTGAGGGGTGTGGGATATGTCAGAGTGTTACAGTGAGGTGTGGCGTATATCAGAGTGTTACAATAAGGGGTGCGGGATATATCAGTGTGTTACAGTGAAGGGTGTGGGTTATGTCAGGGTGCTACAATGAGGTGGGTGGGATGTATCAGAGTATTACAGTGAGGGATGGGGGATATATCAGAGTGTTACAGTAGGAGATGTGGGATATCTCAGTGTGTTACAGTGAGGGGTGTGGGATATGTCAGAGTGTTACAGTGAGGTGTGGCGTATATCAGAGTGTTACAATAAGGGGGTGGGATATATCAGTGTGTTACAGTGCGGGGTGGGGAATATATCAGAGTGTTATTGTGAGGGGTGTGGGGTATATCAGAGTGTTATTGTGAGGGTAGTGGGGATTATCAAAGAGTTGTAGTGCGGGGTGTGGGGAGTATCAAAGTGTTAGAGTGAGGTGGGTGGGAGATCTCAGAGTGTTACAGTAAACACCTTACTAGGATAGATCAAATGTTACAGTGAGTGGTGTGGGATATATCAAATGTTACAGTGAGGGATGTGGAATATGCCAGTGTTACAGCGAGGGGTGTGGGATATATCAGAGTGTTACAGTGAGGGGTGTGGGATATGTCAGTCGTACAGCGAGGGATATGGGATATGTCAGCGTGTTACAGTGAGGGGTGTGGGATATGTCAGAGTGTTACAGCGAGGTATATGGGATATGTCAGAGTGTTACAGCGAGGGGTGTGGGATATGTTAGAGTGTTACAGCGAGGTTTTTGGGATATGTCAGAGTGTTACAGTGAAGGGTGGGGGATATGTCAGAAAGTTTCAGTGAGGGGTGTGTGATATGTCAGAGTGTTACAGTGAGGGGTGTGGGATATGTCAAAGAGTTACAGTGAGATGTGTGGGATATGTTAGAGTGTTAGAGTGAGGGGTGTCGGATACGTCAGAGTGTTACAGTGAGGTGTTTGGGGTGTATCAGAGTGTTAAAGTGGGTGTGGGAAATGACAGATTGTTACAGTTAGGGGTGTGGGATATGTCAGAGTGTTGCAGTGAGTGGTGTGGGATATATCCGAGTGTTATAATGAGAGCTGTGAGGTATAGGAGAGTTCTACAGTGAGGGCTGTGTGGTATATCAGCGTGTTACAGTGAGGGGTGTGGGATGTATCAGGGTGTTACAATGAGGGGTGTGGGATGTATCAGTGTGTTACAGTGAGGGGTGCGGGATATATCAGAGTGTTACAGTGAGTGGAGTGGGATATGTCAGAGTGTTACAGTGAGGTGTGGGGTATATCAGAGTGTTACAATGAGTGGTGTGGACTGTATCAGTGTTACAGTGAAGGGTGTGGGTTATGTCAGGGTGTTGCAGTGAGGTGTTTGGTGTGTATCAGAGTGTTACAGTGAGTGGTGTGCGATACCTCACAGTGTTACACTGAGGCATGTGGGATATATCAGTGTTACAGTGAGGGGTGGGGGATATATCAGAGTGTTACAGTGAGGGGAGCGGGGTATATCAGGATGTTACAGTCAGGTTTGTGGGATATATTAGAGAGTTATGATGAGCGGAGTGGGCTATATAGAGTGTTATTGTGAGGGGTGTGGGCTATATCAGAGTGTTATTGTGAGGGTTGTGGGGTATGTCAGTGTGTTACAGCAAGGGATATGGGATATGTCAGTGTGTTACAGCGAGGGGTGTGGGATATGTCAGCGTGTTACAGCGAGGTATATGGGATATGTCAGAGTATTACAGTGAGGGGTGTGGGATATGTCAGAGTGTTACAACGAGGTATATGGGATATGTCAGAGTGTTACAGTGAAGGGTGGGGGATATGTCAGAAAGTTGCAGTGAGGTGTGTGTGATATGTCAGAGTGTTACAGTGAGGGGCGTGGGATATGTCAGAGAGTTACAGTGAGACATGTGGGATATGTCAGAGTGTTATAGTGAGGGGTGTCGGATACGTCAGAGTGTTACAGTGAGGTATTTGTGGTGTATCAGAGTGTTAAAGTGTGGGATATGACAGATTGTTACAGTTAGGGGTGTGGGATATGTCAGAGTGTTGCAGCGAGGAGAGTGGGATATATCAGAGTGTTACAATGAGGGGTGTGGACTATATCAGTGTTACAGTGAGCGGTGCAGGATATAACAGAGTGTTACAGTGAAGGGTGTGGGTTATGTCAGGGTGTTACAGCGAGGTGTGTGGGGTTTATCAGTATGTTACAGTGAGTGTTGTGCGATACATCTGAGTGTTACACTGAGGGGTGTAGGATATATCAGAGTGTTACAGGAGTGGTGTGGTATATGTCAGTGTTATAATGAGGGGTGTGGGGTATATCAGAATGTTACAATGAGGGGTGTGGAATATATCAGTGTTACAGTGAGGGGTGTGGGGTATATCAGAGTGTTACAGTGAGGGGTGTCGGTTATATCAGAGTGTTACAGTGAGTGTTGTGGGATATGTCAGAGTGTTACAATGAGGGGTGTGGACTATATCATTTTTACAGTGAGGGGTGCGCGATATATCAGAGTGTTACAGTGAAGGGTGTGGGTTATGTAAGGGTTTTACAGTGTCATGTGTGGGGTGTATCAGTATGTTACAGTGAGTGGTGTGTGATACATCAGAGTGTTACACTGAGGGGTGTGGGATATATCAGAGTGTTACAGTGAGTGGTGTGGTATATGTCAGTGTTATAATGAGGCGTGTGGGGTATATCAGAATGTTACAATGAGCAGTGTGGAATATATCAGTATTACAGTGAGAGGTGCGGGATATATCAGAGTGTTACAGTGAAGGTTGTGGATTATGTCAGGGTGTTACAGTGAGGGGTGTGGGATATATCAGGTGTAAAGGTGAGGAGTGTGGGATATATCAGAATGTTTCGATGAGGGGTGTGTGGTATATCAATGTGTTGCAACCAGGTGTGTGGGATATATCAGAGTGTTACAGTGAGGGTTGTGGGATATATCAGAGTGTTACAGTGAGGGTTGTGGGATATATCAGGGTGTTACAGTGAGGGTTGTGGGATATATCAGAGTTTCATGGTGAGACGTGTCGGAAATATCAGAGATACTGTAATCAGTGCGGGCTATATCAGAGTGTTATTGTGAGGGGTGTGGGGTATATCAGAGTGTTATTGTGAGGGTAGTGGGGATTATCAAAGAGTTGTAGTGCGGGGTGTGGGGAGTATCAAAGTGATACCGTGAGATGGGTGGGAGATCTCGGAGTGTTACAGTAAATACCTTACTAGGATAGATCAAATGTTACAGTGAGTGGTGTGGGATATATCAAATGTTACAGAGGGATGTGGAATATGCCAGAGTGTTACAGCAAGGGATATGGGATATATCAGAGTGTTACAGTGAGGGGTGTGGGATATGTCAGAGTGTTACAGCGAGGGATATGGGATATGTCAGCGTGTTACAGCGAGGGGTGTGGGATATGTCAGAGTGTTACAGCGAGGTATATGGGATATATCAGAGTGTTACAGTGAGGAGTGTGGGATATGTCAGAGTGTTACAGCGACGGATATGGGATATGTCAGCGTGTTACAGCGAGGGGTGTGGGATATGTCAGTGTTACAGCGAGGTGTGTGGGATATGTCAGAGTGTTACAGCGAGGTATATGGGATATGTCAGAGTGTTACAGTGAAGGGTGGGGGATATGTCAGAAAGTTGCAGTGAGGGGTGTGTGATATGTCAGAGTGTTACAGTGAGGGGTGTGGGATATGTCAGAAAGTTGCAGTGAGGGGTGTGTGATATGTCAGAGTGTTACAGTGAGGGGTGTGGGATATGTCAGAGAGTTACAGTGAGACGTGTGGGATATGTCAGAGGGTTAGAGTGAGGGGTGTCGAATACGTCAGAGTGTTACAGTGAGGTGTTTGGGGTGTATCAGAGTGTTAAAGTGAGGGGTGTGGGATATGACAGATTGTTACAGTTAGGGGTGTGGGATATGTCAGAGTGTTGTAGTGAGGGGTGTGGGATATGTCCAAGTGTTATAATGAGAGCTGTGAGGTATAGGAGAGTTCCACAGTGAGGGCTGTGTGGTATATCAGCGTGTTACAGTGAGGGGTGTGGGATGTATCAGGGTGTTACAGTGAGGGGTGTGGGATGTATCAGTGTGTTACAGTGAGGGGTGTGGGATATGTCAGAGTGTTACAGTGAGGTGTGGGGTATATCAGAGTGTTACAATGAGTGGTGTGGACTGTATCAGTGTTACAGTGAAGGGTGTGGATTATGTCAGGGTGTTGCAGTGAGATGTTTGGGGTGTATCAGAGTGTTACAGTGAGGGGTGGGGGTTATATCAGAGTGTTACAGTGAAGGGTGTGGGTTATGTCAGGGTGTTACAGTGAGGTGTGTGGGATATGTCAGAGTGTTACAGCGAGGTATATGGGATATGTCAGAGTGTTACAGTGAAGGGTGGGGGATATGTCAGAAAGTTGCAGTGAGGGGTGTGTGATATGTCAGAGTGTTACAGTGAGGGGTGTGGGATATGTCAGAGAGTTACAGTGAGACGTGTGGGATATGTCAGAGTGTTAGAGTGAGGGGTGTCGAATACGTCAGAGTGTTACAGTGAGGTGTTTGGGGTGTATCAGAGTGTTAAAGTGAGGGGTGTGGGATATGACAGATTATTACAGTTCGGGGTGTGGGATATGTCAGAGTGTTGTAGTGAGGGGTGTGGGATATGTCCAAGTGTTATAATGAGAGCTGTGAAGTATAGGAGAGTTCTACAGTGAGGGCTGTGTGGTATATCAGCGTTTTACAGTGAGGGGTGTGGGATGTATCAGGGTGTTACAGTGAGGGGAGCGGGATATATCAGGATGTTACAGTCAGGTTTGTGGGATATATTAGAGTGTTACGATGAGCGGAGTGGGCTATATAGAGTGTTATTGTGAGGGGTGTGGGCTATATCAGAGTGTTATTGTGAGGGTTGTGGGGTATGTCAGAGTGTTACAGCAAGGGATATGGGATATGTCAGTGTGTTACAGCGAGGGGTGTGGGATATGTCAGAGTGTTACAGCGAGGTATATGGGATATGTCAGAGTATTACAGCGAGGGGTGTGGGATATGTCAGAGTGTTACAACGAGGTATATGGGATATGTCAGAGTGTTATAGTGAAGGGTGGGGGATATGTCAGAAAGTTGCAGTGAGGTGTGTGTGATATGTCAGAGTGTTACAGTGAGGGACGTGGGATATGTCAGAGAGTTACAGTGAGACATGTGGGATATGTCAGAGTGTTATAGTGAGGGGTGTCGGATATGTCAGAGTGTTACAGTGAGGTGTTTGTGGTGTATCAGAGTGTTAAAGTGAGGGGTGTGGGATATGACAGATTGTTACAGTTAGGGGTGTGGGATATGTCAGAGTGTTGCAGCGAGGAGAGTGGGATATATCAGAGTGTTACAATGAGGGGTGTGGACTATATCAGTGTTACAGTGAGCAGTGCAGGATATAACAGAGTGTTACAGTGAAGGGTGTGGGTTATGTCAGGGTGTTACAGTGAGGTGTGTGGGAAAAAGCAGAGTTTTACAGGGAGGGGTGGGGGATATATCAGAGTGTTACAGTGAAAGGTTTGGGTTATGTCAGGGTGTTACAGTGTGGTGTGTGGGGTGTATAAGTATGTTACAGTGAGTGGTGTGTGATACATCAGAGTGTTACACTTTGGGGTGTGGGATATATCAGAGTGTTACAGTGAGTGTTGTGGGATATGTCAGAGTGTTACAGCGAGGTATATGGGATATGTCAGAGTGTTACAGTGAAGGGTGGGGGATATGTCAGAAAGTTGCAGTGAGGGGTGTGTGATATGTCAGAGTGTTACAGTGAGGGGTGTGGGATATGTCAGAGAGTTACAGTGAGACGTGTGGGATATGTCAGAGTGTTAGAGTGAGAGGTGTCGAATACGTCAGAGTGTTACAGTGAGGTGTTTGGGGTGTATCAGAGTGTTAAAGTGAGGGGTGTGGGATATGACAGATTATTACAGTTAGGGGTGTGGGATATGTCAGAGTGTTGTAGTGAGGGGTGTGGGATATGTCCAAGTGTTATAATGAGAGCTGTGAAGTATAGGAGAGTTCTATAGTGAGGGCTGTGTGGTATATCAGCGTTTTACAGTGAGGGGTGTGGGATGTATCAGGGTGTTACAGTGAGGGGAGCGGGATATATCAGGATGTTACAGTCAGGTTTGTGGGATATATTAGAGTGTTACGATGAGCGGAGTGGGCTATATAGAGTGTTATTGTGAGGGGTGTGGGCTATATCAGAGTGTTATTGTGAGGGTTGTGGGATATGTCAGAGTGTTACAGCAAGGGATATGGGATATGTCAGTGTGTTACAGCGAGGGGTGTGGGATATGTCAGAGTGTTACAGCGAGGTATATGGGATATGTCAGAGTATTACAGCGAGGGGTGTGGGATATGTCAGAGTGTTACAACGAGGTATATGGGATATGTCAGAGTGTTATAGTGAAGGGTGGGGGATATGTCAGAAAGTTGCAGTGAGGTGTGTGTGATATGTCAGAGTGTTACAGTGAGGGACGTGGGATATGTCAGAGAGTTACAGTGAGACATGTGGGATATGTCAGAGTGTTATAGTGAGGGGTGTCGGATATGTCAGAGTGTTACAGTGAGGTGTTTGTGGTGTATCAGAGTGTTAAAGTGAGGGGTGTGGGATATGACAGATTGTTACAGTTAGGGGTGTGGGATATGTCAGAGTGTTGCAGCGAGGAGAGTGGGATATATCAGAGTGTTACAATGAGGGGTGTGGACTATATCAGTGTTACAGTGAGCGGTGCAGGATATAACAGAGTGTTACAGTGAAGGGTGTGGGTTATGTCAGGGTGTTACGGTGAGGTGTGTGGGAAAAAGCAGAGTGTTACAGGGAGGGGTGGGGGATATATCAGAGTGTTACAGTGAAAGGTTTGGGTTATGTCAGGGTGTTACAGTGTGGTGTGTGGGGTGTATAAGTATGTTACAGTGAGTGGTGTGTGATACATCAGAGTGTTACACTTTGGGGTGTGGGATATATCAGAGTGTTACAGTGAGTGTTGTGGGATATGTCAGAGTGTTACAATGAGGGGTGTGGACTATATCATTGTTACAGTGAGGGGTGCAGGATATATCAGAATGTTACAGTGAAGGGTGTGGTATATGTCAGTGTTATAATGAGGGGTGTGGGGTATATCAGAATGTTACAATGAGGGTTGTGGAATATATCAGTGTTACAGTGAGGGGTGTGGGGTATATCCGAGTGTTACAGTGAGGGGTGTCGGTTATATCAGAGTGTTACAGTGAGATGTGGGGGATATCAGAGTGTTACAATGAGGGGTGTGGACTATATCATTTTTACAGTGAGGGGTGCGCGATATATCAGAGTGTTACAGTGAAGGGTGTGGGTTATGTAAGGGTTTTACAGTGTCGTGTGTGGGGTGTATCAGTATGTTACAGTGAGTGGTGTGTGATACATCAGACTGTTACACTGAGGGGTGTGGGATATATCAGAGTGTTACAGTGAGTGGTGTGGTATATGTCAGTGTTATAATGAGGCGTGTCGTATATATCAGAATGTTACAATGAGCGGTGTGGAATATATCAGTATTACAGTGAGAGGTGCGGGATATATCAGAGTGTGACAGTGAAGGTTGTGGATTATGTCAGGGTGTTACAGTGAGGGGTGTGGGATATATCAGGTGTAAAGGTGAGGAGTGTGGGATATATCAGAATGTTTCGATGAGGGGTGTGTGGTATATCAATGTGTTGCAACCAGGTGTGTGGGATATATGAGTGTTACAGTGAGGGTTGTGGGATATATCAGAGTGTTACAGTGAGGGTTGTGGGATATATCAGGGTGTTACAGTGAGGGTTGTGGGATATATCAGAGTTTCACGGTGAGACGTGTCGGAAATATCAGAGATACTGTAATCAGTGTGGGATATATTAGAGTGTTATAGTGAGGGGTGCGGTATCTATCAGGACGTTACGGTGAGGTGTGAGGGATATATCTGTGTGTTACAGTCAGGCTTGTGGAATATTTTAGATTGTTACGGTGAGCGGTGTGGGCTATATCAGAGTGTTATTGTGAGGGGTGTGGGGTATATCAGAGTGTTATTGTGAGGGTAGTGGGGATTATCAAAGAGTTGTATTGCGGGGTGTGGGGAGTATCAAAGTGTTACCGTGAGGTGGGTGGGAGATCTCAGAGTGTTACAGTAAACATCTTACTAGGATAGATCAAATGTTACAGTGAGTGGTGTGGGATATATCAAATGTTACAGTGAGGGATGTGGAATATGCCAAAGTGTTACAGCAAGGGATATGGGATATATCAGAGTGTTACAGTGAGGGGGTGTGGGATATGTCAGAGTGTTACAGCGAGGGATATGGGATATGTCAGCGTGTTACAGCGAGGGGTGTGGGATATGTCAGAGTGTTACAGCGAGGTATATGGGATATATCAGAGTGTTACAGTGAGGGGTGTGGGATATGTCAGAGTGTTACAGCGACGGATATGGGATATGTCAGCGTGTTACAGCGAGGGGTGTGGGATATGTCAGTGTTACAGCGAGGTGTGTGGGATATGTCAGAGTGTTACAGCGAGGTATATGGGATATGTCAGAGTGTTACAGTGAAGGGTGGGGGATATGTCAGAAAGTTGCAGTGAGGTGTGTGTGATATGTCAGAGTGTTACAGTGGGGGGTGTGGGATATGTCAGAGAGTTACAGTGAGACGTGTGGGATATGTCAGAGTGTTAGAGTGAGGGGTGTCGAATACGTCAGAGTGTTACAGTGAGGTGTTTGTGGTGTATCAGAGTGTTAAAGTGAGGGGTGTGGGATATGACAGATTGTTACAGTTAGGGGTGTGGGATATGTCAGAGTGTTGTAGTGAGGGGTGTGGGATATGTCCAAGTGTTATAATGAGAGCTGTGAGGTATAGGAGAGTTCTACAGTGAGGACTGTGTGGTATATCAGCGTGTTACAGTGAGGGGTGTGGGATGTATCAGGGTGTTACAGTGAGGTGTGTGGGATGTATCAGTGTGTTACACTGAGGCATATAGGATATATCAGTGTTACAGTGAGGGGTGGGGGATATATCAGAATGTTACAGTGAGGGGTGTGTGATATGTCAGAGTGTTACAGTGAGGGGTGTGGGATATGTGAGAGAGTTACAGTGAGATGTGTGGGATATGTCAGAGTGTTAGAGTGAGGTGTTTGGGGTGTATCAGAGTGTTAAAGTGAGGGGTGTGGGATATGACAGATTGTTACAGTTAGGGGTGTGGGATATGTCAGAGTGTTGTAGTGAGGGGTGTGGGATATGTCCAAGTGTTATAATGAGAGCTGTGAGGTATAGGAGAGTTCTACAGTGAGGACTGTGTGGTATATCAGCGTGTTACAGTGAGGGGTGTGGGATGTATCAGGGTGTTACAGTGAGGTGTGTGGGATGTATCAGTGTGTTACACTGAGGCATATGGGATATATCAGTGTTACAGTGAGGGGTGGGGGATATATCAGAGTGTTACAGTGAGGGGTGTGTGATATGTCAGAGTGTTACAGTGAGGGGTGTGGGATATGTGAGAGAGTTACAGTGAGATATGTGGGATATGTCAGAGTGTTAGAGTGAGGTGTTTGGGGTGTATCAGAGTGTTAAAGTGAGGGGTGTGGGATATGACAGATTGTTACAGTTGGGGGTGTGGGATATGTCAGAGTGTTGTAGTGAGGGGTGTTGAATATGTCCGAGTGTTATAACGAGAGCTGTGGTATAGGAGAGATCTACAGTGAGGGCTGTGTGGTATATCAGCGTGTTACAGTGAGGGGTGTGGGATGTATCAGTGTGTTACAGTGAGGGGTGTGGGATATGTCAGAGTGTTACAGTGAGGTGTGGGGTATAGCAGAGTGTTACAATGAGTGGTGTGGACTGTATCAGTGTTACATTGAAGGGTGTGGGTTATGTCAGGGTGTTGCAGTGAGGTGTTTGGGGTGTATCAGAGTGTTACAGTGAGGGGTGGGGGTTATATCAGAGTGTTACAGTGAACGGTGTGGGTTATGTCAGGGTGTTACAGTGAGGTGTGTGGGGTGTATCAGAGTGTTACATTGAGTGGTGTGCGATACCTCAGAGTGTTACAGTGAGGGGAGCGGGATATATCAGAATGTTACTGTCAGGTTTGTGAGATATATTAGAGTGTTACGATGAGCGGAGTGGGCTATATCAGAGTGTTATTATGAGGGGTGTGGGGTATATCAAAGAGTTATAGTGCGGGGTGTGAGCAGTATCAAAATATTAGAGTGAGGGGAGTGGGACATATCAGAGTGTTACAGTGAGGGGTATGGGGTATATCAGAGTACTGCAGTAAACACGTTAGTGGGATATATCATATGTTACATTGAGGGGCGTGGGATATATCTGAGTGTTACAGTGAGGAGTGTGGAATATGCCAGTGTGTTACAGTGAGGGGTGTGGGATATGTCAGAACGTTACAGCAAGGGATATGGGATATGTCAGCGTGTTACAGCGAGGGGTGTGGGATATGTCAGAGTGTTACAGCGAGGTATATGGGATATGTCAGAGTGTTACAGTGAGGTATATGGGATATGTCAGATTGTTACAGTGAAGGGTGGGGTATATGTCAGAGTGTTACAATGAGGTGTTTGGGGTGTATTAGAGTGTTAAAGTGAGGGGTGTGGGATATGACAGATTGTTACAGTTAGGTGTGTGGGATATGTCAGAGTGTTGCAGCGAGGAGAGTGGGATATATAAGAGTGTTACAATGAGGGGTGTGGACTATATCAGTGTTACAGTGAGGGGTGTGGGATATATCAGAGTGTTACAGTGAAGGGTGTGGGTTATGTCAGAGTGTTACAGTGAGGGGTGTGGGATATATCAGAGTGTTACAGTGAAAGGTTTGGGTTATGTCAGGGTGTTACAGTGTGGTGTGTGGGGTGTATAGGTATGTTACAGTGAGTGGTGTGCGATACATCAGAGTGTTACACTTTGGGGTGTAGGATATATCAGAGTGTTACAGTGAGTGTTGTGGGATATGTCAGAGTGTTACAATGAGGGGTGTGGACTATATCAGTGTTACAGTGAGGGGTGTGGGATATATCAGAATGTTACAGTGAAGGGTGTGGGTTATGTCAGGGTGTTACAGTGAGGTGTGTGGGTTTTATCAGTATGTTACAGTGAGTGGTGTGTGATACATCAGAGTGTTACACTGAGGTGTGTGGGATATATCAGAGTGTTACAGTGAGTGGTGTGGTACATGTCAGTGTTATAATGAGGGGTGTGGGGAAATCAGAATGTTACAGTGAGGGGTGTGGAATATATCAGTGTTACAGTGAGGGGTGTGGGATATGCCAGAGTGTTACAGTGAAGGTTGTGGATTATGTCAGGGTGTTACAGTGAAGGGTGTGGGATGTATCAGGTGTAAAGGTGAGGAGTGTGGGATATATCAGAATGTTTTGATGCGGGGTGTGTGGTATATCAGTGTGCTGCAACCAGGTGTGTGGGATATATCAGAGTGTTACAGTGAGGGTTGTGGGATTTATCGGAGTTTCACAGTGAGGCTTGTCGGAAATATCAGAGATACAGTAATCAGTGTGGGATATATCAGAGTGTTACAGTGAGGGGTGCGATATTTAACAGGACGTTACGGTGAGTGGTGAGGGATATATCTGTGTGTTACAGTCAAGCTTGTGGAATATTTTAGGTTGTTATGGTGAGCGGTGTGGGCTATATCAGAGTGTTATTGTGAGGGGTGTGGGGTATATCAAAGAGTTGCAGTGCAGGGTGTGGGGAGTATCAAAGTGTTACAGTGAGGGGAGTGGGACATCTCAGAGTGTTGCAGTTAACACCTTAATGAGATAGATCAAATGTTACAGTGAGAGATGTTGAATATGCCAGAGTGTTACAGTGAGGGGTGTGGGATATGTCAGAGTGTTACAGCGAGGGATATGGGATATGTCAGCATGTTACAGCGAGGGGTGTGGGATGTGTCAGCATGTTACAGCGAGGGGTGTGGGATATGTCAGAAAGTTGCAGTGAGGGGTGTGTGATATGTCAGAGTGTTACAGTGCGTGGTGTGGGATATGTCAGATTGTTACAGTGAGGTGTGGGGTATATCAGAGTGTTACAATGAGTGGTGTGGACTGTATCAGTTTTACAGTGAGTGGTGCGGGATATATCGGAGTGTTACAGTGATGGGTGTGGGTTATGTCAGGGTGTTACAGTGAGGTGTTTGGGTTGTATCAGAGTGTTACAGTGAGGGGTGGGGGTTATATCAGAGTGTTACAGTGAAGGGTGTGGGTTATGTCAGGGTGTTACAGTGAGGTGTGTGGGATGTATCAGTATGTTACAGTGAGTGGTGTGCGATACCTCAGAGTGTTGCACTGAGGATTGTGGGATATATCAGTGTTACAGTGAGGGTTGGGGGATATATCAGAGTGTTACAGTAAAGGGTGTGGGTTATGTCAGGGTGTTACAGTGAGGTGTGTGGGGTGTATTAAAGTGTTACGGTGAGTGGTGTGGGCTATATCAGAGTGTTATTGTGAGGGGTGTGGGGTATATCAAAGTGTTATAGTGCGGGGTGTGGGGAGTATCAAAGTGTTACAGTGAGGGGTGCGGGATATATCAGAGTGTTACAGTGAAGGTGGGGGATGTGTCAGAGAGTTGCAGTGAGGGGTGTGGGATATGTCAGAGTGTTACAGTGAGGGGTGTGGGATATATCAGAGTTTTGCAGTGAGGGGTGTGGGATATGTCAGAGTGTTGCAGCGAGGAGAGTGGGATATATCAGAGTGTTACAATGAGGGGTGTGGACTATATCAGTGTTACAGTGAGGGGTGTGGGATATATCAGAGTGTTACAGTGAAGGGTGTGGGTTATGTCAGGGTGTTACAGTGAGGTGTGTGGGGTGTATCAGAGTGTTACAGTGAGGGGTGTGGGATATATCAGAGTGTTACAGTGAAAGGTTTGGGTTATGTCAGGGTGTTACAGTGTGGTGTGTGGGGTGTATAGGTATGTTACAGTGAGTGGTGTGCGATACATCAGAGTGTTACACTTTGGGGTGTAGGATATATCAGAGTGTTACAGTGAGTGTTGTGGGATATGTCAGAGTGTTACAATGAGGGGTGTGGACTATATCAGTGTTACAGTGAGGGGTGCAGGATATATCAGAATCTTACAGTGAAGGGTGTGGGTTATGTCAGGGTGTTACAGTGAGGTGTGTGGGGTTTATCAGTATGTTACAGTGAGTGGTGTGTGATACATCTGAGTGTTACACTGAGGGGTGTAGGATATATCAGTGTTACAGTGAGTGGTGTCGGATATGTCAGAGTGTTATAGTGAGGGGTGTGGGGTATATCAGATTGTTACAGTGAGGTGTGGGGTATATCAGAGTGTTACATTGAGGGGTGTGGACTATATCATTTTTACAGTGAGGGGTGCGCGATATATCAGAGTGTTACAGTGAAGGGTGTGAGTTATGTCAGGGTTTTACAGTGTCGTGTGTGGGGTGTATCAGTATGTTACAGAGTGGTGTGTGATACATCAGACTGTTACACTGAGGGGTGTGGGATATATCAGAGTGTTACAGTGAGTGGTGTGGTACATGTCAGTGTTATAATGAGTGGTGTGGGGTATATCAGAATGTTACAATGAGGGGTGTGAAATATATCAGTGTTACAGTGAGGGGTGCGGGATATACCAGAGTGTTACAGTGAAGGTTGTGTGGGATGTATCAGGTGTAAAGGTGAGGAGTGTGGGATATATCAGAATGTTTTGATGCGGGGTGTGTGGTATATCAGTGTGTTGCAACCAGGTGTGTGGGATATATCAGAGTTTTACAGTGAGGGTTGTGGGATTTATCAGAGTTTCACAGTGAGGCTTGTCGGAAATATCAGAGATACAGTAATCAGTGTGGGATATATCAGAGTGTTACAGTGAGGGGTGCGATATTTAACAGGACATTACGGTGAGTGGTGAGGGATATATCTGTGTGTTACAGTCAAGCTTGTGGAATATTTTAGGTTGTTATGGTGAGCGGTGTGGGCTATATCAGAGTGTTATTGTGACGGGTGTGGGGTATATCAAAGAGATGTAGTGCAGGGTGTGGGGAGTATCAACGTGTTACAGTGAGGGGAGTGGGACATCTCAGAGTGTTACAGTAAACACCTTACTGAGATAGATCAAATGTTACAGTGAGAGATGTGGAATATGCCAGAGTGTTACAGTGAGGGGTGTGGGATATATCAGAGTGTTACAGTGAGGGGTGTGGGATATATCAGAGTGTTACAGTGAGTGGTGTGGGATATGTCAGAGTGTTACAGTGAGGGTGGGGGATATGTCAGAGTTGCAGTGAGGGGTGTGGGATATATCAGAGTGTTACAGCGAGGGATATGGGATATGACAGAGTGTTACAGCGAGAGGTGTGGGATATGTCAGAGTGCTCCAGTGAGGAGTGTGGGATATATCAGAATATTTTGGTGAGGGGTGAGTGGTATATCAGTGTGTTGCAGCCAACTGTGTGGGTTATGTCAGAGTTTTACAGTGAGGGATGTGGGATATATCAGAGTGTTACAGTGAGGGGAGCAGGATATATCAGGATGTTACAGTCAGATGTGTGGGATCTATTAGAGTGTTACGATGAGCGGAGTGGGCTATATCAGAGTGTTATTGTGAGTGGTGTGAGGTATATCAAAGAGTTATAGTGCGGGGTGTGAGCAGTATCAAAATATTACAGTGAGCGGAGTGGGACATATCAGAGTGTTACAGTGAGGGGTGTGGGACATATCAGAGTGTTATTGTGAGGGGTGTGGGGTATATACAGAGTGTTACAGTGAGGGGTATGGGGTATATCAGAGTACTGCAGGAAACACGTTACTGGGATATATCAAATGTTACAGTGAGGAGTGTGGGATATGTCAGAGTGTTACAGTGAGGGGTGTGGGACATATCAGCGTGTTACAGTGAAGGTCATGGGGTATATACAGAGTGTTACAGAGGGAGATGTGGGGTATGTCAGAGTGTTACAGTGAGGGGTGGGGGACATATCAGCGTGTTACAGTGAAGGTCATGGGGTATATACAGAGTGTTACAGAGGGAGATGTGGGGTATGTCAGAGTGTTACAGTGAGGGGTGGGGGATATATCAGAGTGTTACAGTGAAGGTCATGGGGTATATACAGAGTGTTACAGAGGGAGATGTGGGGTATGTCAGAGTGTTACAGTGAGGGGTGGGGGATATATCAGCGTGTTACAGTGAAGGTCGTGGGTTATATAAAGAGTGTTACAGAGGGAGATGTGGGGTATGTCAGAGTGTTACAGTGAGGGGTGGGGGATATATCAGAGTGTTACAGTGAGGGGAGCGGGATATATCAGGATGTTACGGTGAGGGGTGAGGGATATATCCTGTGTTACAGTGAGGGGTGTGGGTTATATCGGAGTGTTACAGTGAGGGGTGTCGGATATATCAGAGTGTTATACTGAGTGGTGTGGGATATGTCAGAGTGTTACAGTGAGGTGTGGGGTATATCAGAGTGTTACAATGAGTGGTATGGACTATATCAGTGTTACAGTGAGTGGTGCGGGATATATCAGAGTGTTACAGTGAAGGGTTTGGGTTATGTCAGGGTGTTACAGTGTGGTGTGTGGGGTATATAAGTATGTTACAGTGAGTGGTGTGCGATACATCAGTGTTACACTTTGGGGTGTGGGATATATCAGAGTGTTACAGTGAGTGTTGTGGGATATGTCAGAGTGTTACAATGAGGGGTGTGGACTATATCAGTGTTACAATGAGGGGTGTGGGATATATCAGAGTGTTACAGTGAAGAGTGTGGGTTATGTCAGGGTGTTACAGTGTGGTTTGTGGGGTGTATAAGTATGTTACAGTGAGTGGTGTGAGAAACATCAGAGTGTTACACTTTGGGGTGTGGGATATATCGGAGTGTTATAGTGAGTGTTGTGGGATATGTCAGAGTGTTACAATGAGGGGTGTGGACTATATCAGTGTTACAATGAGGGATGGGGGATATATCAGAGTGTTACAGTGTAGAGTGTGGGTTATGTCAGGGTGTTACAGTTAGAGGTGTGGGCTATATCAGGTGTATAGGTGAGTGGTGCGTGATATATCAGAATGTTCGTTGAGGGGTGAGTGGTATATCAGTGTGTTGCAACCAGGCGTGCGGGATATATCAGAGTGTTACAGTGAGGGTTTTGGGATATATCAGAGTGTCACGGTGAGGCGTGTCGGAAATATCAGAGATACAGTAATCAGTGTGGGATATATTAGAGTGTTACAGTGAGGGGTGCGGGATATATCAGGACATTATGGTGAGGTGTGAGGGATATATCTGTGTGTTACAGTCAGGCTTGTGGAATATTTTAGATTGTTACGGTGAGCGGAGTGGGCTCTAACAGAGTGTTATTGTGAGGGGTGTGGGGTATATCAAAGAGTTATAGTGCGGGGTGTGAGCAGTATCAAAATATTACAGTGAGGGGAGTGGGACATATCAGAGTGTTACAGTGAGGGGTATGGGGTATATCAGAGTACTGCAGTAAACATGTTAGTGGGATATATCAAATGTTACATTGAGGGGCGTGGGATATATCAGAGTGTTACAGTGAGGAGTGTGGAATATGCCAGAGTGTTACAGTGAGGGGAGCGGGATATGTCAGAGTGTTACAGTGAGGGGAGCGGGATATATCAGTGTGTTACGGTGAGGGGTGTGGGATATATCAGAGTGTTACAGTGAGTGGTGTGGGATATATCAGAGTGTTACAGTGAGGGGAGTGGGATATGTCAGAGTGTTACGGTGAGGGGTGTGGGATATATCAGAGTGTTACAGTGAGTGGTGTGGGATATATCAGAGTGTTACGGTGAGGGGTGTGGGATATATCAGAGTGTTACAGTGAGTGGTGTGGGATATATCAGAGTGTTACGGTGAGTGGTGTGGGCTATATCAGAGTGTTATTGTGAGGGGTGTGGGGTATATCAAAGAGTTATAGTGTGGGGTATGAGCAGTATCAAAATATTACAGTGAGGGGTATGGGGTATATCAGAGTGTTACAGTGAGTGGTATGGGGTATATCAGAGTACTGCAGTAAACACCTTACTGGGATATATCAAATGTTACAGTGAGGAGTGTGGGGTATATCAGATGTGTTACAGTGAGTGGTGTGGGGCATATCAGAGAGTGTTACAGTGAGGGGTGTGGGATATATAAGATTTTTACAGTGAGGGCTGTGGGATATATCACAGTGTTACGGTGAGGGGTGTGGGATATATCAGATTTTTACATTGAGGGGTGTGGGATATATCAGAGTGTTACAGTGAGGGGTGTGGGATATATCATAGTGTCACAGTGAGGGGTGTGGAATATATCAGATTTTACCAGTGAGGGGTGTGGGGTATATCAGAGTGTCACAGTGAGAGGTGTGGAATATATCAGATTTTTACAGTGAGGGGTGTGGGATATATCAGAGTGTTACAATGAGGTGTGTGGGATATATCAGAGTGTCACAGTGAAGGCTGTGGGATATATCAGGGTTTTACAGTGAGGGGTGTGGGATATATCAGATTTTTACAGTGAGGGTGTGGGATATATCAGAGTGTTACAGTGAGGTGTGTGGGGTATATCAGAGAGTGTTACAGTGAGGGTGTGGGCTATATCAGAGTGTTACAGTGAGGGGTGTGGGATATATCAGACTGTTACAGTGAGGGGTGTGGGATATATCAGACTGTTACAGTGAGGGGTGTGGGATATATCAGACTGTTACAGTGAGGGGTGTGGGATATATCAGACTGTTACAGTGAGGGGTGTGGGATATATCAGAGTGTTGCAGTGAGGGTGTGGGATATATCAGATTTTTACAGTGAGGGGTGTGGGATATATCAGTGTTACAGTGAGGGGTGTGGGATATATCAGAGTGTTACAGCGAGGGGTGTGGGATATATCAGACTGTTACAGTGAGGGGTGTGGGATATATCAGACTGTTACAGTGAGGGGTGTGGGATATATCAGACTGTTACAGTGAGGGGTGTGGGATATATCAGACTGTTACAGTGAGGGGTGTGGGATATATCAGACTGTTACAGTGAGGGGTGTGGGATATATCAGTGTGTTGCAGTGAGGGTGTGGGATATATCAGATTTTTACAGTGAGGGGTGTGGGATATATCAGTGTTACAGTGAGGGGTGTGGGATATATCAGAGTGTTACAGTGAGGGGTGTGGGATATATCAGAGTGTTACAGTGAGGGGTGTGGGATATATCAGTGTTACAGTGAGGGGTGTGGGATATATCAGGGTGTTACCGTGAGGGATGTGGGGCATATTTGGTTTGTTTTAAATTATTCAGACCTGTATTCCTGATCCATTATTGTGAGGATTTATCACAAGACTGCTTGTTTATTGTTTTTAGCATCTTTATTCTGATTTGATTTGTCGTGTTTTGAATTAACGTTATATTTCAAAGCAGTGCAACATGTTATTCAGACTTCCTGCTCCATAGCTGTTCCCACCCCCTCTTCATCTCCCCCTATCAGCCTATCCTTCTATTCCTTTCTCCATGTGTTTATCCAGCTTCCCCCTTAAATGTATCGATACTATTCACCTCAACCACTCCCTGTGGGAGCGAGTTCCACATTCTCCCCCCTCTCCGGGTAAAGGAGTTTCTCCTGAATTCCCCATTGGATTTGTTAGTGACTGTCTTACACTGATGGCCCCGAGTTCTGGTCCCCCCTACAAGTGGAAACATCCTCTCTACATCTTGCCCATCGAAACACATTCAGAATTTTAACGACCTCGATCAGGTCATCCCTCGGCCTTCTCACATTGAGAGAAAAGAGCTAGTTTTACACGAGATGTGAGATTGTCGTATGTGCCAATGGCCAGACTCTCCTTTGAAGCTGAAACAACCTGAGCAATAACCTGGGTTCAAATCAATGGAGGTGGTTGACATTTTAGACCATGGCAACAGGCGAAGGCCATTTAGCCCCTCGTGTTTGTTCCGAGTTAGGTCCTCGACTGATCTGTACCTGATTTCCATCTACTCACCTTGGTTCTTTAACCCTTTATCCCCTTACCCAACAAAAACCTATCAATCTCAATTTTGACATTTCCAATTTGACCCCTAGTGTCAACAGCTTTTTGGGAGAGGGTACACTACTTTGCCTCCTGGTGGCCAGTGGTCGAGGCTTCAAAGTTGGCCTGGAGCCCAAACAGTCAGGTGGGACATCATTTGGCTATTCGACCTTGAGTGCGGGTGCAGGAGATGGAGGGGTGATATTTGATCCTAACCTCACCCAACACCCAGATTCACAGCCACGCTCTAGCTCAGAAACCTTGCTGATTGCAGCCCTGCATCTCAATCTAACCCCAAGCTATAGCAGCTCACACTGACAGTGGCCATGCTGAGGGGGCCTCAGGGCAGGGGAGCCAATCATGGGAGCTCCCTGGTCTTCACGGCTCAGGGTCAGGGGGATGTGGATGGTTCTAGCCCAAGGGAGGGTGCATGGGATCCCTTACAGACACACCATCCTAGTGAGCCTTTCAGGTCAATGGGTTGATGTAAAGCCACATAGCAACAGGGTGTCATCAGAAGTGGGGAGGGGGAGTCAGGGAAGGGGCATTGAGGGAGGGGGATTTGGGGGTAGGGGGAGCTGGGGGAAATGGGGAAGGGGAGTTGAGGGGAGGGGGAGTTGGGGAGGGAGAGTTGGGGAACAGGAAGTTGGGGGAGAGGGGATTGGGGTAGGGGGAGTTAGGGTAGGGGGAGTTGGATGAGGGGATGTTGGGAGAGGGAGTGTTGGAGGAGGGAGGATTGGAGAGGGGGAGGGGAGTTGTGGAGGGGGTGTGTTGGGGAGGAGATGTTGGGGGGAGAGTTGGGGGCAGGGAGAGCTAGGGGAAGGGGGAGATAGGGAAGCGGAGTTGAGGGGAGGGGGAGTTGGGGAGAGAGGGCATTGAGGAGGAGGATTTGGGGTAGGGGAGTTGGGGGGAGGAGGTATTGGGGAGGGGGTGTTGTGGGAGGGAGGATTGGGGAGGGGAGTGGAGTTGCGGAGGGGATTTGTTGGGGGAGGAGTTGTTGGGGGGAAGAGTTGGGAGGGAGGGGGAGAAGGTGTTTGAGGGAGTGGGTTTTGGGGGGAAGGAGGATTGGGGAAGAGGAGTTGGGGAGAGGGCTTTTGGGGAGAGGGAGTTGGGGGGAGGGGAAGTTGGGGAGCAGGAGTTGGGGAGGGCTGCCAGACAGGGGGTGTTGGGAGAGGGAGTGTTGGGGGTGGAAGGATTGGGGAGGGGAGGGGGAGTTGTGGAGAGGGTGTTTGGGGGAACGTTGTAGGAGGGGGACTTGGGGAGGAGGTATTTGGGGGAGTGGGAGTTGGGGGAGAAGGTGTTTGGGGGAGTGGGTGTTGGGGGAGGGAGGATTGGGAGGGGAGAGTTGTGGGAGGAGGAGGGGGTGTTGGGGAGGGAGTGTTGAGGAGGGGGAGTTGGGAGAGGAATGGGGAGTTGGGGAGGGGGTATTTGGGGAGGGTTTGTTGGAAGGGGGTGTTGGAAGAGGGGGTGGTGTGGGAGGGAGGATTGGGGAGGGGGAGTTGCAGAAGGGGTGTTTGGGGGAGGGTGTATTGGGGAGGGAGAGTTCAGAGAGGTGTTGTTGGGGAGGGGAGGAGGTGCTGGGGAGGGGGTGTTTGGAGGAGAGTGTTGGGGGAGGGTGTGTTGGGAGAGGGGGTGTTGGGGGAAGGAGGATTGGGGAGGGGAAGGTGGAGTTGCGGAAGGGGTATTTGGGGGAAGGTGTGTTGGGGGAGGGGGTGTTAGGGGAGGAAGGATTGGAGAGGGGGATTTGGGGGAGGGGGTGTTGGGGGAGGTTTGTTGGGAAAGGGGGTGTTGGGGATAAGAATGGGGAATTTGGGAGGGGGTGTGTTGGGGGAGGGTGTGTTGGGGGGGTGTTGGGAGAGGGGGTGGTGTGGAAGGGAGGATTGGGGAGAGGGGTTACAGAAGGGTTGTTTGGGGGAGGGTGTGTTGAGGAGGGAGATTTGGGGGAGGGTGTGTTGGGGAGGGGAGGGGCAGTTGGGGAGGGGGTGTTTGGAAGAGGGTGTGTTGGGGAGGGTGTATTGGGGAGGGGTTGTCGTGGGAGGGAGGATTGGGGAGGGGTGTTTGGGGGAGGGTATGTTGGGGAGGGAGATTTGGGGGAAGGAATGTTGGGGAGGGGAGGGGTGTTGGGGAGGGAAATGGAGAGTTGGGGAGTGGGTGTATGGTGGAGGGTGTATTGAGAGAGGAGGTGTTTGGAGAGGGGGGTGGTGTGGGAGGGAGGATTGGGGAGGGGGAAGGGGAGTTGTGGAAGGGGTGTTTGGGGGTGGGTGTGTTGGGGAGGGAGTGTTGGAGGAGGGAGTGTTGGGGGAGGGATGATTGGGGAGGGGGAGTTGGGGCAGGGGGAGTTGTGGGGGGAGTTGGGGAAGGGGGAGTTGTGGAGGGGGTGTTGGGGAGTGGGTGTTGGAGGGGGAGTTGAGGGGAGGGAGGATTGGAGAGGGGGAGTTGTGGAGGGGGTGTTGGGGAGTGGGTTTTGGATAGGGAGTTGAGGGGAGGGTGGATTGGGGAGGGGGAGTTGTGGAGGGGTGTTGGGGACTGGGTGTTGGGTGGGGAGTTGAGGGGAGGGAGGATTGGGGAGGGGAAGTTGTGGAGGGGTGTTGGGGGATGGGGAGTTGTGGAGAGGGTGTTGGGGAGTGTGTGTTGGAGGGGGAGTTGAGGGGAGGGTGGATTGGAGAGGGGTAGTTGTGGAGAGGGTGTTGGGGAGTGGGTGTTGGGTGGGGAGTTGAGGGGAGGGAGGATTGGGGAGGGGGAGTTGTGGAGGGGTGTTGGGGAGTGGCTGTTGGGTGGAGAGTTGAGGGGAAGGAGGATTGGGGCGCGGGAGTTGTGGAGGGGTGTTGGGGGAGGGGGAGTTGTGGAGGGCTGTTGGGGGAGGCTGTGTTGGGGGAGGGAATGTTATGGGGGGAAGATTGGGGAGCGGGTGTTTGGGGGAAGGGGAGTTGGGAGAGGGGGGTACTTGGGGGCAGTGAGTGTGAATGAGTCTGTCAGGGCCCAGCGTCTGCCATGTGCTGGAGGATCAGGAAGGGAAACACAAAGCAGCAACTGTGGCAGCGACAGACCATTTCCCACTCCCTGTGTCTTCCTGACAGACCCTCTGAATCCCCTGAGGGTCCGGGACGGTTGGGGGGGTGGGGTTTGCAGGTGTGGAGTGGGTGTAGGAGGATGAACGAGGGGAAATGGAAAGTCAGCAGAGTCAGCTCGGATACACAGTGAGGGAGAGTACAGCAGAGTCAGCTCGGATACACAGTGAAGGAGAGTACAGCAGAGTCAGCTCGGATACACAGTGAAGGCGATTACAGCAGAGTCAGCTCGGATACACAGTGAAGGAGAGTACAGCAGAGTCAGCTCGGATACACAGTGAAGGAGTGTACAGCACATTCAGCTCGGATACACAGTGATGGAGAGTACAGCATAGCCAGTTCGGATACACAGTGAAGGAGTGTACAGCACATTCAGCTCGGATACACAGTGATGGAGATAACAGCAGCGTCAGCTCGGATACACAGTGACGGAGAATACAGCAGAGTAAGCTCGGATACACAGACATGGAGAGTACAGGAGAGTCAGCTCGGATACACAGTGTAGGAGAGTACAGCAGATCAGCTCGGATACATAGTGAAGGAGAGTACAGCAGAGTCAGTTCGGAGACATGGTGAAGGAGAGTACAGGAGAGTCAGCTCAGATATACAGTGAAGGAATGTACAGCAGAGGCAGCTAGGATATACAGTGACGGAGAGTACAGCAGAGTGAGCTCGGATACACAGTGAAGGAGAGTACAGCAGAGTGAGCTCGGATACAGTGTGAAGTAGAGTAAAGCAGAGTCAGCTTGGATACACAGTGAAGGAGAGCACAGCAGAGTGAGCTCAGATACACAGTGAAGGAGAGTACAGCAGAGTGAGCTCGGATATACAGTGAAGGAGAGTATAGCAGAGTCAGCTCGGATACGCACTGAAGGAGAGTACAGCAGCGTCAGCTCGGATACAGAGTGAAAGAGAGTACGGCAGAGTCAGCTCGGATACACAGTGAAGGAGAGCAGAGCAGAGTCAGCACGGATACACAGTGAAGGAGAGTACAGCAGCGTCAGCTCGGATACACAGTGAAGAGCGTACAGCAGAGTCAGCTCGGATGCACAGTGAAGGAGAGTACAGCAGAGTCAGCTCGGATACACAGTATAGGCGATTATAGCAGAGTCAGCTCGGATACACAGTGAAGAGCGTACAGCAGAATCAGCTCGGATACACAGTGAAGGCGATTACAGCAGAGTCAGCTCGGATACACAGTGAAGGAGAGTACAGCAGAGTCAGCTTGGATACAAGTGAAGGAGAGTACAGCAGAGTCAGTTCGAATACACAGTCAATGGGAATACTGCAGATTCAGCTGGGTTACACACGTGAAAGGAGTGTACAGCACATTCAGCTCGGATACACAATGAAGGAGAGTAAAGCAGAGTCAGCTCGGATACACAGTGATGGAGAATACAGCAGAGTCAGCTCGGATACACAGTGTAGGAGAGTACAGCAGATCTTTCGAACACACAGTGAAGGAGAGTACAGCAGAGTCAGCTCAGAGACACAGTGAAGGAGAATACTGCAGATTCAGCTCGGATACACAGTGATGGAGAGTAAAGCAGAGTCAGCTCGGAGACACAGTGAAGGACAATACAGCAGTGTCAGCTCGGATACACAGACAAGGAGAGTACAGAAGAGTCAGCTCGGATACACAGTGAAGGAGAGTAAAGCAGAGTCAGCTCGGATATAGAGTGAAGGAATGTACAGCACAGTCAGCTCGCATTCAGAGTGAAGGAGAGTACAGCAGAGTCAGCTCGGATACACAGTGAAGGAGAATATAGCAGAGTCAGCTCGGATACACAGTGAAGAAGAGTACAGCAGAGTATGCTCGTATACACACTGAGGTAGAGTACAGCAGAGTCAGCTCGGATACACAGTGAAGGAGCGTACAGCAGAGTCACCTCGGATACACAGTGAAGGAGAATACAGCAGAGTCAGCTCAGATACACATTGAAGGAGCGTACAGCAGCGTCAGCTTGGATACAGAGTGAAGGGGAGTACAGCACAGTCAGCTCGGATACACAGTCAGGGAGCGTACACCAGAGTCAGCTCGGATACACAGTGAAGGAGAGTACAGCAGAGTCCGCTCGGAGACATGGTGAAGGAGAATACAGCAGAATCAGCTCGGATACACAGTGAAGGAGAGTACAGGAGAGTCAGCTCGGATAAACAATGAAGGAATGTACAGCAGAGGCAGCTAGGATATACAGTGAAGTAGAGTACAGCAGAGTGAGCTCGGATACACAGTGAAGGAGAGTACAGCAGAGTGAGCTCGGATACAGAGTGAAGTAGAGTAAAGCAGAGTCAGCTTGGATACACAGTGAAGGAGAGCACAGCAGAGTGAGCTCGGATACACAGTGAAGGAGAGTACAGCAGAGTGAGCTCGGATATACAGTGAAGGAGAGTATAGCAGAGTCAGCTCGGATACGCACTGAAGGAGAGTACAGCAGCGTCAGCTCGGATACAGAGTGAAAGAGAGTGCAGCAGAGTCAGCTCGGATACACAGTGAAGGAGAGTACAGCAGAGTCAGCTCGGATACACAGTGAAGGAGAGCAGAGCAGAGTCAGCTCGGATACAGAGTGAAGGAGAGTACAGCAGCGTCAGCTCGGATACACAGTGAAGGAGATTACAGCAGAGTCAGCTCAGATACACAGTGTATGAGAGTACAGCAGAATCAGCTCGGATACACAGTGAAGGCGATTACAGCAGAGTCAGCTTGGATACACAGTGAAGGCGATTACAGCAGAGTCAGCTCGGATACACAGTGAAGAGCGTACAGCAGAGTCAGCTCGGATGCACAGTGAAGGAGAGCACAGCAGAGTGAGCTCGGATACACAGTGAAGGAGAGTACAGCAAAGTGAGCTCGGATATACAGTGAAGGAGAGTATAGCAGAGTCAGCTCGGATACGCACTGAAGGAGAGTACAGCAGCGTCAGCTCGGATACAGAGTGAAAGAGAGTGCAGCAGAGTCAGCTCGGATACACAATGAAGGAGAGTACAGCAGAGTCAGCTCGGATACACAGTGAAGGAGAGCAGAGCAGAGTCAGCTCGGATACAGAGTGAAGGAGAGTACAGCAGCGTCAGCTCGGATACACAGTGAAGGAGATTACAGCAGAGTCAGCTCAGATACACAGTGTATGAGAGTACAGCAGAATCAGCTCGGATACACAGTGAAGGCGATTACAGCAGAGTCAGCTTGGATACACAGTGAAGGCGATTACAGCAGAGTCAGCTCGGATACACAGTGAAGAGCGTACAGCAGAGTCAGCTCGGATGCACAGTGAAGGAGAGTACAGCAGAGTCAGCTCGGATACACAGTGAAGGAGAGTACAGCAGAGTCAGCTCGGATACACAGTGAACGAGCGTACAGCCGAGTCAGCTCGGATACACAGACAAGGAGAGTACAGCAGAGTCAGCTCGGATACACAGTGAACGAGAGTACAGCCGAGTCAGCTCGGATACACAGACAAGGAGAGTACAGCATAACCAGCTCGGATACACAGTGAAGGAGAGTACAGCAGAATCAGCTCGGATGCACAGTGAAGGAGAGTACAGCAGAGTCAGCTCGGATACACAGTGAAGAAGAGTACAGCAGAGTATGCTCGTATACACACTGAGGTAGAGTACAGCAGAGTCAGCTCGGATACACAGTGAAGGAGCGTACAGCAGAGTCAGCTCGGATACACAGTGAAGGAGCGTACAGCAGAGTCACCTCGGATACACAGTGAAGGAGAGTACAGCAGAGTCAGCTCGGATACACAGTGAACGAGAGTACAGCCGAGTCAGCTCGGATACACAGACAAGGAGAGTACAGCAGAGTCAGCTCGGATACACAGTGAACGAGAGTACAGCCGAGTCAGCTCGGATACACAGACAAGGAGAGTACAGCATAACCAGCTCGGATACACAGTGAAGGAGAGTACAGCAGAATCAGCTTGGATACAAGTGAAGGAGAGTACAGCAGAGTCAGTTCGAATACATAGTCAATGGGAATACTGCAGATTCAGCTGGGTTACACATGTGAAAGGAGAGTACAGCAGAGTCAGCTCGGATACACTGCGAATGGAGTGTACAGCACATTCAGCTCGGATACACAGTGAAGGAGCGTACAGCAGAGTCAGCTCGGATACACAGTGAAGGAGCGTACAGCAGAGACAGCTCGGATACACAGTGAAGGAGAATACAGCAGAGTCAGCTCGGATTCACAGTGAAGGAGAGTACAGCAGAGACAGCTCAGATACACAGTGAAAGGGAGTACAGCAGAGTCAGCTCGACTGCACAGTGAAGGAGAGTACAGCAGAGTCAGCTCGGATACGCAGTGAAGGAGAGTACAGCAGAGTGAGCTCGGATACTCTTTGAAAGGAGTGTACAGCAAATTCAGCTCGGATACGCAGTGACGGAGAATACAGCAGAATCAGCTCGTATACACAGACATGGAGAGTGCAGGAGAGTCAGCTCGGATACACAGTGAAGGATAGTACAGCTGAATCAGGTCGGATACACAGTGAAGGAGAGTACAGCAGAGTCAGCTCAGATACACAGTGAAGGAGAGTACAGCAGAGTCAGCTCGGAGACACAGTGAAGGAGAATACAGCAGAGTCAGCTCGATACACAGTTAAGGAGAGTATGCAGAGTCAGCTCGCATACACAGACACGAGAGTGCAGGAGAGTCAGCTCGGATATACAGTGAAGGAGAGTACAGCATTGTCAGCTCGGATACACAGTGAAGTAGAGTACAGCAGAGTCAGCTCGGATATACAGTGAAGGAGATTACAGCAGCGTCAGCTTGGATACACAATGAAGGAGAGTACAGCAGACTCAGCTCGGATACACATTGAAGGAGTGTACAGCAGCGTCAGCTTGGATACAGAGTGAAGGAGAGTACAGCAGAGTCAGCTCGGATACACAGTGAAGGAGAGTACAGCATAGCCAGCTCGGATACACAGTGAAGGAGAGTACAGCAGAGTCAGCTCGGATACACAGTGAAGGCGATTACAGCAGAGTCAGCTCGGATACACAGTGAAGGAGAGTACAGCAGAGTCAGCTCGGATACACAGTGAAGGCGATTACAGCAGAGTCAGCTCGGATACACAGTGAAGGAGAGTACAGCAGAGTCAGCTCGGATACACAGTGAAGGCGATTACAGCAGAGTCAGCTCGGATACACAGTGAAGGAGAGTACAGCAGAGTCAGCTCGGATACACAGTGAAGGAGTGTACAGCACATTCAGCTCGGATACACAGTGATGGAGAGTACAGCATAGCCAGTTCGGATACACAGTGAAGGAGTGTACAGCACATTCAGCTCGGATACACAGTGATGGAGATAACAGCAGCGTCAGCTCGGATACACAGTGACGGAGAATACAGCAGAGTAAGCTTGGATACACAGACATGGAGAGTACAGGAGAGTCAGCTCGGATACACAGTGTAGGAGAGTACAGCAGATCAGCTCGGATACATAGTGAAGGAGAGTACAGCAGAGTCAGATCGGAGACATGGTGAAGGAGAGTACAGGAGAGTCAGCTCAGATATACAGTGAAGGAATGTACAGCAGAGGCAGCTAGGATATACAGTGAAGGAGAGTACAGCAGAGTGAGCTCGGATACACAGTGAAGGAGAGTACAGCAGAGTGAGCTCGGATACAGTGTGAAGTAGAGTAAAGCAGAGTCAGCTTGGATACACAGTGAAGGAGAGCACAGCAGAGTGAGCTCGGATACACAGTGAAGGAGAGTACAGCAGAGTGAGCTCGGATATACAGTGAAGGAGAGTATAGCAGAGTCAGCTCGGATACGCACTGAAGGAGAGTACAGCAGCGTCAGCTCGGATACAGAGTGAAAGAGAGTACAGCAGAGTCAGCTCGGATACACAGTGAAGGAGAGCAGAGCAGAGTCAGCACGGATACACAGTGAAGGAGAGTACAGCAGCGTCTGCTCGGATACACAGTGAAGAGCGTACAGCAGAGTCAGCTCGGATGCACAGTGAAGGAGAGTACAGCAGAGTCAGCTCGGATACACAGTAAAGGCGATTACAGCAGAGTCAGTTTGGATACACAGTGAAGAGCGTACAGCAGAATCAGCTCGGATACACAGTGAAGGCGATTACAGCAGAGTCAGCTCGGATACACAGTGAAGGAGAGTACAGCAGAGTCAGCTTGGATACAAGTGAAGGAGAGTACAGCAGAGTCAGTTCGAATACACAGTCAATGGGAATACTGCAGATTCAGCTGGGTTACACACGTGAAAGGAGTGTACAGCACATTCAGCTCGGATACACAATGAAGGAGAGTAAAGCAGAGTCAGCTCGGATACACAGTGATGGAGAATACAGCAGAGTCAGCTCGGATACATAGACATGGAGAGTACAGGAGAGTCAGCTCGTATACACAGTGTAGGAGAGTACAGCAGATCTTTCGAACACACAGTGAAGGAGAGTACAGCAGAGTCAGCTCAGAGACACAGTGAAGGAGAATACTGCAGATTCAGCTCGGATACACAGTGATGGAGAGTAAAGCAGAGTCAGCTCGGAGACACAGTGAAGGACAATACAGCAGTGTCAGCTCGGATACACAGACAAGGAGAGTACAGGAGAGTCAGCTCGGATACACAGTGAAGGAGAGTAAAGCAGAGTCAGCTCGGATATAGAGTGAAGGAATGTACAGCACAGTCAGCTCGCATTCAGAGTGAAGGAGAGTACAGCAGAGTCAGCTCGGATACACAGTGAAGGAGAATATAGCAGAGTCAGCTCGGATACACAGTGAAGAAGAGTACAGCAGAGTATGCTCGTATACACACTGAGGTAGAGTACAGCAGAGTCAGCTCGGATACACAGTGAAGGAGCGTACAGCAGAGTCAGCTCGGATACACAGTGAAGGAGCGTACAGCAGAGTCACCTCGGATACACAGTGAAGGAGAATACAGCAGAGTCAGCTCAGATACACATTGAAGGAGCGTACAGCAGCGTCAGCTTGGATACAGAGTGAAGGGGAGTACAGCACAGTCAGCTCGGATACACAGTCAGGGAGCGTACACCAGAGTCAGCTCGGATACACAGTGAAGGAGAGTACAGCAGAGTCCGCTCGGAGACATGGTGAAGGAGAATACAGCAGAATCAGCTCGGATACACAGTGAAGGAGAGTACAGGAGAGTCAGCTCGGATAAACAATGAAGGAATGTACAGCAGAAGCAGCTAGGATATACAGTGAAGTAGAGTACAGCAGAGTGAGCTCGGATACACAGTGAAGGAGAGTACAGCAGAGTGAGCTCGGATACAGAGTGAAGTAGAGTAAAGCAGAGTCAGCTTGGATACACAGTGAAGGAGAGCACAGCAGAGTGAGCTCGGATACACAGTGAAGGAGAGTACAGCAGAGTGAGCTCGGATATACAGTGAAGGAGAGTATAGCAGAGTCAGCTCGGATACGCACTGAAGGAGAGTACAGCAGCGTCAGCTCGGATACAGAGTGAAAGAGAGTGCAGCAGAGTCAGCTCGGATACACAGTGAAGGAGAGTACAGCAGAGTCAGCTCGGATACACAGTGAAGGAGAGCAGAGCAGAGTCAGCTCGGATACAGAGTGAAGGAGAGTACAGCAGCGTCAGCTCGGATACACAGTGAAGGAGATTACAGCAGAGTCAGCTCAGATACACAGTGTATGAGAGTACAGCAGAATCAGCTCGGATACACAGTGAAGGCGATTACAGCAGAGTCAGCTTGGATACACAGTGAAGGCGATTACAGCAGAGTCAGCCCGGATACACAGTGAAGAGCGTACAGCAGAGTCAGCTCGGATGCACAGTGAAGGAGAGTACAGCAGAGTCAGCTCGGATACACAGTGAAGGAGAGTACAGCAGAGTCAGCTCGGATACACAGTGAACGAGAGTACAGCCGAGTCAGCTCGGATACACAGACAAGGAGAGTACAGCAGAGTCAGCTCGGATACACAGTGAACGAGAGTACAGCCGAGTCAGCTCGGATACACCGACAAGGAGAGTACAGCATAACCAGCTCGGATACACAGTGAAGGAGAGTACAGCAGAGTCAGCTCGGATGCACAGTGAAGGAGAGTACAGCAGAGTGAGCTCGGATACTCTTTGAAAGGTGTGTACAGCAAATTCAGCTCGGATATGCAGTGACGGAGAATACAGCAGAATCAGCTCGTATACACAGACATGGAGAGTGCAGGAGAGTCAGCTCGGATACACAGTGAAGGATAGTACAGCTGAATCAGGTCGGATACACAGTGAAGGAGAGTACAGCAGAGTCAGCTCAGATACACAGTGAAGGAGAGTACAGCAGAGTCAGCTCGGAGACACAGTGAAGGAGAATACAGCAGAGTCAGCTCGATACACAGTTAAGGAGAGTATGCAGAGTCAGCTCGCATACACAGACACGAGAGTGCAGGAGAGTCAGCTCGGATATACAGTGAAGGAGAGTACAGCATTGTCAGCTCGGATACACAGTGAAGTAGAGTACAGCAGAGTCAGCTCGGATATACAGTGAAGGAGATTACAGCAGTGTCAGCTTGGATACACAATGAAGGAGAGTACAGCAGACTCAGCTCGGATACACCTTGAAGGAGTGTACAGCAGCGTCAGCTTGGATACAGAGTGAAGGAGAGTACAGCAGAGTCAGCTCGGATACACAGTCAGGGAGCGTACAGCAGAGTGAGCTCGGATACACAGTGAAGGAGAGTACAGCAGAGTCAGCTCGGATACACAGTGAAGGAGCGTACAGCAGCGTCAGCTCGTATACACAGTGTAGGAGATTACAGCCGATCTTTTAGATACAAAGTGAAGGAGTGTACAACAGAGTCAGCTCAGAGACACAGTGAAGGAGAATACTGCAGATTCAGCTCGGATGCACAATGAAGGAGAGTACAGCAGAGTCAGCTCGGATACGCAATGAAGGAGTGTACAGCACATTCAGCTCGGATACACAGTGAAGGAGAGTACAGCATAGCCAGCTCGGATACACAGTGAAGGAGAGTACAGCAGCGTCAGCTTGGATACACAGTGACGGAGAGTACAGCAGAGTCAGCTCGGATACACAGACATGGAGAGTGCAGGAGAGTTAGCTCGGATACACAGTGTAGGAGAGTACAGCAGATCAGCTCGGATACACAGTGAAGGAGAATATAGCAGAGTCAGCTCGGATATACAGTGAAGGAATGTAAAGCTGAGTCAGCAAGGATACACAGTGAAAGAGAGCACAGCAGAGTGAGCTCGGATACACAGTGAAGGAGAGTACAGCAGAGTGAGCTCGGATATACAGTCAAGGAGAGTACTGCAGAGTCAGCTCGGATACTCACTGAAGGAGAGTACAGCAGAGTCCGCTCGGAGACATGGTGAAGGAGAATACAGCAGAATCAGCTCGGATACACAGTGAAGGAGAGTACAGGAGAGTCAGCTCGGATAAACAATGAAGGAATGTACAGCAGAGGCAGCTAGGATATACAGTGAAGTAGAGTACAGCAGAGTGAGCTCGGATACACAGTGAAGGAGAGTACAGCAGAGTGAGCTCGGATACAGAGTGAAGTACAGTAAAGCAGAGTCAGCTTGGATACACAGTGAAGGAGAGCACAGCAGAGTGAGCTCGGATACACAGTGAAGGAGAGTACAGCAAAGTGAGCTCGGATATACAGTGAAGGAGAGTATAGCAGAGTCAGCTCGGATACGCACTGAAGGAGAGTACAGCAGCGTCAGCTCGGATACAGAGTGAAAGAGAGTGCAGCAGAGTCAGCTCGGATACACAGTGAAGGAGAGTACAGCAGAGTCAGCTCGGATACACAGTGAAGGAGAGCAGAGCAGAGTCAGCTCGGATACAGAGTGAAGGAGAGTACAGCAGCGTCAGCTCGTATACTCAGTGAAGGAGATTACAGCAGAGTCAGCTCAGATACACAGTGTATGAGAGTACAGCAGAATCAGCTCGGACACACAGTGAAGGCGATTACAGCAGAGTCAGCTTGGATACACAGTGAAGGCGATTACAGCAGAGTCAGCTCGGATACACAGTGAAGAGCGTACAGCAGAGTCAGCTCGGATGCACAGTGAAGGAGAGTACAGCAGAGTCAGCTCGGATACACAGGGAAGGAGAGTACAGCAGAGTCAGCTCGGATACACAGTGAACGAGAGTACAGCCGAGTCAGCTCGGATACACAGACAAGGAGAGTACAGCAGAGTCAGCTCGGATACACAGTGAACGAGAGTACAGCCGAGTCAGCTCGGATACACAGACAAGGAGAGTACAGCATAACCAGCTCGGATACACAGTGAAGGAGAGTACAGCAGAATCAGCTTGGATACAAGTGAAGGAGAGTACAGCAGAGTCAGTTCGAATACATAGTCAATGGGAATACTGCAGATTCAGCTGGGTTACACATGTGAAAGGAGAGTACAGCAGAGTCAGCTCGGATACACTGTGAATGGAGTGTACAGCACATTCAGCTCGGATACACAGTGAAGGAGCGTACAGCAGAGTCAGCTCGGATACACAGTGAAGGAGCGTACAGCAGAGACAGCTCGGATACACAGTGAAGGAGAATACAGCAGAGTCAGCTCGGATTCACAGTGAAGGAGAGTACAGCAGAGACAGCTCAGATACACAGTGAAAGGGAGTACAGCAGAGTCAGCTCGACTGCACAGTGAAGGAGAGTACAGCAGAGTAAGCTTGGATACACAGACATGGAGAGTACAGGAGAGTCAGCTCGGATACACAGTGTAGGAGAGTACAGCAGATCAGCTCGGATACATAGTGAAGGAGAGTACAGCAGAGTCAGATCGGAGACATGGTGAAGGAGAGTACAGGAGAGTCAGCTCAGATATACAGTGAAGGAATGTACAGCAGAGGCAGCTAGGATATACAGTGAAGGAGAGTACAGCAGAGTGAGCTCGGATACACAGTGAAGGAGAGTACAGCAGAGTGAGCTCGGATACAGTGTGAAGTAGAGTAAAGCAGAGTCAGCTTGGATACACAGTGAAGGAGAGCACAGCAGAGTGAGCTCGGATACACAGTGAAGGAGAGTACAGCAGAGTGAGCTCGGATATACAGTGAAGGAGAGTATAGCAGAGTCAGCTCGGATACGCACTGAAGGAGAGTACAGCAGCGTCAGCTCGGATACAGAGTGAAAGAGAGTACAGCAGAGTCAGCTCGGATACACAGTGAAGGAGAGCAGAGCAGAGTCAGCACGGATACACAGTGAAGGAGAGTACAGCAGCGTCTGCTCGGATACACAGTGAAGAGCGTACAGCAGAGTCAGCTCGGATGCACAGTGAAGGAGAGTACAGCAGAGTCAGCTCGGATACACAGTAAAGGCGATTACAGCAGAGTCAGTTTGGATACACAGTGAAGAGCGTACAGCAGAATCAGCTCGGATACACAGTGAAGGCGATTACAGCAGAGTCAGCTCGGATACACAGTGAAGGAGAGTACAGCAGAGTCAGCTTGGATACAAGTGAAGGAGAGTACAGCAGAGTCAGTTCGAATACACAGTCAATGGGAATACTGCAGATTCAGCTGGGTTACACACGTGAAAGGAGTGTACAGCACATTCAGCTCGGATACACAATGAAGGAGAGTAAAGCAGAGTCAGCTCGGATACACAGTGATGGAGAATACAGCAGAGTCAGCTCGGATACATAGACATGGAGAGTACAGGAGAGTCAGCTCGTATACACAGTGTAGGAGAGTACAGCAGATCTTTCGAACACACAGTGAAGGAGAGTACAGCAGAGTCAGCTCAGAGACACAGTGAAGGAGAATACTGCAGATTCAGCTCGGATACACAGTGATGGAGAGTAAAGCAGAGTCAGCTCGGAGACACAGTGAAGGACAATACAGCAGTGTCAGCTCGGATACACAGACAAGGAGAGTACAGGAGAGTCAGCTCGGATACACAGTGAAGGAGAGTAAAGCAGAGTCAGCTCGGATATAGAGTGAAGGAATGTACAGCACAGTCAGCTCGCATTCAGAGTGAAGGAGAGTACAGCAGAGTCAGCTCGGATACACAGTGAAGGAGAATATAGCAGAGTCAGCTCGGATACACAGTGAAGAAGAGTACAGCAGAGTATGCTCGTATACACACTGAGGTAGAGTACAGCAGAGTCAGCTCGGATACACAGTGAAGGAGCGTACAGCAGAGTCAGCTCGGATACACAGTGAAGGAGCGTACAGCAGAGTCACCTCGGATACACAGTGAAGGAGAATACAGCAGAGTCAGCTCAGATACACATTGAAGGAGCGTACAGCAGCGTCAGCTTGGATACAGAGTGAAGGGGAGTACAGCACAGTCAGCTCGGATACACAGTCAGGGAGCGTACACCAGAGTCAGCTCGGATACACAGTGAAGGAGAGTACAGCAGAGTCCGCTCGGAGACATGGTGAAGGAGAATACAGCAGAATCAGCTCGGATACACAGTGAAGGAGAGTACAGGAGAGTCAGCTCGGATAAACAATGAAGGAATGTACAGCAGAAGCAGCTAGGATATACAGTGAAGTAGAGTACAGCAGAGTGAGCTCGGATACACAGTGAAGGAGAGTACAGCAGAGTGAGCTCGGATACAGAGTGAAGTAGAGTAAAGCAGAGTCAGCTTGGATACACAGTGAAGGAGAGCACAGCAGAGTGAGCTCGGATACACAGTGAAGGAGAGTACAGCAGAGTGAGCTCGGATATACAGTGAAGGAGAGTATAGCAGAGTCAGCTCGGATACGCACTGAAGGAGAGTACAGCAGCGTCAGCTCGGATACAGAGTGAAAGAGAGTGCAGCAGAGTCAGCTCGGATACACAGTGAAGGAGAGTACAGCAGAGTCAGCTCGGATACACAGTGAAGGAGAGCAGAGCAGAGTCAGCTCGGATACAGAGTGAAGGAGAGTACAGCAGCGTCAGCTCGGATACACAGTGAAGGAGATTACAGCAGAGTCAGCTCAGATACACAGTGTATGAGAGTACAGCAGAATCAGCTCGGATACACAGTGAAGGCGATTACAGCAGAGTCAGCTTGGATACACAGTGAAGGCGATTACAGCAGAGTCAGCTCGGATACACAGTGAAGAGCGTACAGCAGAGTCAGCTCGGATGCACAGTGAAGGAGAGTACAGCAGAGTCAGCTCGGATACACAGTGAAGGAGAGTACAGCAGAGTCAGCTCGGATACACAGTGAACGAGAGTACAGCCGAGTCAGCTCGGATACACAGACAAGGAGAGTACAGCAGAGTCAGCTCGGATACACAGTGAACGAGAGTACAGCCGAGTCAGCTCGGATACACCGACAAGGAGAGTACAGCATAACCAGCTCGGATACACAGTGAAGGAGAGTACAGCAGAGTCAGCTCGGATGCACAGTGAAGGAGAGTACAGCAGAGTGAGCTCGGATACTCTTTGAAAGGTGTGTACAGCAAATTCAGCTCGGATATGCAGTGACGGAGAATACAGCAGAATCAGCTCGTATACACAGACATGGAGAGTGCAGGAGAGTCAGCTCGGATACACAGTGAAGGATAGTACAGCTGAATCAGGTCGGATACACAGTGAAGGAGAGTACAGCAGAGTCAGCTCAGATACACAGTGAAGGAGAGTACAGCAGAGTCAGCTCGGAGACACAGTGAAGGAGAATACAGCAGAGTCAGCTCGATACACAGTTAAGGAGAGTATGCAGAGTCAGCTCGCATACACAGACACGAGAGTGCAGGAGAGTCAGCTCGGATATACAGTGAAGGAGAGTACAGCATTGTCAGCTCGGATACACAGTGAAGTAGAGTACAGCAGAGTCAGCTCGGATATACAGTGAAGGAGATTACAGCAGTGTCAGCTTGGATACACAATGAAGGAGAGTACAGCAGACTCAGCTCGGATACACCTTGAAGGAGTGTACAGCAGCGTCAGCTTGGATACAGAGTGAAGGAGAGTACAGCAGAGTCAGCTCGGATACACAGTCAGGGAGCTTACAGCAGAGTGAGCTCGGATACACAGTGAAGGAGAGTACAGCAGAGTCAGCTCGGATACACAGTGAAGGAGCGTACAGCAGCGTCAGCTCGTATACACAGTGTAGGAGATTACAGCCGATCTTTTAGATACAAAGTGAAGGAGTGTACAACAGAGTCAGCTCAGAGACACAGTGAAGGAGAATACTGCAGATTCAGCTCGGATGCACAATGAAGGAGAGTACAGCAGAGTCAGCTCGGATACGCAATGAAGGAGTGTACAGCACATTCAGCTCGGATACACAGTGAAGGAGAGTACAGCATAGCCAGCTCGGATACACAGTGAAGGAGAGTACAGCAGCGTCAGCTTGGATACACAGTGACGGAGAGTACAGCAGAGTCAGCTCGGATACACAGACATGGAGAGTGCAGGAGAGTTAGCTCGGATACACAGTGTAGGAGAGTACAGCAGATCAGCTCGGATACACAGTGAAGGAGAATATAGCAGAGTCAGCTCGGATATACAGTGAAGGAATGTAAAGCTGAGTCAGCAAGGATACACAGTGAAAGAGAGCACAGCAGAGTGAGCTCGGATACACAGTGAAGGAGAGTACAGCAGAGTGAGCTCGGATATACAGTCAAGGAGAGTACTGCAGAGTCAGCTCGGATACTCACTGAAGGAGAGTACAGCAGAGTCCGCTCGGAGACATGGTGAAGGAGAATACAGCAGAATCAGCTCGGATACACAGTGAAGGAGAGTACAGGAGAGTCAGCTCGGATAAACAATGAAGGAATGTACAGCAGAGGCAGCTAGGATATACAGTGAAGTAGAGTACAGCAGAGTGAGCTCGGATACACAGTGAAGGAGAGTACAGCAGAGTGAGCTCGGATACAGAGTGAAGTACAGTAAAGCAGAGTCAGCTTGGATACACAGTGAAGGAGAGCACAGCAGAGTGAGCTCGGATACACAGTGAAGGAGAGTACAGCAAAGTGAGCTCGGATATACAGTGAAGGAGAGTATAGCAGAGTCAGCTCGGATACGCACTGAAGGAGAGTACAGCAGCGTCAGCTCGGATACAGAGTGAAAGAGAGTGCAGCAGAGTCAGCTCGGATACACAGTGAAGGAGAGTACAGCAGAGTCAGCTCGGATACACAGTGAAGGAGAGCAGAGCAGAGTCAGCTCGGATACAGAGTGAAGGAGAGTACAGCAGCGTCAGCTCGTATACTCAGTGAAGGAGATTACAGCAGAGTCAGCTCAGATACACAGTGTATGAGAGTACAGCAGAATCAGCTCGGACACACAGTGAAGGCGATTACAGCAGAGTCAGCTTGGATACACAGTGAAGGCGATTACAGCAGAGTCAGCTCGGATACACAGTGAAGAGCGTACAGCAGAGTCAGCTCGGATGCACAGTGAAGGAGAGTACAGCAGAGTCAGCTCGGATACACAGGGAAGGAGAGTACAGCAGAGTCAGCTCGGATACACAGTGAACGAGAGTACAGCCGAGTCAGCTCGGATACACAGACAAGGAGAGTACAGCAGAGTCAGCTCGGATACACAGTGAACGAGAGTACAGCCGAGTCAGCTCGGATACACAGACAAGGAGAGTACAGCATAACCAGCTCGGATACACAGTGAAGGAGAGTACAGCAGAATCAGCTTGGATACAAGTGAAGGAGAGTACAGCAGAGTCAGTTCGAATACATAGTCAATGGGAATACTGCAGATTCAGCTGGGTTACACATGTGAAAGGAGAGTACAGCAGAGTCAGCTCGGATACACTGTGAATGGAGTGTACAGCACATTCAGCTCGGATACACAGTGAAGGAGCGTACAGCAGAGTCAGCTCGGATACACAGTGAAGGAGCGTACAGCAGAGACAGCTCGGATACACAGTGAAGGAGAATACAGCAGAGTCAGCTCGGATTCACAGTGAAGGAGAGTACAGCAGAGACAGCTCAGATACACAGTGAAAGGGAGTACAGCAGAGTCAGCTCGACTGCACAGTGAAGGAGAGTACAGCAGAGTCAGCTCGGATACGCAGTGAAGGAGAGTACAGCAGAGTGAGCTCGGATACTCTTTGAAAGGAGTGTACAGCAAATTCAGCTCGGATACGCAGTGACGGAGAATACAGCAGAATCAGCTCGTATACACAGACATGGAGAGTGCAGGAGAGTCAGCTCGGATACACAGTGAAGGATAGTACAGCTGAATCAGGTCGGATACACAGTGAAGGAGAGTACAGCAGAGTCAGCTCAGATACACAGTGAAGGAGAGTACAGCAGAGTCAGCTCGGAGACACAGTGAAGGAGAATACAGCAGAGTCAGCTCGATACACAGTTAAGGAGAGTATGCAGAGTCAGCTCGCATACACAGACACGAGAGTGCAGGAGAGTCAGCTCGGATATACAGTGAAGGAGAGTACAGCATTGTCAGCTCGGATACACAGTGAAGTAGAGTACAGCAGCGTCAGCTTGGATGCACAATGAAGGAGAGTACAGCAGACTCAGCTCGGATACACATTGAAGGAGTGTACAGCAGCGTCAGCTTGGATACAGAGTGAAGGAGAGTGCAGCAGAGTCAGCTCGGATACACAGTCAGGGAGCGTACAGCAGAGTGAGCTCGGATACACAGTGAAGGAGAGTACAGCAGAGTCAGCTCGGATACACAGTGAAGGAGCGTACAGCAGCGTCAGCTCGTATACACAGTGTAGGATATTACAGCAGATCTTTTAGATACAAAGTGAAGGAGTGTACAACAGAGTCAGCTCGGAGACACAGTGAAGGAGAATACTGCAGATTCAGCTCGGATGCACAATGAAGGAGAGTACAGCAGAGTCAGCTCGGATACGCAGTGAAGGAGTGTACAGCACATTCAGCTCGGATACACAGTGAAGGAGAGTACAGCATAGCCAGCTCGGATACACAGTGAAGGAGAGTACAGCAGCGTCAGCTTGGATACACAGTGACGGAGAGTACAGCAGAGTCAGCTCGGATACACAGACATGGAGAGTGCAGGAGAGTTAGCTCGGATACACAGTGTAGGAGAGTACAGCAGATCAGCTCGGATACACAGTGAAGGAGAATATAGCAGAGTCAGCTCGGATATACAGTGAAGGAGAGCAGAGCAGATTCAGCTCGGTTACAAAGTGAAGGGAGTACAGCAGCGTCAGCTCGGATACAGAGTGAAGGAAATTACAGCAGAGTCTGCTCGGTTACACAGTGAAGGAGAGTACAGCAGAGTCAGCTCGGATACACAGTGAAGGAGAGTACAGCAGAGTCAGCTCGGATACAGAGTGAAGGAGAGTACAGCAGAGTGAGCTCGGATACACTTTGAAAAGAGTGTACAGCAAATTCAGCTCGGATACACAGTGATGGAGAATACAGCAGAATCAGCTCGGATACACAGACATGGAGAGCGCAGGAGAGTCAGCTCGGATACACAGTGTAGGAGAGTACAGCAGATTCAGCTCGGATACACATTGAAGGATAGTACAGCTGAATCAGGTCGGATACACAGTGAAGGAGCGTACAGCAGAGTCAGCTCCGCTACACAGTGAAGGAGAATACAGCAGAGTCAGCTCGGAGACACAGTTAAGGAGAGTATGCAGAGTCAGCTTGCATACACAGACACGAGAGTACAGGAGAGTCAGCTCGGATACACAGTGAAGGAGAGTACAGCAGAGTCAGCTCGGAGACACAGTGAAGGAGAATACAGCAGAGTCAGCTCGTATACACAGTGTAGGAGATTACAGCAGATCTTTCGGATACACAGTGAAGGAGAGTGCAGCACATTCAGCTCGGATACACAGTGAAGGAGAGTACAGCATAGCCAGCTCGGATACACAATGAAGGAGAGTACAGCAGCGTCAGCTCGGATACACAGACATGGAGAGTACAGGAGAGTCAGCTCGGATACACAGTGTCCGAGAGTACAGCAGAGTCAGCTCGGAGACATGGTGAAAGTGAATACAGCAGAATCAGCTCGGATACACAGTGAAGGAGAGTCAGCTCGGATACACGGTGAAGGAGAATATAGCAGAGTCAGCTCGGATATACAGTGAAGGAACGTAATGCTGAGTCAGCTCGGATACACGGTGAAGGAGAATATAGCAGAGTCAGCTCGGATATACAGTGAAGGAATGTAATGCTGAGTCAGCTCGGATACACAGTGAAGGAGCGTACAGCAGAGTCACCTCGGATACACAGTGAAGGAAATTACAGCAGTGTCAGCTCGGATACACAGTGAAGGAGCGTACAGCAGAGTCAGCTCGGAGACACAGTGAAGGAGCGTACAGCAGAGTCACTTCGGATACACAGTGAAGGAGAGTACAGCTGAGTCAGCTCGGAGACACAGTGAAGGAGAATACAGCAGAGTCAGCTCGATACAAAGTTAAGGAGAGTATGCAGAGTCAGCTCGCACACACAGACACGAGAGTGCAGGAGAGTCAGCTCGGATATACAGTGAAGGAGAGTACAGCAGTGTGAGCTCGAATACACAGTGAAGGAGAGTACAGCAGAGTCAGCTCAGATATACAGTGACGGAGCGTACAGCAGAGTCTGCTCGGATACACAGTGAAGGAGAGTACAGCTGAGTCAGCTCGGATACACAGTGAAGGAGAATAGAGCAGAATCAACTCAGATACACAGTGAAGGAGAGTACAGCAGACTCAGCTCGGATACACATTGAAGGAGTGTACAGCAGAGTCAGCTCGGATACACAGTCAGGGAGCGTACAGCAGAGTCAGCTCGGATACGCAGTGAAGGAGTGTACAGCACATTCAGCTCGGATACACAGTGAAGGAGAGTACAGCATAGCCAGCTCGGATACACAGTGAAGGAGAGTACAGCAGCGTCAGCTTGGATACACAGTGACGGAGAGTACAGCAGAGTCAGCTCGGATACACAGACATGGAGAGTGCAGGAGAGTTAGCTCGGATACACAGTGTAGGAGAGTACAGCAGATCAGCTCGGATACACAGTGAAGGAGAATATAGCAGAGTCAGCTCGGATATACAGTGAAGGAGAGCAGAGCAGATTCAGCTCGGTTACAAAGTGAAGGGAGTACAGCAGCGTCAGCTCGGATACAGAGTGAAGGAAATTACAGCAGAGTCTGCTCGGTTACACAGTGAAGGAGAGTACAGCAGAGTCAGCTCGGATACACAGTGAAGGAGAGTACAGCAGAGTCAGCTCGGATACAGAGTGAAGGAGAGTACAGCAGAGTGAGCTCGGATACACTTTGAAAAGAGTGTACAGCAAATTCAGCTCGGATACACAGTGATGGAGAATACAGCAGAATCAGCTCGGATACACAGACATGGAGAGCGCAGGAGAGTCAGCTCGGATACACAGTGTAGGAGAGTACAGCAGATTCAGCTCAGATACACATTGAAGGATAGTACAGCTGAATCAGGTCGGATACACAGTGAAGGAGCGTACAGCAGAGTCAGCTCCGCTACACAGTGAAGGAGAATACAGCAGAGTCAGCTCGGAGACACAGTTAAGGAGAGTATGCAGAGTCAGCTTGCATACACAGACACGAGAGTACAGGAGAGTCAGCTCGGATACACAGTGAAGGAGAGTACAGCAGAGTCAGCTCGGAGACACAGTGAAGGAGAATACAGCAGAGTCAGCTCGTATACACAGTGTAGGAGATTACAGCAGATCTTTCGGATACACAGTGAAGGAGAGTGCAGCACATTCAGCTCGGATACACAGTGAAGGAGAGTACAGCATAGCCAGCTCGGATACACAATGAAGGAGAGTACAGCAGCGTCAGCTCGGATACACAGACATGGAGAGTACAGGAGAGTCAGCTCGGATACACAGTGTCCGAGAGTACAGCAGAGTCAGCTCGGAGACATGGTGAAAGTGAATACAGCAGAATCAGCTCGGATACACAGTGAAGGAGAGTCAGCTCGGATACACGGTGAAGGAGAATATAGCAGAGTCAGCTCGGATATACAGTGAAGGAACGTAATGCTGAGTCAGCTCGGATACACGGTGAAGGAGAATATAGCAGAGTCAGCTCGGATATACAGTGAAGGAATGTAATGCTGAGTCAGCTCGGATACACAGTGAAGGAGCGTACAGCAGAGTCACCTCGGATACACAGTGAAGGAAATTACAGCAGTGTCAGCTCGGATACACAGTGAAGGAGCGTACAGCAGAGTCAGCTCGGAGACACAGTGAAGGAGCGTACAGCAGAGTCACTTCGGATACACAGTGAAGGAGAGTACAGCTGAGTCAGCTCGGAGACACAGTGAAGGAGAATACAGCAGAGTCAGCTCGATACAAAGTTAAGGAGAGTATGCAGAGTCAGCTCGCACACACAGACACGAGAGTGCAGGAGAGTCAGCTCGGATATACAGTGAAGGAGAGTACAGCAGTGTGAGCTCGAATACACAGTGAAGGAGAGTACAGCAGAGTCAGCTCAGATATACAGTGACGGAGCGTACAGCAGAGTCTGCTCGGATACACAGTGAAGGAGAGTACAGCTGAGTCAGCTCGGATACACAGTGAAGGAGAATAGAGCAGAATCAACTCAGATACACAGTGAAGGAGAGTACAGCAGACTCAGCTCGGATACACATTGAAGGAGTGTACAGCAGAGTCAGCTCGGATACACAGTCAGGGAGCGTACAGCAGAGTCAGCTCGGATACAGAGTAAAGGAGAGTAAAGCAGAGTCAGCTCGGATACACAGTCAGGGAGCGGACAGCAGAGTGTGCTCGGATACACAGTGATGGAGAATACAGCAGAGTCAGCTCGGATACACAGACATGGAGAGTACAGGAGAGTCAGCTCGTATACACAGTGTAGGAGATTACAGCAGATCTTTCGGATACACAGTGAAGGAGAGTACAGCAGATTCAGCTCGGATACACAATGAAGGAGAGTACAGCAGAGTCAGCTCGGATACACAGTGAAGGAGTGTGCAGCACATTCAGATCGGATACACAGTGAAGGAGAGTACAGCATTGCCAGCTCGGATACACAATGAAGAAGAGTACAGCAGCGTCAGCTTGGATACACAGTGACGGAGAATACAGCAGAGTCAGCTCGGATACACAGACATGGAGAGTACAGGAGAGTCAGCTCGGATACACAGTGTCCGAGAGTACAGCAGATCAGCTCGGATACATAGTGAAGGAGAGTACAGCAGAGTCAGCTCGGAGACATGGTGAAGGTGAATACAGCAGAATCAGCTCGGATACACAGTGAAGGAGAGTCAGCTCGGATACACGGTGAAGGAGAATATAGCAGAGTCAGCTCGGATATACAGTGAAGGAATGTAATGCTGAGTCAGCTCCGATACACAGTGAAGGAGAGCACAGCAGAGTCAGCTTGGATACACATTGAAGGAGAGTACAGCAGCGTCAGCTTGGATACAGAGTGAAGGAGCGTACAGCAGAGTCAGCTCCGATACGCAGTGAAGGAGAGTACAGCAGTGTCAGCTCGAATACAGAATGAAGGAGCGTTCGGCAGCGTGAGCTCATATACGCAGTGAAGGAGCGTACAGCAGTCAGCTCAGATACAGAGTGAAGGAGAGCAGAGCAGAGTCAGCTCGGATAGAAACTGAGGTAGAGTACAGCAGAGTATGCTCGTGTACACACTGAGGTAGAGTACAGCAGAGTCAGCTCGGATACACAGTGAAGGAGAGTACAGCAGAGTCAGCTCGGATACACATTGAAGGAAAGTACAGCAGCGTCAGCTTGGATACAGAGTGAAGAGGAGTACAGCAGAGTCAGCTCGGATACACAGTCAGGGAGCGTACACCAGAGTCAGCTCGGATACACAGTGAAGGAGAGTACAGCAGAGTTAGCTCGGATACACAGTGAAGGAGAGTACAGCATAGCCTGCTCGGATACACAGTGAACGAGAGTACAGCAGAGTCCGCTCGGATACACAGTGAACGAGAGTACTGCAGATCTGCTCAGATACACAGACAAGGAGAATACAGCATAGCCAGCTCGGATACACAGTGAAGGAGAGTACAGCAGAATCAGCTCGGATACACAGTGAAGGAGATTACAGCAGAGTCAGCTCGGATACACAGTGAAGAGCGTACAGCAGAGTCAGCTCGGATGCACAGTGAACAAGAGTACAGCAGAGTTCGCTCGGATACACAGTGAACGAGTGTACAGCAGAGTCAGCTCGGATACACAGACAAGGAGAATACAGCATAGCCAGCTTGGATACACAGTGTACGAAAGTACAGCAGAATCAGCTCGGATACACAGTGAAGGAGAGTACAGCAGAGTCAGCTCGGATGCACAGTGAAGGAGAGTACAGCAGAGTCAGCTCGGATACACAGTGAAGGAGAGTACAGCAGATTCAGCTTGGATACAAGTGAAGGAGAGTACAGCAGAGTCAGTTTGAATACACAGTCAATGGGAATACTGCAGATTCAGCTGGGTTACGCATGTGAAAGGAGAGTGCAGCAGAGTGAGCTCGGATACGCTGTGAATGGAGTGTACAGTACACTCAGCTCGGATACACAGTAAAGGAGAGTAAAGCAGTGTCAGCTCGGGTACACAGTGACGGAGAATACAGCAGAGTCAGCTCAGATACTTAGACATGGAGAGTACAGGAGAGTCAGCTCATATACACAGTGTAGGAGAGTACAGCAGATCTTTCGGATACACAGTGAAGGAGAGTACAGCAGAATCAGCTCAGAGACACAGTGAAGGAGAATACTGCAGATTCAGCTCGGATACACAGTGAAGGACAATACAGCAGTGTCAGCTCGGATACACAGACAAGGAGAGTACAGGAGAGTCAGCTTGGATACACAGTGAAGGAGAGTAAAGCAGAGTGTGCTCGGATACACAGTGAAGGAGCATACAGCAGAGTGAGCTCGGATACACAGTTAAAGAGAGAACAGCAGTGTCAGCTCGGATACACAGTGAAGCAGAATACAGCAGAGTGAGCTCGGATACACAGTTAAGGAGAGTACAGCAGTGTCAGCTCGGATACACAGTGAAGAAGTGTAGAGCAGAATATGCTCATATACACACTGAGGTAGAGTACAGCAGAGCAGCTGGGATGCACAGTGAAGGAGCGTACAGCAGAGTCAGCTTGGATACACAGTGAAGGAGAGTACAGCAGAGTCAGCTCGGATACACATTGAAGGAGAGTACAGCAGAGTCAGGTTGGAAACACAGTGATGCAGAGTACAGCAGAGTCAGTTCGAATACACAGTCAATGGGAATACTGCAGATTCAGCTGGGTTACACATGTGAAAGGAGAGTACAGCAGAGTCAGCTCGGATACACTGTGAATGGAGTGTACAGGACATTCAGCTCGGATACACAGTGAAGGAGAGTGCAGCAGAGTCAGCTCGGATACACAGTGAAGGAGCGTACAGCAGATTCAGCTCAGATTCATAGACATGGAGAGTACAGGAGAGTCAGCTCGTATACACAGTGAAGGAGAATACAGCAGAGTCAGCTCGGATACACAGATAAGGAGAGTACAGGAGAGTCAGCTCGGAGACACAGTGAAGGAGAGTACAGCAGTGTCAGCTCGGATACACAGATAAGGAGAGTACAGGAGAGTCAGCTCGGATACACAGTGAAGGAGAGTACAGCAGTGTCAGCTCGGATACACAGTGAAGGAGCGTACAGCAGAGACAGCTCGGATACACAGTGAAGGCGAGTACAGCAGTGTCAGCTCGGATACACTTTGAAGGAGAGTACAGCAGAGTCAGCTCGGATACGCAGTGAAGGAGAGTACAGCAGAGTCAGCTCAGATACACTGTGAAGGAGAGTACAGCCGAGTCAGCTCGAATGCTGAGTGAAGGAGAGTACAGCAGAGTGAGCTCGGATACTCTTTGAATGGTTTGTACAGCAAATTCAGCTCGGATACACAGTGACGGAGAATACAGCAGAATCAGCTCGGATACACAGACATGGAGAGTGCAGGAGAGTCAGCTCGGATACACATTGAAGGAGCGTACAGCAGAGTCAGCTCGGATACGCAGTGTAGGATAGTACAGCAGAATCAGCTCGGATACACAGTGTAGGAGAGTACAGCAGGGTCATCTCGGATACACAGTGAAGTAGAGTACAGCAGAATCAGCTCCGATACACAGTGAAGGAGAGTAAAGCAGGGTCAGCTCGGATACACAGTGAAGTAGAGTACAGCAGAATCAGCTCCGATACACAGTGAAGGAGCGCACAGCAGAGTCAGCTCGGATACACAGTGAAGGAGAATACAGCAGAGTCAGCACGATACACAGTTAAGGAGAGTATGCAGAGTCAGCTCGCATACACAGACACGAGACTACAGGAGAATCAGCTCGGATACACAGTGAAGGAGAGGTCCGCATTTTCAGCTCGGATACACAGTGAAGGAGAGTACAGCAGAGTCAGCTCGGATACACAGTGAAGTAAATTACAGCAGTGTCAGCTCCGATATACAGTGAAGGAGAGTACAGCAGCGTCAGCTCGGATACACAGTGAAGGAGAGTACAGCAGAGTCAGCTCGGATACACAGTGAAGGCGAATACAGCAGTGTCAGCTCGGATACACTTTGAAGGAGAGTACAGCAGAGTCAGCTTGGATACACAGTGAAGGAGAGTACAGCAGAGTCAGCTCAAATGCTGAGTGAAGGAGAGTACAGCAGAGTGAGCTGGGATACTCTTTGAATGGTTTGTACAGCAAATTCAGCTCGGATACACAGTGACGGAGAATACAGCAGAATCAGCTCGGATACACAGACATGGAGAGTGCAGGAGAGTCAGCTCGGATACACAGTGTAGGAGAGTACAGCAGAATCAGCTCGGATACACAGTGTAGGAGAGTACAGCAGGGTCATCTCGGATACACAGTGAAGTAGAGTACAGCAGAATCAGCTCCGATACACAGTGAAGGAGAGTACAGCAGGGTCAGCTCGTATACACAGTGAAGTAGAGTACAGCAGAATCAGCTCCGATACACAGTGAAGGAGCGTACAGCAGAGTCAGCTCGATACACAGTTAAGGAGAGTATGCAGAGTCAGCTCGCATACACAGACACAAGACTACAGGAGAATCAGCTCGGATACACAGTGAAGGAGAGGTCCGCATTTTCAGCTCGGATACACAGTGAAGGAGAGTACAGCAGAGTCAGCTCGGATACACACTGAAGGAGAGTACAGCAGAGTCAGCTCGGAGACACAGTGAAGTAAATTACAGCAGTGGCAGCTCCGATACACAGTGAAGGAGAGTACAGCAGCGTCAGCTCAGAGACACAGTGAAGGAGAATACAGCAGAGTCAGCTCGATACACAGTTAAAGAGAGTATGCAGAGTCAGCTCGCATACACAGACACGAGAGTACAGGAGAATCAGCTCGGATACACAATGAAGGAGAGTACCGCATTTTCAGCTCGGATACACAGTGAAGGAGAGTACAGCAGAGTCAGCTCGGATACACATTGAAGGAGTGTAAAGCAGCGTCAGCTTGGATACAGAGTGAAGGAGAGTACAGCAGAGTCAGCTCGGATACACAGTCAGGGAGCGTACAGCAGAGTGAGATCGGATACACAGTGAAGGAGCATACAGCAGCGTCAGCTCATATACACAGTGAAGGAGCGTACAGCAGAGTCAGCTCGGATACAGAGTAAAGGAGAGTAAAGCAGAGTCAGCTCGGATACAGAGTCAGGGAGCGTACAGCAGAGTGAGCTCGGATACACAGTGATGGAGAATACAGCAGAGTCAGCTCGGATACACAGACATGGAGAGTACAGGAGAGTCAGCTCGGATACACAGTGTCCGAGAGTACAGCAGATCAGCTCGGATACAAAGTGAAGGAGAGTACAGCGGAGTCAGCTCGGAGACATGGTGAAGGTGAATACAGCAGAATCAGCTCGGATACACAGTGAAGGAGAGTCAGCTCGGATACACGGTGAAGGAGCGTACAGCAGTGTCAGCTCGGATACACAGTGAAGGAGCGTACAGCAGAGTCAGTTCGGAGACACAGTGAAGGAGCGTACAGCAGAGTCAGCTCGGATACACAGTGAAGGAGAATAGAGCAGAATCAACTCAGATACACAGTGAAGGAGAGTACAGCAGAGTCAGCTCGGATACACATTGAAGGAGAGTACAGCAGCTTCTGCTTGGATACAGAGTGAAGGAGCGTACAGCAGAGTCAGCTCGGATACGCAGTGAAGGAGAGTACAGCAGTGTCAGCTCGGATACAGAGTAAAGGAGCGTACGGCAGCGTGAGCTCATATACGCAGTGAAGGAGCGTACAGCAGAGTCAGCTCAGATACAGAGTGAAGGAGAGCAGAGCAGAGTCAGCTCGGATAGAAACTGAGGTAGAGTACAGCAGAGTCAGCTCGGATACACAGTGAAGGAGAGTACAGCAGAGTCAGCTCGGATACACATTGAAGGAGAGTACAGCAGCGTCAGCTTGGATACAGAGTGAAGAGGAGTACAGCAGAGTCAGCTCGGATACACAGTCAGGGAGCGTACACCAGAGTCAGCTCGGATACACAGTGAAGGAGAATACTGCAGATTCAGCTCGGATACACAGTGAAGGAGAGTACAGCAGAGCCTGCTCGGAGGCACAGTGAAGGACAATACAGCAGTGTCAGCTCGGATACACAGACAAGGAGAGTACAGGAGAGTCAGCTCGGATACACAGTGAAGGAGAGTAATGCAGAGTCAGCTCAGATATAGAGTGAAGAAATGTACAGCACAGTCAGCTCGGATTCAGAGTGAAGCAGAGTACAGCAGAGTGTGCTCGGATACACAGTGAAGGAGAATACAGCAGAGTGAGCTCAGATACACTGTTAAGGAGAGTACAGCAGTGTCAGCTCGGATACACAGTGAAGGAGCGTACAGCAGAGTCAGCTCGGATACACAGTGAAGGAGAATACAGCAGAGTCAGCTCGGATACACATTGAAGGAGAGTACAGCAGAGTCAGCTCGGATGCACAGTGAAGGAGAGTACAGCAGAGTTAGCTCGGATACACAGTGAAGGAGAGTACAGGATAGCCTGCTCGGATACACAGTGAACGAGAGTACAGCAGAGTCCGCTCGGATACACAGTGAATGAGAGTGCAGCAGATCTGCTCGGATACACAGACAAGGAGAATACAGCATAGCCAGCTCGGATACACAGTGTACGAGAGTACAGCAGAATCAGCTCGGATACACAGTGAAGGAGATTACAGCAGAATCAGCTCGGATACACAGTGAAGAGCGTACAGCAGAGTCAGCTCGGATGCACAGTGAACGAGAGTACAGCAGATTCCGCTCGGATACACAGTGAATGAGTGTACAGCAGAGTCAGCTCGGATACACAGACAAGGAGAATACAGCATAGCCAGCTCGGATACACAGTGTACGAAAGTACAGCAGAATCAGCTCGCATACACAGTGAAGGAGAGTACAGCAGAGTCAGCTCGGATACACAGTGAAGGAGAGTACAGCAGAGTCAGCTTGGATACAAGTGAAGGAGAGTACAGCAGAGTCAGTTTGAATACACAGTCAATGGGAATACTGCAGATTCAGCTGGGTTACGCATGTGAAAGGAGAGTACAGCAGAGTCAGCTCGGATACGCTGTGAATGGAGTGTACAGCACACTCAGCTCGGATACACAGTAAAGGAGAGTAAAGCAGAGTCAGCTCGGATACATAGACATGGAGAGTACAGGAGAGTCAGCTCGTATACACAGTGAAGGAGAGTACAGCAGATCTTTCGGATACACAGTGAAGGAGTGTACAGCAGAATCAGCTCAGAGACACAGTGAAGGAGAATACTGCAGATTCAGCTCGGATACACAGTGAAGGAGAGTACAGCAGAGTCAGCTCGGATACAAATGAAGGAGAGTACAGCAGAGTCAGCTCGGATACACATTGAAGGAGAGTACAGCAGAGTCAGGTTGGATACACAGTGATGGCGGGTACAGCAGAGTCAGTTCCAATACACAGTCAATGGGAATACTGCAGATTCAGCTGGTTACACATGTGAAAGGAGAGTACAGCAGAGTCTGCTCGGATACACTGTGAATGGAGTGTACAGCACATTCAGCTCGGATACACAGTGAAGGAGAGTGCAGCAGAGTCAGCTCGGATACACAGTGATGGAGCGTACAGCAGATTCAGCTCGGATACATATACCTGGAGAGTACAGGAGAGTCAGCTCGTATACACAGTGAAGGAGAATACTGCAGATTCAGCTCGGATACACAGTGATAGAGAGTACAACAGAGTCAGCTTGGAGACACAGTGAAGGAGAATACTGCAGAGTCAGCTCGGATACACAGTGAAGGTGAGTACAGCAGTGTCAGCTCGGATACACTTTGAAGGAGAGTACAGCAGAGTCAGCTCGGATACGCAGTGAAGGAGAGTACAGCAGAGTCAGATCGGATACAGAGTGAAGGAGGGTACAGCAGTGTCAGCTCGGATACACTGTGAAGGAGAGTACAGCAGAGTCAGCTCGGATACACAGTGAAGGAGAGTACAGCAGAGTCAGCTCGAATGCAGAGTGAAGGAGAGTACAGCAGAGTGAGCTCGGATACTCTTTGAATGGTTTGTACAGCAAATTCAGCTCGGATACACAGTGAAGGAGAATACAGCAGAATCAGCTCGGATACACCGACATGGAGAGTGCAGGAGAGTCAGCTCGGATACACAGTGAAGGAGCGTACAGCACAGTCAGCTCGGATACAGAGTGAAGGATATAACAGCAGAGTCAGCTCGGATACGCAGTGTAGTAGAGTACAGCAGAATCAGCTCGGATACACAGTGTAGGAGAGCACAGCAGGGTCAGCTCGGATACACAGTGAAGTAGAGTACAGCAGAATCATCTCTGATACACAGTGAAGGAGAGTACAGCAGTGTCAGCTCGCATACACAGACATGAGAGTACAGGAGAATCAGCTCGGATACACAGTGAAGGAGAGTACAGCAGAGTGAGCTCGGATACACAGTGAAGGAGAATACAGCAGAGTCAGCTCGATACACAGTTAAGGAGAGTATGCAGAGTCAGCTCGCATACACAGACACGAGAGTACAGGAGAATCAGCTCGGATACACAGTGAAGGAGAGTACAGCAGAGTGAGCTCGGATACACAGTGAAGGAGAATACAGCAGGGTCAGCTCGGATACACAGTGAAGTAGAGTACAGCAGAATCAGCTCCGATACACAGTGAAGGAGAGTACCGCATTTTAAGCTCAGATACACAGTGAAGGAGAGTACAGCAGAGTCAGCTCGGAGACACAGTGAAGGAGAGTACAGCAGAGTGAGCTCGGCTACACAGTGAAGGAGAGTACAGCAGAGTCAGCTCGGATACACAGTGAAGGAGAGTACAGCAGAGTCAGCTCGGATACACAGAGAAGCAGCGTACAGCAGAGGCAGCTCGGATACACAGTGAAGGAGAGCAGAGCAGAGTCAGCTCGGCTAGACACTGAGGTAGAGTACAGCAGAGTATGCTCGTATACACACTGAGGTAGAGTACAGCACAGTCAGCTCGGATACACAGTGAAGGAGCATACAGCAGAGTTAGCTCGGATACACAGTGATGGAGCGTGGAGCAGAGTCAGCTCGGATACACAGTGAAGGAGAATACAGCAGAGTCAGCTCGTATACACATTGAAGGAGAGTACAGCAGCGTCAGCTTGAATACAGAGTGAAGGAGAATACAGCAGAGTTAGCTCGGATACACAGAGAAGGAGAGTACAGCAGCATCAACTCGGATACACAGAAAAGCAGCGTACAGCAGAATCAGCTCAGATACACAGTGAAGGAGAGTACAGCAGAGTCAGCTCGGATACACATTGAATGAAATTATAGCTGTTTCAGCTTGGATATACCGTGAAGGAGAATACAGCAGAGTCAGCTCAGAGACACAGTGAAGGAGAATACAGCAGAGTCAGCTCGATACACAGATAAGGAGAGTATGCAGAGTCAGCTCGCATACACAGACACGAGAGTACAGGAGAGTCAGCTCGGATACACAGTGAAGGAGAGTACACCAGTGTCAGCTCGGATACACAGTGACGGAGAGTACAGCAGAATCAGCTCGGATATACAGTGAAGGAGCGTACAGCAGAGTCAGCTCGGATACACAATGAAGGTGAGTACAGCAGCGTCAGCTTGGACACACAGTGAAGGAGAGTACAGCAGAGTCAGCTCAGAGACACAGTGAAGGAGAATACAGCAGGGTCAGCTCGATACACTGTTAAGGAGAGTATGCAGTCAGCTCGCATGCACAGACACGAGAGTACAGGAGAGTCAGCTCGGATATACAGTGAAGGAGAGTACAGCAGTGTCTGCTCGGATACACAGTGAAGGAGATTACAGCAGAGTGAGCTCGGATACGCAGTGAAGGAGAGTACAGCAGAGTCAGCTCGGATACACAATGAAGGAGATTACAGCAGAGTCAGCTCGGACACAGTGAAGGAAAGCAGAGCAGAGTCAGCTCAGATACACAGAGAAGGGGAGTACAGCATAGCCAGCTCGGATACACAGTGAAGGAGATTACAGCAGAGTCAGCTCGGATACACAGTGAAGGAGAGCAGAGCAGAGTCAGCTCGGATACACAGTGAAGGAGATTACAGCAGAGTCAGCTCGGATAGACACTGAGGTTGAATACAGCAGAGTATGCTCGTATACACACTGAGGTAGAGTACAGCAGAGTCAGCTCGGATAAACAGTGAAGGGGCGTACAGCAGAGTCAGCTCGGATACACAGTGATGGAGCGTACAGCTGAATCAGCTCCTATACACAGTGAAAGAGAGTACAGCTGAGTCAGCTCGGATACAGAGTGAAGGAGAGTACAGCAGCATCAGCTCGGATACACAGTGAACGAGAGTACAGGAGAGTCAGCTTGGATACAGAGTGAAGGAGAGTACAGCTGCGTCAGCTCGGATACACAGTGAATGAGAGTACAGCAGAGTCAACTTGGATACAGAGTGAAGCAGAGTACATCAGAGTGAGCTCGGATACTCTTTGAAAGGTGTGTACAGCAAATTCAGCTCGGATACACAGTGACGGAGAATACAGCAAAATCAGCTGGGATACACAGACATGGAGACTGCAGGAGAGTCAGATCGGATACACAGTGATGGAGAATACAGCAGAATCAGCTCGGATACACAGACATGGAGAGTACAGCAGAGTCTGCTCGGAAACACAGTGAAGGAGAGCACAGCAGAGTCAGCTCGGATGCACAGTGAAGGAGAGTACAGCAGAGTCAGCTCGGATACACAGTGAAGGAGAGTACAGCAGTGTCAGCTCGGATACACAGTGAAGGATAGTACAGCTGAATCAGGTCGGATACACAGTGAAGGAGAGTACAGCAGAGTCAGCTCAGATACACAGTGAAGGAGAGTACAGCAGAGTCAGCTCGGAGACACAGTGAAGGAGAATACAGCAGAGTCAGCTCGATACACAGTTAAGGAGAGTATGCAGAGTCAGCTCGCATACACAGACACGAGAGTGCAGGAGAGTCAGCTTGGATATACAGTGAAGGAGAGTACAGCATTGTCAGCTCGGATACACAGTGAAGTAGAGTACAGCAGAGTCAGCTCGGATATACAGTGAAGGAGATTACAGCAGCGTCAGCTTGGATGCACAATGAAGGAGAGTACAGCAGACTCAGCTCGGATACACATTGAAGGAGTGTACAGCAGCGTCAGCTTGGATACAGAGTGAAGGAGAGTACAGCAGAGTCAGCTCGGATACACAGTCAGGGAGCGTACAGCAGAGTGAGCTCGGATACACAGTGAAGGAGAGTACAGCAGAGTGAGCTCAGATACACTGTTAAGGAGAGTACAGCAGTGTCAGCTCGGATACACAGTGAAGGAGCGTACAGCAGAGTCAGCTCGGATACACAGTGAAGGAGAATACAGCAGAGTCAGCTCGGATACACATTGAAGGAGAGTACAGCAGAGTCAGCTCGGATGCACAGTGAAGGAGAGTACAGCAGAGTTAGCTCGGATACACAGTGAAGGAGAGTACAGGATAGCCTGCTCGGATACACAGTGAACGAGAGTACAGCAGAGTCCGCTCGGATACACAGTGAATGAGAGTGCAGCAGATCTGCTCGGATACACAGACAAGGAGAATACAGCATAGCCAGCTCGGATACACAGTGTACGAGAGTACAGCAGAATCAGCTCGGATACACAGTGAAGGAGATTACAGCAGAATCAGCTCGGATACACAGTGAAGAGCGTACAGCAGAGTCAGCTCGGATGCACAGTGAACGAGAGTACAGCAGATTCCGCTCGGATACACAGTGAATGAGTGTACAGCAGAGTCAGCTCGGATACACAGACAAGGAGAATACAGCATAGCCAGCTCGGATACACAGTGTACGAAAGTACAGCAGAATCAGCTCGCATACACAGTGAAGGAGAGTACAGCAGAGTCAGCTCGGATGCACAGTGAAGGAGAGTACAGCAGAGTCAGCTCGGATACACAGTGAAGGAGAGTACAGCAGAGTCAGCTTGGATACAAGTGAAGGAGAGTACAGCAGAGTCAGTTTGAATACACAGTCAATGGGAATACTGCAGATTCAGCTGGGTTACGCATGTGAAAGGAGAGTACAGCAGAGTCAGCTCGGATACGCTGTGAATGGAGTGTACAGCACACTCAGCTCGGATACACAGTAAAGGAGAGTAAAGCAGAGTCAGCTCGGATACATAGACATGGAGAGTACAGGAGAGTCAGCTCGTATACACAGTGAAGGAGAGTACAGCAGATCTTTCGGATACACAGTGAAGGAGTGTACAGCAGAATCAGCTCAGAGACACAGTGAAGGAGAATACTGCAGATTCAGCTCGGATACACAGTGAAGGAGAGTACAGCAGAGTCAGCTCGGATACAAATGAAGGAGAGTACAGCAGAGTCAGCTCGGATACACATTGAAGGAGAGTACAGCAGAGTCAGGTTGGATACACAGTGATGGCGGGTACAGCAGAGTCAGTTCCAATACACAGTCAATGGGAATACTGCAGATTCAGCTGGTTACACATGTGAAAGGAGAGTACAGCAGAGTCTGCTCGGATACACTGTGAATGGAGTGTACAGCACATTCAGCTCGGATACACAGTGAAGGAGAGTGCAGCAGAGTCAGCTCGGATACACAGTGATGGAGCGTACAGCAGATTCAGCTCGGATACATATACCTGGAGAGTACAGGAGAGTCAGCTCGTATACACAGTGAAGGAGAATACTGCAGATTCAGCTCGGATACACAGTGATAGAGAGTACAACAGAGTCAGCTTGGAGACACAGTGAAGGAGAATACTGCAGAGTCAGCTCGGATACACAGTGAAGGTGAGTACAGCAGTGTCAGCTCGGATACACTTTGAAGGAGAGTACAGCAGAGTCAGCTCGGATACGCAGTGAAGGAGAGTACAGCAGAGTCAGATCGGATACAGAGTGAAGGAGGGTACAGCAGTGTCAGCTCGGATACACTGTGAAGGAGAGTACAGCAGAGTCAGCTCGGATACACAGTGAAGGAGAGTACAGCAGAGTCAGCTCGAATGCAGAGTGAAGGAGAGTACAGCAGAGTGAGCTCGGATACTCTTTGAATGGTTTGTACAGCAAATTCAGCTCGAATACACAGTGAAGGAGAATACAGCAGAATCAGCTCGGATACACCGACATGGAGAGTGCAGGAGAGTCAGCTCGGATACACAGTGAAGGAGCGTACAGCACAGTCAGCTCGGATACAGAGTGAAGGATATAACAGCAGAGTCAGCTCGGATACGCAGTGTAGTAGAGTACAGCAGAATCAGCTCGGATACACAGTGTAGGAGAGCACAGCAGGGTCAGCTCGGATACACAGTGAAGTAGAGTACAGCAGAATCATCTCTGATACACAGTGAAGGAGAGTACAGCAGTGTCAGCTCGCATACACAGACATGAGAGTACAGGAGAATCAGCTCGGATACACAGTGAAGGAGAGTACAGCAGAGTGAGCTCGGATACACAGTGAAGGAGAATACAGCAGAGTCAGCTCGATACACAGTTAAGGAGAGTATGCAGAGTCAGCTCGCATACACAGACACGAGAGTACAGGAGAATCAGCTCGGATACACAGTGAAGGAGAGTACAGCAGAGTGAGCTCGGATACACAGTGAAGGAGAATACAGCAGGGTCAGCTCGGATACACAGTGAAGTAGAGTACAGCAGAATCAGCTCCGATACACAGTGAAGGAGAGTACCGCATTTTAAGCTCAGATACACAGTGAAGGAGAGTACAGCAGAGTCAGCTCGGAGACACAGTGAAGGAGAGTACAGCAGAGTGAGCTCGGCTACACAGTGAAGGAGAGTACAGCAGAGTCAGCTCGGATACACAGTGAAGGAGAGTACAGCAGAGTCAGCTCGGATACACAGAGAAGCAGCGTACAGCAGAGGCAGCTCGGATACACAGTGAAGGAGAGCAGAGCAGAGTCAGCTCGGCTAGACACTGAGGTAGAGTACAGCAGAGTATGCTCGTATACACACTGAGGTAGAGTACAGCACAGTCAGCTCGGATACACAGTGAAGGAGCATACAGCAGAGTTAGCTCGGATACACAGTGATGGAGCGTGGAGCAGAGTCAGCTCGGATACACAGTGAAGGAGAATACAGCAGAGTCAGCTCGTATACACATTGAAGGAGAGTACAGCAGCGTCAGCTTGAATACAGAGTGAAGGAGAATACAGCAGAGTTAGCTCGGATACACAGAGAAGGAGAGTACAGCAGCATCAACTCGGATACACAGAAAAGCAGCGTACAGCAGAATCAGCTCAGATACACAGTGAAGGAGAGTACAGCAGAGTCAGCTCGGATACACATTGAATGAAATTATAGCTGTTTCAGCTTGGATATACCGTGAAGGAGAATACAGCAGAGTCAGCTCAGAGACACAGTGAAGGAGAATACAGCAGAGTCAGCTCGATACACAGATAAGGAGAGTATGCAGAGTCAGCTCGCATACACAGACACGAGAGTACAGGAGAGTCAGCTCGGATACACAGTGAAGGAGAGTACACCAGTGTCAGCTCGGATACACAGTGACGGAGAGTACAGCAGAATCAGCTCGGATATACAGTGAAGGAGCGTACAGCAGAGTCAGCTCGGATACACAATGAAGGTGAGTACAGCAGCGTCAGCTTGGACACACAGTGAAGGAGAGTACAGCAGAGTCAGCTCAGAGACACAGTGAAGGAGAATACAGCAGGGTCAGCTCGATACACTGTTAAGGAGAGTATGCAGTCAGCTCGCATGCACAGACACGAGAGTACAGGAGAGTCAGCTCGGATATACAGTGAAGGAGAGTACAGCAGTGTCTGCTCGGATACACAGTGAAGGAGATTACAGCAGAGTGAGCTCGGATACGCAGTGAAGGAGAGTACAGCAGAGTCAGCTCGGATACACAATGAAGGAGATTACAGCAGAGTCAGCTCGGACACAGTGAAGGAAAGCAGAGCAGAGTCAGCTCAGATACACAGAGAAGGGGAGTACAGCATAGCCAGCTCGGATACACAGTGAAGGAGATTACAGCAGAGTCAGCTCGGATACACAGTGAAGGAGAGCAGAGCAGAGTCAGCTCGGATACACAGTGAAGGAGATTACAGCAGAGTCAGCTCGGATACACAGTGAAGGAGAGCAGAGCAGAGTCAGCTCGGATAGACACTGAGGTTGAATACAGCAGAGTATGCTCGTATACACACTGAGGTAGAGTACAGCAGAGTCAGCTCGGATAAACAGTGAAGGGGCGTACAGCAGAGTCAGCTCGGATACACAGTGATGGAGCGTACAGCTGAATCAGCTCCTATACACAGTGAAAGAGAGTACAGCTGAGTCAGCTCGGATACAGAGTGAAGGAGAGTACAGCAGCATCAGCTCGGATACACAGTGAACGAGAGTACAGGAGAGTCAGCTTGGATACAGAGTGAAGGAGAGTACAGCTGCGTCAGCTCGGATACACAGTGAATGAGAGTACAGCAGAGTCAACTTGGATACAGAGTGAAGCAGAGTACATCAGAGTGAGCTCGGATACTCTTTGAAAGGTGTGTACAGCAAATTCAGCTCGGATACACAGTGACGGAGAATACAGCAAAATCAGCTGGGATACACAGACATGGAGACTGCAGGAGAGTCAGATCGGATACACAGTGATGGAGAATACAGCAGAATCAGCTCGGATACACAGACATGGAGAGTACAGCAGAGTCTGCTCGGAAACACAGTGAAGGAGAGCACAGCAGAGTCAGCTCGGATGCACAGTGAAGGAGAGTACAGCAGAGTCAGCTCGGATACACAGTGAAGGAGAGTACAGCAGTGTCAGCTCGGATACACAGTGAAGGATAGTACAGCTGAATCAGGTCGGATACACAGTGAAGGAGAGTACAGCAGAGTCAGCTCAGATACACAGTGAAGGAGAGTACAGCAGAGTCAGCTCGGAGACACAGTGAAGGAGAATACAGCAGAGTCAGCTCGATACACAGTTAAGGAGAGTATGCAGAGTCAGCTCGCATACACAGACACGAGAGTGCAGGAGAGTCAGCTTGGATATACAGTGAAGGATAGTACAGCTGAATCAGGTCGGATACACAGTCAGGGAGCGTACAGCAGAGTGAGCTCGGATACACAGTGAAGGAGAGTACAGCAGAGTCAGCTCGGATACACAGTGAAGGAGCGTACAGCAGCGTCAGCTCGTATACACAGTGTAGGATATTACAGCAGATCTTTTAGATACAAAGTGAAGGAGTGTACAACAGAGTCAGCTCGGAGACACAGTGAAGGAGAATACTGCAGATTCAGCTCGGATGCACAATGAAGGAGAGTACAGCAGAGTCAGCTCGGATACGCAGTGAAGGAGTGTACAGCACATTCAGCTCGGATACACAGTGAAGGAGAGTACAGCATAGCCAGCTCGGATACACAGTGAAGGAGAGTACAGCAGCGTCAGCTTGGATACACAGTGACGGAGAGTACAGCAGAGTCAGCTCGGATACACAGACATGGAGAGTGCAGGAGAGTTAGCTCGGATACACAGTGTAGGAGAGTACAGCAGATCAGCTCGGATACACAGTGAAGGAGAATATAGCAGAGTCAGCTCGGATATACAGTGAAGGAGAGCAGAGCAGATTCAGCTCGGTTACAAAGTGAAGGGAGTACAGCAGCGTCAGCTCGGATACAGAGTGAAGGAAATTACAGCAGAGTCTGCTCGGTTACACAGTGAAGGAGAGTACAGCAGAGTCAGCTCGGATACACAGTGAAGGAGAGTACAGCAGAGTCAGCTCGGATACAGAGTGAAGGAGAGTACAGCAGAGTGAGCTCGGATACACTTTGAAAAGAGTGTACAGCAAATTCAGCTCGGATACGCAGTGATGGAGAATACAGCAGAATCAGCTCGGATACACAGACATGGAGAGCGCAGGAGAGTCAGCTCGGATACACAGTGTAGGAGAGTACAGCAGATTCAGCTCGGATACACATTGAAGGATAGTACAGCTGAATCAGGTCGGATACACAGTGAAGGAGCGTACAGCAGAGTCAGCTCCGCTACACAGTGAAGGAGAATACAGCAGAGTCAGCTCGGAGACACAGTTAAGGAGAGTATGCAGAGTCAGCTTGCATACACAGACACGAGAGTACAGGAGAGTCAGCTCGGATACACAGTGAAGGAGAGTACAGCAGAGTCAGCTCGGAGACACAGTGAAGGAGAATACAGCAGAGTCAGCTCGTATACACAGTGTAGGAGATTACAGCAGATCTTTCGGATACACAGTGAAGGAGAGTGCAGCACATTCAGCTCGGATACACAGTGAAGGAGAGTACAGCATAGCCAGCTCGGATACACAATGAAGGAGAGTACAGCAGCGTCAGCTCGGATACACAGACATGGAGAGTACAGGAGAGTCAGCTCGGATACACAGTGTCCGAGAGTACAGCAGAGTCAGCTCGGAGACATGGTGAAAGTGAATACAGCAGAATCAGCTCGGATACACAGTGAAGGAGAGTCAGCTCGGATACACGGTGAAGGAGAATATAGCAGAGTCAGCTCGGATATACAGTGAAGGAACGTAATGCTGAGTCAGCTCGGATACACGGTGAAGGAGAATATAGCAGAGTCAGCTCGGATATACAGTGAAGGAATGTAATGCTGAGTCAGCTCGGATACACAGTGAAGGAGCGTACAGCAGAGTCACCTCGGATACACAGTGAAGGAAATTACAGCAGTGTCAGCTCGGATACACAGTGAAGGAGCGTACAGCAGAGTCAGCTCGGAGACACAGTGAAGGAGCGTACAGCAGAGTCACTTCGGATACACAGTGAAGGAGAGTACAGCTGAGTCAGCTCGGAGACACAGTGAAGGAGAATACAGCAGAGTCAGCTCGATACAAAGTTAAGGAGAGTATGCAGAGTCAGCTCGCACACACAGACACGAGAGTGCAGGAGAGTCAGCTCGGATATACAGTGAAGGAGAGTACAGCAGTGTGAGCTCGAATACACAGTGAAGGAGAGTACAGCAGAGTCAGCTCAGATATACAGTGACGGAGCGTACAGCAGAGTCTGCTCGGATACACAGTGAAGGAGAGTACAGCTGAGTCAGCTCGGATACACAGTGAAGGAGAATAGAGCAGAATCAACTCAGATACACAGTGAAGGAGAGTACAGCAGACTCAGCTCGGATACACATTGAAGGAGTGTACAGCAGAGTCAGCTCGGATACACAGTCAGGGAGCGTACAGCAGAGTCAGCTCGGATACAGAGTAAAGGAGAGTAAAGCAGAGTCAGCTCGGATACACAGTCAGGGAGCGGACAGCAGAGTGTGCTCGGATACACAGTGATGGAGAATACAGCAGAGTCAGCTCGGATACACAGACATGGAGAGTACAGGAGAGTCAGCTCGGATACACAGTGTCCGAGAGTACAGCAGATCAGCTCGGATACAAAGTGAAGGAGAGTACAGCGGAGTCAGCTCGGAGACATGGTGAAGGTGAATACAGCAGAATCAGCTCGGATACACAGTGAAGGAGAGTCAGCTCGGATACACGGTGAAGGAGCGTACAGCAGTGTCAGCTCGGATACACAGTGAAGGAGCGTACAGCAGAGTCAGTTCGGAGACACAGTGAAGGAGCGTACAGCAGAGTCAGCTCGGATACACAGTGAAGGAGAATAGAGCAGAATCAACTCAGATACACAGTGAAGGAGAGTACAGCAGAGTCAGCTCGGATACACATTGAAGGAGAGTACAGCAGCTTCTGCTTGGATACAGAGTGAAGGAGCGTACAGCAGAGTCAGCTCGGATACGCAGTGAAGGAGAGTACAGCAGTGTCAGCTCGGATACAGAGTAAAGGAGCGTACGGCAGCGTGAGCTCATATACGCAGTGAAGGAGCGTACAGCAGAGTCAGCTCAGATACAGAGTGAAGGAGAGCAGAGCAGAGTCAGCTCGGATAGAAACTGAGGTAGAGTACAGCAGAGTCAGCTCGGATACACAGTGAAGGAGAGTACAGCAGAGTCAGCTCGGATACACATTGAAGGAGAGTACAGCAGCGTCAGCTTGGATACAGAGTGAAGAGGAGTACAGCAGAGTCAGCTCGGATACACAGTCAGGGAGCGTACACCAGAGTCAGCTCGGATACACAGTGAAGGAGAATACTGCAGATTCAGCTCGGATACACAGTGAAGGAGAGTACAGCAGAGCCTGCTCGGAGACACAGTGAAGGACAATACAGCAGTGTCAGCTCGGATACACAGACAAGGAGAGTACAGGAGAGTCAGCTCGGATACACAGTGAAGGAGAGTAATGCAGAGTCAGCTCAGATATAGAGTGAAGAAATGTACAGCACAGTCAGCTCGGATTCAGAGTGAAGCAGAGTACAGCAGAGTGTGCTCGGATACACAGTGAAGGAGAATACAGCAGAGTGAGCTCAGATACACTGTTAAGGAGAGTACAGCAGTGTCAGCTCGGATACACAGTGAAGGAGCGTACAGCAGAGTCAGCTCGGATACACAGTGAAGGAGAATACAGCAGAGTCAGCTCGGATACACATTGAAGGAGAGTACAGCAGAGTCAGCTCGGATGCACAGTGAAGGAGAGTACAGCAGAGTTAGCTCGGATACACAGTGAAGGAGAGTACAGGATAGCCTGCTCGGATACACAGTGAACGAGAGTACAGCAGAGTCCGCTCGGATACACAGTGAATGAGAGTGCAGCAGATCTGCTCGGATACACAGACAAGGAGAATACAGCATAGCCAGCTCGGATACACAGTGTACGAGAGTACAGCAGAATCAGCTCGGATACACAGTGAAGGAGATTACAGCAGAATCAGCTCGGATACACAGTGAAGAGCGTACAGCAGAGTCAGCTCGGATGCACAGTGAACGAGAGTACAGCAGATTCCGCTCGGATACACAGTGAATGAGTGTACAGCAGAGTCAGCTCGGATACACAGACAAGGAGAATACAGCATAGCCAGCTCGGATACACAGTGTACGAAAGTACAGCAGAATCAGCTCGCATACACAGTGAAGGAGAGTACAGCAGAGTCAGCTCGGATGCACAGTGAAGGAGAGTACAGCAGAGTCAGCTCGGATACACAGTGAAGGAGAGTACAGCAGAGTCAGCTTGGATACAAGTGAAGGAGAGTACAGCAGAGTCAGTTTGAATACACAGTCAATGGGAATACTGCAGATTCAGCTGGGTTACGCATGTGAAAGGAGAGTACAGCAGAGTCAGCTCGGATACGCTGTGAATGGAGTGTACAGCACACTCAGCTCGGATACACAGTAAAGGAGAGTAAAGCAGAGTCAGCTCGGATACATAGACATGGAGAGTACAGGAGAGTCAGCTCGTATACACAGTGAAGGAGAGTACAGCAGATCTTTCGGATACACAGTGAAGGAGTGTACAGCAGAATCAGCTCAGAGACACAGTGAAGGAGAATACTGCAGATTCAGCTCGGATACACAGTGAAGGAGAGTACAGCAGAGTCAGCTCGGATACAAATGAAGGAGAGTACAGCAGAGTCAGCTCGGATACACATTGAAGGAGAGTACAGCAGAGTCAGGTTGGATACACAGTGATGGCGGGTACAGCAGAGTCAGTTCCAATACACAGTCAATGGGAATACTGCAGATTCAGCTGGTTACACATGTGAAAGGAGAGTACAGCAGAGTCTGCTCGGATACACTGTGAATGGAGTGTACAGCACATTCAGCTCGGATACACAGTGAAGGAGAGTGCAGCAGAGTCAGCTCGGATACACAGTGATGGAGCGTACAGCAGATTCAGCTCGGATACATATACCTGGAGAGTACAGGAGAGTCAGCTCGTATACACAGTGAAGGAGAATACTGCAGATTCAGCTCGGATACACAGTGATAGAGAGTACAACAGAGTCAGCTTGGAGACACAGTGAAGGAGAATACTGCAGAGTCAGCTCGGATACACAGTGAAGGTGAGTACAGCAGTGTCAGCTCGGATACACTTTGAAGGAGAGTACAGCAGAGTCAGCTCGGATACGCAGTGAAGGAGAGTACAGCAGAGTCAGATCGGATACAGAGTGAAGGAGGGTACAGCAGTGTCAGCTCGGATACACTGTGAAGGAGAGTACAGCAGAGTCAGCTCGGATACACAGTGAAGGAGAGTACAGCAGAGTCAGCTCGAATGCAGAGTGAAGGAGAGTACAGCAGAGTGAGCTCGGATACTCTTTGAATGGTTTGTACAGCAAATTCAGCTCGAATACACAGTGAAGGAGAATACAGCAGAATCAGCTCGGATACACCGACATGGAGAGTGCAGGAGAGTCAGCTCGGATACACAGTGAAGGAGCGTACAGCACAGTCAGCTCGGATACAGAGTGAAGGATATAACAGCAGAGTCAGCTCGGATACGCAGTGTAGTAGAGTACAGCAGAATCAGCTCGGATACACAGTGTAGGAGAGCACAGCAGGGTCAGCTCGGATACACAGTGAAGTAGAGTACAGCAGAATCATCTCTGATACACAGTGAAGGAGAGTACAGCAGTGTCAGCTCGCATACACAGACATGAGAGTACAGGAGAATCAGCTCGGATACACAGTGAAGGAGAGTACAGCAGAGTGAGCTCGGATACACAGTGAAGGAGAATACAGCAGAGTCAGCTCGATACACAGTTAAGGAGAGTATGCAGAGTCAGCTCGCATACACAGACACGAGAGTACAGGAGAATCAGCTCGGATACACAGTGAAGGAGAGTACAGCAGAGTGAGCTCGGATACACAGTGAAGGAGAATACAGCAGGGTCAGCTCGGATACACAGTGAAGTAGAGTACAGCAGAATCAGCTCCGATACACAGTGAAGGAGAGTACCGCATTTTAAGCTCAGATACACAGTGAAGGAGAGTACAGCAGAGTCAGCTCGGAGACACAGTGAAGGAGAGTACAGCAGAGTGAGCTCGGCTACACAGTGAAGGAGAGTACAGCAGAGTCAGCTCGGATACACAGTGAAGGAGAGTACAGCAGAGTCAGCTCGGATACACAGAGAAGCAGCGTACAGCAGAGGCAGCTCGGATACACAGTGAAGGAGAGCAGAGCAGAGTCAGCTCGGCTAGACACTGAGGTAGAGTACAGCAGAGTATGCTCGTATACACACTGAGGTAGAGTACAGCACAGTCAGCTCGGATACACAGTGAAGGAGCATACAGCAGAGTTAGCTCGGATACACAGTGATGGAGCGTGGAGCAGAGTCAGCTCGGATACACAGTGAAGGAGAATACAGCAGAGTCAGCTCGTATACACATTGAAGGAGAGTACAGCAGCGTCAGCTTGAATACAGAGTGAAGGAGAATACAGCAGAGTTAGCTCGGATACACAGAGAAGGAGAGTACAGCAGCATCAACTCGGATACACAGAAAAGCAGCGTACAGCAGAATCAGCTCAGATACACAGTGAAGGAGAGTACAGCAGAGTCAGCTCGGATACACATTGAATGAAATTATAGCTGTTTCAGCTTGGATATACCGTGAAGGAGAATACAGCAGAGTCAGCTCAGAGACACAGTGAAGGAGAATACAGCAGAGTCAGCTCGATACACAGATAAGGAGAGTATGCAGAGTCAGCTCGCATACACAGACACGAGAGTACAGGAGAGTCAGCTCGGATACACAGTGAAGGAGAGTACACCAGTGTCAGCTCGGATACACAGTGACGGAGAGTACAGCAGAATCAGCTCGGATATACAGTGAAGGAGCGTACAGCAGAGTCAGCTCGGATACACAATGAAGGTGAGTACAGCAGCGTCAGCTTGGACACACAGTGAAGGAGAGTACAGCAGAGTCAGCTCAGAGACACAGTGAAGGAGAATACAGCAGGGTCAGCTCGATACACTGTTAAGGAGAGTATGCAGTCAGCTCGCATGCACAGACACGAGAGTACAGGAGAGTCAGCTCGGATATACAGTGAAGGAGAGTACAGCAGTGTCTGCTCGGATACACAGTGAAGGAGATTACAGCAGAGTGAGCTCGGATACGCAGTGAAGGAGAGTACAGCAGAGTCAGCTCGGATACACAATGAAGGAGATTACAGCAGAGTCAGCTCGGACACAGTGAAGGAAAGCAGAGCAGAGTCAGCTCAGATACACAGAGAAGGGGAGTACAGCATAGCCAGCTCGGATACACAGTGAAGGAGATTACAGCAGAGTCAGCTCGGATACACAGTGAAGGAGAGCAGAGCAGAGTCAGCTCGGATACACAGTGAAGGAGATTACAGCAGAGTCAGCTCGGATACACAGTGAAGGAGAGCAGAGCAGAGTCAGCTCGGATAGACACTGAGGTTGAATACAGCAGAGTATGCTCGTATACACACTGAGGTAGAGTACAGCAGAGTCAGCTCGGATAAACAGTGAAGGGGCGTACAGCAGAGTCAGCTCGGATACACAGTGATGGAGCGTACAGCTGAATCAGCTCCTATACACAGTGAAAGAGAGTACAGCTGAGTCAGCTCGGATACAGAGTGAAGGAGAGTACAGCAGCATCAGCTCGGATACACAGTGAACGAGAGTACAGGAGAGTCAGCTTGGATACAGAGTGAAGGAGAGTACAGCTGCGTCAGCTCGGATACACAGTGAATGAGAGTACAGCAGAGTCAACTTGGATACAGAGTGAAGCAGAGTACATCAGAGTGAGCTCGGATACTCTTTGAAAGGTGTGTACAGCAAATTCAGCTCGGATACACAGTGACGGAGAATACAGCAAAATCAGCTGGGATACACAGACATGGAGACTGCAGGAGAGTCAGATCGGATACACAGTGATGGAGAATACAGCAGAATCAGCTCGGATACACAGACATGGAGAGTACAGCAGAGTCTGCTCGGAAACACAGTGAAGGAGAGCACAGCAGAGTCAGCTCGGATGCACAGTGAAGGAGAGTACAGCAGAGTCAGCTCGGATACACAGTGAAGGAGAGTACAGCAGTGTCAGCTCGGATACACAGTGAAGGATAGTACAGCTGAATCAGGTCGGATACACAGTGAAGGAGAGTACAGCAGAGTCAGCTCAGATACACAGTGAAGGAGAGTACAGCAGAGTCAGCTCGGAGACACAGTGAAGGAGAATACAGCAGAGTCAGCTCGATACACAGTTAAGGAGAGTATGCAGAGTCAGCTCGCATACACAGACACGAGAGTGCAGGAGAGTCAGCTTGGATATACAGTGAAGGATAGTACAGCTGAATCAGGTCGGATACACAGTCAGGGAGCGTACAGCAGAGTGAGCTCGGATACACAGTGAAGGAGAGTACAGCAGAGTCAGCTCGGATACACAGTGAAGGAGCGTACAGCAGCGTCAGCTCGTATACACAGTGTAGGATATTACAGCAGATCTTTTAGATACAAAGTGAAGGAGTGTACAACAGAGTCAGCTCGGAGACACAGTGAAGGAGAATACTGCAGATTCAGCTCGGATGCACAATGAAGGAGAGTACAGCAGAGTCAGCTCGGATACGCAGTGAAGGAGTGTACAGCACATTCAGCTCGGATACACAGTGAAGGAGAGTACAGCATAGCCAGCTCGGATACACAGTGAAGGAGAGTACAGCAGCGTCAGCTTGGATACACAGTGACGGAGAGTACAGCAGAGTCAGCTCGGATACACAGACATGGAGAGTGCAGGAGAGTTAGCTCGGATACACAGTGTAGGAGAGTACAGCAGATCAGCTCGGATACACAGTGAAGGAGAATATAGCAGAGTCAGCTCGGATATACAGTGAAGGAGAGCAGAGCAGATTCAGCTCGGTTACAAAGTGAAGGGAGTACAGCAGCGTCAGCTCGGATACAGAGTGAAGGAAATTACAGCAGAGTCTGCTCGGTTACACAGTGAAGGAGAGTACAGCAGAGTCAGCTCGGATACACAGTGAAGGAGAGTACAGCAGAGTCAGCTCGGATACAGAGTGAAGGAGAGTACAGCAGAGTGAGCTCGGATACACTTTGAAAAGAGTGTACAGCAAATTCAGCTCGGATACGCAGTGATGGAGAATACAGCAGAATCAGCTCGGATACACAGACATGGAGAGCGCAGGAGAGTCAGCTCGGATACACAGTGTAGGAGAGTACAGCAGATTCAGCTCGGATACACATTGAAGGATAGTACAGCTGAATCAGGTCGGATACACAGTGAAGGAGCGTACAGCAGAGTCAGCTCCGCTACACAGTGAAGGAGAATACAGCAGAGTCAGCTCGGAGACACAGTTAAGGAGAGTATGCAGAGTCAGCTTGCATACACAGACACGAGAGTACAGGAGAGTCAGCTCGGATACACAGTGAAGGAGAGTACAGCAGAGTCAGCTCGGAGACACAGTGAAGGAGAATACAGCAGAGTCAGCTCGTATACACAGTGTAGGAGATTACAGCAGATCTTTCGGATACACAGTGAAGGAGAGTGCAGCACATTCAGCTCGGATACACAGTGAAGGAGAGTACAGCATAGCCAGCTCGGATACACAATGAAGGAGAGTACAGCAGCGTCAGCTCGGATACACAGACATGGAGAGTACAGGAGAGTCAGCTCGGATACACAGTGTCCGAGAGTACAGCAGAGTCAGCTCGGAGACATGGTGAAAGTGAATACAGCAGAATCAGCTCGGATACACAGTGAAGGAGAGTCAGCTCGGATACACGGTGAAGGAGAATATAGCAGAGTCAGCTCGGATATACAGTGAAGGAACGTAATGCTGAGTCAGCTCGGATACACGGTGAAGGAGAATATAGCAGAGTCAGCTCGGATATACAGTGAAGGAATGTAATGCTGAGTCAGCTCGGATACACAGTGAAGGAGCGTACAGCAGAGTCACCTCGGATACACAGTGAAGGAAATTACAGCAGTGTCAGCTCGGATACACAGTGAAGGAGCGTACAGCAGAGTCAGCTCGGAGACACAGTGAAGGAGCGTACAGCAGAGTCACTTCGGATACACAGTGAAGGAGAGTACAGCTGAGTCAGCTCGGAGACACAGTGAAGGAGAATACAGCAGAGTCAGCTCGATACAAAGTTAAGGAGAGTATGCAGAGTCAGCTCGCACACACAGACACGAGAGTGCAGGAGAGTCAGCTCGGATATACAGTGAAGGAGAGTACAGCAGTGTGAGCTCGAATACACAGTGAAGGAGAGTACAGCAGAGTCAGCTCAGATATACAGTGACGGAGCGTACAGCAGAGTCTGCTCGGATACACAGTGAAGGAGAGTACAGCTGAGTCAGCTCGGATACACAGTGAAGGAGAATAGAGCAGAATCAACTCAGATACACAGTGAAGGAGAGTACAGCAGACTCAGCTCGGATACACATTGAAGGAGTGTACAGCAGAGTCAGCTCGGATACACAGTCAGGGAGCGTACAGCAGAGTCAGCTCGGATACAGAGTAAAGGAGAGTAAAGCAGAGTCAGCTCGGATACACAGTCAGGGAGCGGACAGCAGAGTGTGCTCGGATACACAGTGATGGAGAATACAGCAGAGTCAGCTCGGATACACAGACATGGAGAGTACAGGAGAGTCAGCTCGTATACACAGTGTAGGAGATTACAGCAGATCTTTCGGATACACAGTGAAGGAGAGTACAGCAGATTCAGCTCGGATACACAATGAAGGAGAGTACAGCAGAGTCAGCTCGGATACACAGTGAAGGAGTGTGCAGCACATTCAGATCGGATACACAGTGAAGGAGAGTACAGCATTGCCAGCTCGGATACACAATGAAGAAGAGTACAGCAGCGTCAGCTTGGATACACAGTGACGGAGAATACAGCAGAGTCAGCTCGGATACACAGACATGGAGAGTACAGGAGAGTCAGCTCGGATACACAGTGTCCGAGAGTACAGCAGATCAGCTCGGATACATAGTGAAGGAGAGTACAGCAGAGTCAGCTCGGAGACATGGTGAAGGTGAATACAGCAGAATCAGCTCGGATACACAGTGAAGGAGAGTCAGCTCGGATACACGGTGAAGGAGAATATAGCAGAGTCAGCTCGGATATACAGTGAAGGAATGTAATGCTGAGTCAGCTCCGATACACAGTGAAGCAGAGTACAACAGTGTCAGCTCGGATACATCGTGAAGGAGAGTACAGCAGAGTCAGCTCGGATACATCGTGAAGGAAATTACAGCAGTGTCAGCTCGGATACACAGTGAAGGAGCGTACAGCAGAGTCAGCTCGGAGACACAGTGAAGGAGCATACAGCAGAGTCACTTCGGATACACAGTGAAGGAGAGTACAGCTGAGTCAGCTCGGATACACAGTGAAGGAGAATAGAGCAGAATCAACTCAGATACACAGTGAAGGAGAGCACAGCAGAGTCAGCTTGGATACACATTGAAGGAGAGTACAGCAGCGTCAGCTTGGATACAGAGTGAAGGAGCGTACAGCAGAGTCAGCTCCGATACGCAGTGAAGGAGAGTACAGCAGTGTCAGCTCGAATACAGAGTGAAGGAGCGTTCGGCAGCGTGAGCTCATATACGCAGTGAAGGAGCGTACAGCAGTCAGCTCAGATACAGAGTGAAGGAGAGCAGAGCAGAGTCAGCTCGGATAGAAACTGAGGTAGAGTACAGCAGAGTATGCTCGTGTACACACTGAGGTAGAGTACAGCAGAGTCAGCTCGGATACACAGTGAAGGGGCGTACAGCAGAGTCAGCTCGGATACACATTGAAGGAAAGTACAGCAGCGTCAGCTTGGATACAGAGTGAAGAGGAGTACAGCAGAGTCAGCTCGGATACACAGTCAGGGAGCGTACACCAGAGTCAGCTCGGATACACAGTGAAGGAGAGTACAGCAGAGTTAGCTCGGATACACAGTGAAGGAGAGTACAGCATAGCCTGCTCGGATACACAGTGAACGAGAGTACAGCAGAGTCCGCTCGGATACACAGTGAACGAGAGTACTGCAGATCTGCTCAGATACACAGACAAGGAGAATACAGCATAGCCAGCTCGGATACACAGTGAAGGAGAGTACAGCAGAATCAGCTCGGATACACAGTGAAGGAGATTACAGCAGAGTCAGCTCGGATACACAGTGAAGAGCGTACAGCAGAGTCAGCTCGGATGCACAGTGAACAAGAGTACAGCAGAGTTCGCTCGGATACACAGTGAACGAGTGTACAGCAGAGTCAGCTCGGATACTCAGACAAGGAGAATACAGCATAGCCAGCTTGGATACACAGTGTACGAAAGTACAGCAGAATCAGCTCGGATACACAGTGAAGGAGAGTACAGCAGAGTCAGCTCGGATGCACAGTGAAGGAGAGTACAGCAGAGTCAGCTCGGATACACAGTGAAGGAGAGTACAGCAGATTCAGCTTGGATACAAGTGAAGGAGAGTACAGCAGAGTCAGTTTGAATACACAGTCAATGGGAATACTGCAGATTCAGCTGGGTTACGCATGTGAAAGGAGAGTGCAGCAGAGTGAGCTCGGATACGCTGTGAATGGAGTGTACAGCACACTCAGCTCGGATACACAGTAAAGGAGAGTAAAGCAGTGTCAGCTCGGGTACACAGTGACGGAGAATACAGCAGAGTCAGCTCAGATACTTAGACATGGAGAGTACAGGAGAGTCAGCTCATATACACAGTGTAGGAGAGTACAGCAGATCTTTCGGATACACAGTGAAGGAGAGTACAGCAGAATCAGCTCAGAGACACAGTGAAGGAGAATACTGCAGATTCAGCTCGGATACACAGTGAAGGACAATACAGCAGTGTCAGCTCGGATACACAGACAAGGAGAGTACAGGAGAGTCAGCTTGGATACACAGTGAAGGAGAGTAAAGCAGAGTGTGCTCGGATACACAGTGAAGGAGCATACAGCAGAGTGAGCTCGGATACACAGTTAAAGAGAGAACAGCAGTGTCAGCTCGGATACACAGTGAAGCAGAATACAGCAGAGTGAGCTCGGATACACAGTTAAGGAGAGTACAGCAGTGTCAGCTCGGATACACAGTGAAGAAGTGTAGAGCAGAATATGCTCATATACACACTGAGGTAGAGTACAGCAGAGCAGCTGGGATGCACAGTGAAGGAGCGTACAGCAGAGTCAGCTTGGATACACAGTGAAGGAGAGTACAGCAGAGTCAGCTCGGATACACATTGAAGGAGAGTACAGCAGAGTCAGGTTGGAAACACAGTGATGCAGAGTACAGCAGAGTCAGTTCGAATACACAGTCAATGGGAATACTGCAGATTCAGCTGGGTTACACATGTGAAAGGAGAGTACAGCAGAGTCAGCTCGGATACACTGTGAATGGAGTGTACAGGACATTCAGCTCGGATACACAGTGAAGGAGAGTGCAGCAGAGTCAGCTCGGATACACAGTGAAGGAGCGTACAGCAGATTCAGCTCAGATTCATAGACATGGAGAGTACAGGAGAGTCAGCTCGTATACACAGTGAAGGAGAATACAGCAGAGTCAGCTCGGATACACAGATAAGGAGAGTACAGGAGAGTCAGCTCGGAGACACAGTGAAGGAGAGTACAGCAGTGTCAGCTCGGATACACAGATAAGGAGAGTACAGGAGAGTCAGATCGGATACACAGTGAAGGAGAGTACAGCAGTGTCAGCTCGGATACACAGTGAAGGAGCGTACAGCAGAGACAGCTCGGATACACAGTGAAGGCGAGTACAGCAGTGTCAGCTCGGATACACTTTGAAGGAGAGTACAGCAGAGTCAGCTCGGATACGCAGTGAAGGAGAGTACAGCAGAGTCAGCTCAGATACACTGTGAAGGAGAGTACAGCCGAGTCAGCTCGAATGCTGAGTGAAGGAGAGTACAGCAGAGTGAGCTCGGATACTCTTTGAATGGTTTGTACAGCAAATTCAGCTCGGATACACAGTGACGGAGAATACGCCAGAATCAGCTCGGATACACAGACATGGAGAGTGCAGGAGAGTCAGCTCGGATACACATTGAAGGAGCGTACAGCAGAGTCAGCTCGGATACGCAGTGTAGGATAGTACAGCAGAATCAGCTCGGATACACAGTGTAGGAGAGTACAGCAGGGTCATCTCGGATACACAGTGAAGTAGAGTACAGCAGAATCAGCTCCGATACACAGTGAAGGAGAGTAAAGCAGGGTCAGCTCGGATACACAGTGAAGTAGAGTACAGCAGAATCAGCTCCGATACACAGTGAAGGAGCGCACAGCAGAGTCAGCTCGGATACACAGTGAAGGAGAATACAGCAGAGTCAGCACGATACACAGTTAAGGAGAGTATGCAGAGTCAGCTCGCATACACAGACACGAGACTACAGGAGAATCAGCTCGGATACACAGTGAAGGAGAGGTCCGCATTTTCAGCTCGGATACACAGTGAAGGAGCGTACAGCAGATTCAGCTCAGATTCATAGACATGGAGAGTACAGGAGAGTCAGCTCGTATACACAGTGAAGGAGAATACAGCAGAGTCAGCTCGGATACACAGATAAGGAGAGTACAGGAGAGTCAGCTCGGAGACACAGTGAAGGAGAGTACAGCAGTGTCAGCTCGGATACACAGATAAGGAGAGTACAGGAGAGTCAGATCGGATACACAGTGAAGGAGAGTACAGCAGTGTCAGCTCGGATACACAGTGAAGGAGCGTACAGCAGAGACAGCTCGGATACACAGTGAAGGCGAGTACAGCAGTGTCAGCTCGGATACACTTTGAAGGAGAGTACAGCAGAGTCAGCTCGGATACGCAGTGAAGGAGAGTACAGCAGAGTCAGCTCAGATACACTGTGAAGGAGAGTACAGCCGAGTCAGCTCGAATGCTGAGTGAAGGAGAGTACAGCAGAGTGAGCTCGGATACTCTTTGAATGGTTTGTACAGCAAATTCAGCTCGGATACACAGTGACGGAGAATACAGCAGAATCAGCTCGGATACACAGACATGGAGAGTGCAGGAGAGTCAGCTCGGATACACATTGAAGGAGCGTACAGCAGAGTCAGCTCGGATACGCAGTGTAGGATAGTACAGCAGAATCAGCTCGGATACACAGTGTAGGAGAGTACAGCAGGGTCATCTCGGATACACAGTGAAGTAGAGTACAGCAGAATCAGCTCCGATACACAGTGAAGGAGAGTAAAGCAGGGTCAGCTCGGATACACAGTGAAGTAGAGTACAGCAGAATCAGCTCCGATACACAGTGAAGGAGCGCACAGCAGAGTCAGCTCGGATACACAGTGAAGGAGAATACAGCAGAGTCAGCACGATACACAGTTAAGGAGAGTATGCAGAGTCAGCTCGCATACACAGACACGAGACTACAGGAGAATCAGCTCGGATACACAGTGAAGGAGAGGTCCGCATTTTCAGCTCGGATACACAGTGAAGGAGAGTACAGCAGAGTCAGCTCGGATACACAGTGAAGTAAATTACAGCAGTGTCAGCTCCGATATACAGTGAAGGAGAGTACAGCAGCGTCAGCTCGGATACACAGTGAAGGAGAGTACAGCAGAGTCAGCTCGGATACACAGTGAAGGCGAATACAGCAGTGTCAGCTCGGATACACTTTGAAGGAGAGTACAGCAGAGTCAGCTTGGATACACAGTGAAGGAGAGTACAGCAGAGTCAGCTCAAATGCTGAGTGAAGGAGAGTACAGCAGAGTGAGCTGGGATACTCTTTGAATGGTTTGTACAGCAAATTCAGCTCGGATACACAGTGACGGAGAATACAGCAGAATCAGCTCGGATACACAGACATGGAGAGTGCAGGAGAGTCAGCTCGGATACACAGTGTAGGAGAGTACAGCAGAATCAGCTCGGATACACAGTGTAGGAGAGTACAGCAGGGTCATCTCGGATACACAGTGAAGTAGAGTACAGCAGAATCAGCTCCGATACACAGTGAAGGAGAGTACAGCAGGGTCAGCTCGTATACACAGTGAAGTAGAGTACAGCAGAATCAGCTCCGATACACAGTGAAGGAGCGTACAGCAGAGTCAGCTCGATACACAGTTAAGGAGAGTATGCAGAGTCAGCTCGCATACACAGACACAAGACTACAGGAGAATCAGCTCGGATACACAGTGAAGGAGAGGTCCGCATTTTCAGCTCGGATACACAGTGAAGGAGAGTACAGCAGAGTCAGCTCGGATACACACTGAAGGAGAGTACAGCAGAGTCAGCTCGGAGACACAGTGAAGTAAATTACAGCAGTGGCAGCTCCGATACACAGTGAAGGAGAGTACAGCAGCGTCAGCTCAGAGACACAGTGAAGGAGAATACAGCAGAGTCAGCTCGATACACAGTTAAAGAGAGTATGCAGAGTCAGCTCGCATACACAGACACGAGAGTACAGGAGAATCAGCTCGGATACACAATGAAGGAGAGTACCGCATTTTCAGCTCGGATACACAGTGAAGGAGAGTACAGCAGAGTCAGCTCGGATACACATTGAAGGAGTGTAAAGCAGCGTCAGCTTGGATACAGAGTGAAGGAGAGTACAGCAGAGTCAGCTCGGATACACAGTCAGGGAGCGTACAGCAGAGTGAGATCGGATACACAGTGAAGGAGCATACAGCAGCGTCAGCTCATATACACAGTGAAGGAGCGTACAGCAGAGTCAGCTCGGATACAGAGTAAAGGAGAGTAAAGCAGAGTCAGCTCGGATACAGAGTCAGGGAGCGTACAGCAGAGTGAGCTCGGATACACAGTGATGGAGAATACAGCAGAGTCAGCTCGGATACACAGACATGGAGAGTACAGGAGAGTCAGCTCGGATACACAGTGTCCGAGAGTACAGCAGATCAGCTCGGATACAAAGTGAAGGAGAGTACAGCGGAGTCAGCTCGGAGACATGGTGAAGGTGAATACAGCAGAATCAGCTCGGATACACAGTGAAGGAGAGTCAGCTCGGATACACGGTGAAGGAGCGTACAGCAGTGTCAGCTCGGATACACAGTGAAGGAGCGTACAGCAGAGTCAGTTCGGAGACACAGTGAAGGAGCGTACAGCAGAGTCAGCTCGGATACACAGTGAAGGAGAATAGAGCAGAATCAACTCAGATACACAGTGAAGGAGAGTACAGCAGAGTCAGCTCGGATACACATTGAAGGAGAGTACAGCAGCTTCTGCTTGGATACAGAGTGAAGGAGCGTACAGCAGAGTCAGCTCGGATACACAGTGAAGGAGAGTACAGCAGAGTCAGCTCGGATACACATTGAAGGAGAGTACAGCAGCTTCTGCTTGGATACAGAGTGAAGGAGCGTACAGCAGAGTCAGCTCGGATACGCAGTGAAGGAGAGTACAGCAGTGTCAGCTCGGATACAGAGTAAAGGAGCGTACGGCAACGTGAGCTCGTATACGCAGTGAAGGAGCGTACAGCAGAGTCAGCTCAGATACAGAGTGAAGGAGAGCAGAGCAGAGTCAGCTCGGATAGAAACTGAGGTAGAGTACAGCAGAGTCAGCTCGGATACACAGTCAGGGAGCGTACACCAGAGTCAGCTCGGATACACAGTGAAGGAGAATACTGCAGATTCAGCTCGGATACACAGTGAAGGAGAGTACAGCAGAGCCTGCTCGGAGACACAGTGAAGGACAATACAGCAGTGTCAGCTCGGATACACTGACAAGGAGAGTACAGGAGAGTCAGCTCGGATACACAGTGAAGGAGAGTAACGCAGAGTCAGCTCAGATATAGAGTGAAGAAATGTACAGCACAGTCAGCTCGGATTCAGAGTGAAGCAGAGTACAGCAGAGTGTGCTCGGATACACAGTGAAGGAGAATACAGCAGAGTGAGCTCAGATACACTGTTAAGGAGAGTACAGCAGTGTCAGCTCGGATACACAGTGAAGGAGCGTACAGCAGAGTCAGCTCGGATACACAGTGAAGGAGAATACAGCAGAGTCAGCTCGGATACACATTGAAGGAGAGTACAGCAGAGTCAGCTCGGATGCACAGTGAAGGAGAGTACAGCAGAGTTAGCTCGGATACACAGTGAAGGAGAGTACAGGATAGCCTGCTCGGATACACAGTGAACGAGAGTACAGCAGAGTCCGCTCGGATACACAGTGAATGAGAGTGCAGCAGATCTGCTCGGATACACAGACAAGGAGAATACAGCATAGCCAGCTCGGATACACAGTGTACGAGAGTACAGCAGAATCAGCTCGGATACACAGTGAAGGAGATTACAGCAGAATCAGCTCGGATACACAGTGAAGAGCGTACAGCAGAGTCAGCTCGGATGCACAGTGAACGAGAGTACAGCAGATTCCGCTCGGATACACAGTGAATGAGTGTACAGCAGAGTCAGCTCGGATACACAGACAAGGAGAATACAGCATAGCCAGCTCGGATACACAGTGTACGAAAGTACAGCAGAATCAGCTCGCATACACAGTGAAGGAGAGTACAGCAGAGTCAGCTCGGATGCACAGTGAAGGAGAGTACAGCAGAGTCAGCTCGGATACACAGTGAAGGAGAGTACAGCAGAGTCAGCTTGGATACAAGTGAAGGAGAGTACAGCAGAGTCAGTTTGAATACACAGTCAATGGGAATACTGCAGATTCAGCTGGGTTACGCATGTGAAAGGAGAGTACAGCAGAGTCAGCTCGGATACGCTGTGAATGGAGTGTACAGCACACTCAGCTCGGATACACAGTAAAGGAGAGTAAAGCAGAGTCAGCTCGGATACATAGACATGGAGAGTACAGGAGAGTCAGCTCGTATACACAGTGAAGGAGAGTACAGCAGATCTTTCGGATACACAGTGAAGGAGTGTACAGCAGAATCAGCTCAGAGACACAGTGAAGGAGAATACTGCAGATTCAGCTCGGATACACAGTGAAGGAGAGTACAGCAGAGTCAGCTCGGATACAAATGAAGGAGAGTACAGCAGAGTCAGCTCGGATACACATTGAAGGAGAGTACAGCAGAGTCAGGTTGGATACACAGTGATGGCGGGTACAGCAGAGTCAGTTCCAATACACAGTCAATGGGAATACTGCAGATTCAGCTGGTTACACATGTGAAAGGAGAGTACAGCAGAGTCTGCTCGGATACACTGTGAATGGAGTGTACAGCACATTCAGCTCGGATACACAGTGAAGGAGAGTGCAGCAGAGTCAGCTCGGATACACAGTGATGGAGCGTACAGCAGATTCAGCTCGGATACATATACCTGGAGAGTACAGGAGAGTCAGCTCGTATACACAGTGAAGGAGAATACTGCAGATTCAGCTCGGATACACAGTGATAGAGAGTACAACAGAGTCAGCTTGGAGACACAGTGAAGGAGAATACTGCAGAGTCAGCTCGGATACACAGTGAAGGTGAGTACAGCAGTGTCAGCTCGGATACACTTTGAAGGAGAGTACAGCAGAGTCAGCTCGGATACGCAGTGAAGGAGAGTACAGCAGAGTCAGATCGGATACAGAGTGAAGGAGGGTACAGCAGTGTCAGCTCGGATACACTGTGAAGGAGAGTACAGCAGAGTCAGCTCGGATACACAGTGAAGGAGAGTACAGCAGAGTCAGCTCGAATGCAGAGTGAAGGAGAGTACAGCAGAGTGAGCTCGGATACTCTTTGAATGGTTTGTACAGCAAATTCAGCTCGGATACACAGTGAAGGAGAATACAGCAGAATCAGCTCGGATACACCGACATGGAGAGTGCAGGAGAGTCAGCTCGGATACACAGTGAAGGAGCGTACAGCACAGTCAGCTCGGATACAGAGTGAAGGATATAACAGCAGAGTCAGCTCGGATACGCAGTGTAGTAGAGTACAGCAGAATCAGCTCGGATACACAGTGTAGGAGAGCACAGCAGGGTCAGCTCGGATACACAGTGAAGTAGAGTACAGCAGAATCATCTCTGATACACAGTGAAGGAGAGTACAGCAGTGTCAGCTCGCATACACAGACATGAGAGTACAGGAGAATCAGCTCGGATACACAGTGAAGGAGAGTACAGCAGAGTGAGCTCGGATACACAGTGAAGGAGAATACAGCAGAGTCAGCTCGATACACAGTTAAGGAGAGTATGCAGAGTCAGCTCGCATACACAGACACGAGAGTACAGGAGAATCAGCTCGGATACACAGTGAAGGAGAGTACAGCAGAGTGAGCTCGGATACACAGTGAAGGAGAATACAGCAGGGTCAGCTCGGATACACAGTGAAGTAGAGTACAGCAGAATCAGCTCCGATACACAGTGAAGGAGAGTACCGCATTTTAAGCTCGGATACACAGTGAAGGAGAGTACAGCAGAGTCAGCTCGGAGACACAGTGAAGGAGAGTACAGCAGAGTGAGCTCGGCTACACAGTGAAGGAGAGTACAGCAGAGTCAGCTCGGATACACAGTGAAGGAGAGTACAGCAGAGTCAGCTCGGATACACAGAGAAGCAGCGTACAGCAGAGGCAGCTCGGATACACAGTGAAGGAGAGCAGAGCAGAGTCAGCTCGGCTAGACACTGAGGTAGAGTACAGCAGAGTATGCTCGTATACACACTGAGGTAGAGTACAGCACAGTCAGCTCGGATACACAGTGAAGGAGCATACAGCAGAGTTAGCTCGGATACACAGTGATGGAGCGTGCAGCAGAGTCAGCTCGGATACACAGTGAAGGAGAATACAGCAGAGTCAGCTCGTATACACATTGAAGGAGAGTACAGCAGCGTCAGCTTGAATACAGAGTGAAGGAGAATACAGCAGAGTTAGCTCGGATACACAGAGAAGGAGAGTACAGCAGCATCAACTCGGATACACAGAAAAGCAGCGTACAGCAGAATCAGCTCAGATACACAGTGAAGGAGAGTACAGCAGAGTCAGCTCGGATACACATTGAATGAAATTATAGCTGTTTCAGCTTGGATATACCGTGAAGGAGAATACAGCAGAGTCAGCTCAGAGACACAGTGAAGGAGAATACAGCAGAGTCAGCTCGATACACAGATAAGGAGAGTATGCAGAGTCAGCTCGCATACACAGACACGAGAGTACAGGAGAGTCAGCTCGGATACACAGTGAAGGAGAGTACACCAGTGTCAGCTCGGATACACAGTGACGGAGAGTACAGCAGAATCAGCTCGGATATACAGTGAAGGAGCGTACAGCAGAGTCAGCTTGGACACACAGTGAAGGAGAGTACAGCAGAGTCAGCTCAGAGACACAGTGAAGGAGAATACAGCAGGGTCAGCTCGATACACTGTTAAGGAGAGTATGCAGTCAGCTCGCATGCACAGACACGAGAGTACAGGAGAGTCAGCTCGGATATACAGTGAAGGAGAGTACAGCAGTGTCTGCTCGGATACACAGTGAAGGAGATTACAGCAGAGTGAGCTCGGATACGCAGTGAAGGAGAGTACAGCAGAGTCAGCTCGGATACACAATGAAGGAGATTACAGCAGAGTCAGCTCGGACACAGTGAAGGAAAGCAGAGCAGAGTCAGCTCAGATACACAGAGAAGGGGAGTACAGCATAGCCAGCTCGGATACACAGTGAAGGAGATTACAGCAGAGTCAGCTCGGATACACAGTGAAGGAGAGCAGAGCAGAGTCAGCTCGGATACACAGTGAAGGAGATTACAGCAGAGTCAGCTCGGATAGACAGTGAAGGAGAGCAGAGCAGAGTCAGCTCGGATAGACACTGAGGTTGAATACAGCAGAGTATGCTCGTATACACACTGAGGTAGAGTACAGCAGAGTCAGCTCGGATAAACAGTGAAGGGGCGTACAGCAGAGTCAGCTCGGATACACAGTGATGGAGCGTACAGCTGAATCAGCTCCTATACACAGTGAAAGAGAGTACAGCTGAGTCAGCTCGGATACAGAGTGAAGGAGAGTACAGCAGCATCAGCTCGGATACACAGTGAACGAGAGTACAGGAGAGTCAGCTTGGATACAGAGTGAAGGAGAGTACAGCTGCGTCAGCTCGGATACACAGTGAATGAGAGTACAGCAGAGTCAACTTGGATACAGAGTGAAGCAGAGTACATCAGAGTGAGCTCGGATACTCTTTGAAAGGTGTGTACAGCAAATTCAGCTCGGATACACAGTGACGGAGAATACAGCAGAATCAGCTCGGATACACAGACATGGAGACTGCAGGAGAGTCAGATCGGATACTCAGTGATGGAGAATACAGCAGAATCAGCTCGGATACACAGACATGGAGAGTACAGCAGAGTCTGCTCGGAAACACAGTGAAGGAGAGCACAGCAGAGTCAGCTCGGATGCACAGTGAAGGAGAGTACAGCAGAGTCAGCTCGGATACACAGTGAAGGAGAGTACAGCAGTGTCAGCTCGGATACACAGTGAAGGAGAGTACACCAGTGTCTGCTCGGATACACAGTGAAGGAGAGTACAGCAGAGTCAGCTCGGAGACACAGTGAAGGTGAATACAGCAGAGTCAGCTCGGAGACACAGTGAAGGTGAATACAGCAGTGTCAGCTCGGATACACAGTGAAGGAAATTACAGCAGTGTCAGCTCGGATACACAGTGAAGGAGAGTACAGCAGATTCAGCTCGGATACACAGTGAAGGAGAATAGAGCAGAATCAACTCAGATACACAGTGATGGAGATTACAGCAGAGTCAGGTCGAATACACAGTGAAGGAGAATAGAGCAGAATCAACTAAGATACACAGTGAAGGAGATGACAGCTGAGTCAGTTCGGATACACAGTGAAGGAGAATAGAGCAGAATCAACTCAGATACACAGTGAAGGAGATTACAGCAGAGTCAGCTCGGATATACAGTGAAGGAGCGTACAGCAGAGTCAGCTCGGATACACAGTGAAGGAGAGTACAGCAGAGTCAGCTCGGATACACAGTCAGGGAGCGTACAGCAGAGTGAGCTCGGATACACAGTGATGGAGAATACAGCAGAGTCAGCTCGGATACACAGACATGGCGAGTACAGGAGAGTCAGCTTGTATACACAGTGTAGGAGATTACAGCAGATCTTTCGGATACACAGTGAAGGAGAGTACAGCAGAGTCAGCTCGGAGACACAGTGAAGGAGAATACTGCAGAGTCATCTCGGATACACAGTGAAGGAGTGTACAGCACATTCAGCTCGGATACACAGTGAAGGAGAGTACAGCATAGCCTGCTCGGATACACAGTGAAGGAGAGTACAGCAGCGTCAGCTCGGATACACAGTGAAGGAGAATATAGCAGAGTCAGCTCGGATATACAGAGAAGGGGAGTACAGCAGAGTGAGCTCGGATAGACACTGAGGCAGAGTACCGCAGAGTATGCTCGTCTACACACTGAGGTAGAGTACAGCAGAGTCAGCTCGGATACACAGTGATGGAGCGTACAGCTGAATCAGCTCGTATACACAGTGAATGAGCGTACAGCTGAGTCAGCTTGGATACAGAGTGAAGAGCCGTAGAGCAGAGTCAGCTCGGATACACAGTCAGGGAGCGTACACCAGAGTCAGCTCGGATACACAGTGAAGGAGAGTACAGCAGAGTCAGCTCAGATACACAGTGAAGGAGAGTACAGCATAGCCAGCTCGGATACACGGTGAACGAGAGTACAGCAGAGTCAGCTTGGATACATAGTAAAGGAGAGTACAGCTGAGTCAGCTCAGATACAGAGTTAAGGAGAGTACAGCAGAGTGAGCTCGGATACACAGTGTAGGAGAGTACAGCAGAATCAGCTCGGATACACAGTGAAGGAGAATACAGAAGAGTGAGCTCGGATACACAGTGAAGGAGAGTACAGCAGAGTCAGCTCGGATACACAGTGTAGGAGAGTACAGCAGAGTCAGCTCGGTTACACAGTGTAGGAGAGTACAGCAGAGTCAGCTCGGATACACAGTGAAGGAGAGTCCAGCAGAATCAGCTCGGATACACAGTGAAGGAGAGTACAGCAGTGTCAGCTTGGATACACAGTGTAGGAGAATACAGCAGAGTAAGCGCGGATACACAGTGAAGGAGAGTCCAGCAGAATCAGCTCGGATACACAGTGTAGGAGAGTACAGCAGAGTCAGCTCGGTTACACAGTGTAGGAGAGCACAGCAGAGTCAGTACGGATACACAGTGAAGGAGCGTTCAGCAGAGTCAGCTCGGATACACAGTGAAGGAGAATACAGCAGAGTCAGCTCGGATACACAGTGAAGGAGCGTACAGCAGCATCAGCTTGGATACAGAGTGAAGGGCCGTAGAGCAGAGTCAGCTCGGATACACAGTCAGGGAGCGTACACCAGAGTCAGCTCGGATACACAGTGAAGGAGAGTACAGCAGAGTCAGCTCGGATACACAGTGAAGGAGAGTACAGCATAGCCAGCTCGGATACACAGTGAACGAGAGTACAGCAGAGTCAGCTCAGATACAGAGTGAAGGAGAGTACAGCAGAGTGAGCTCGGATACACTTTGAAAGGAGTGTGCAGCAAATTCAGATCGGATACACAGTGACGGAGTATACAGCAGAATCAGCTCGGATACACAGTGTAGGAGAGTACAGCAGAGTCAGCTTGGATAGACAGTGAAGGAAATTAAAGCAGAGTCAGCTTGGATACACAGTGAAGGAGAGCAGAGCAGAGTCAGCTCGGATAGAGCCTGAGGTAGAATACAGCAGAGTATGCTCGTCTACACACTGAGGTAGAGTACAGCAGAGTCAGCTCGGATACACAGTGAAGGAGAGTACAGCAGAGTCAGCTTGGATAGACAGTGAAGGAAATTACAGCAGAGTCAGCTTGGATACACAGTGAAGGAGAATACAGTAGTGTCAGCTCGGAGACACAGTGAAGGAGAATACAGAAGAGTCAGCTCGGATACACAGTGAAGGAGAGCAGAGCAGAGTCAGCTCGGATAGAGACTGAGGTAGAATACAGCAGAGTATGCTCGTCTACACACTGAGGTAGAGTACAGCAGAGTCAGCTCGGATACACAGTGAAGGGGCGTACAGCAGAGTCTGCTCGGATACACAGTGAAGGAGCGTACAGCTGAATCAGCTCGTATACACAGTGAAGGAGCGTACAGCTGAGTCAGCTCGGATACAGAGTGAAGGAGAGTACAGCAGAGTCAGCTCGGATACACAGTGAAGGAGCGAACAGCAGCGTCAGCTCAGATACACAGAGAAGGAGAGTACAGCAGAGTCAGCTCGGATACAGAGTGAAGGAGAGTACAGCAGAGTGAGCTCGGATACTCTTTGAAAGGTGTGTACAGCAAATTCAGCTCGGATACACAGTGAAGGAGAATACAGCAGAATCAGCTCGGATACACAGACATGGAGAGTGCAGGAGAGTCAGCTCGGATACACAGTGAGGGAGTGAACAGCAGAGTCAGCTCGGATATACAGTGAACGACCGTACAGCAGAATCAGCTCGGATACACAGTGAAGGAGGGTACAGCTGAGTCAGATCGGATACACAGTGAAGGAGAATACAGCAGAATCAACTCAGATACACAGTGAAGGAGAGTACAGCAGAGTCAGCTCGGATACACATTGAAGGAGAGTACAGCAGCGTCATCTTGGATACAGAGTGAAGGAGTGTACAGCAGAGTCAGCTCGGATACACAGTCAGGGAGCGTACAGCATAGTGAGCTAGGATACACAGTGAAGGAGAGTACAGCAGAGTCAGCTCGGATACACAGTGAAGGAGCGTAAAGCTGCATCAGCTCGTATACACAGTGAAGCAGCGTACAGCAGAGTCAGCTCGGATACACACTGAAGGAGAGTACAGCAGAGTCAGCCTGGACATACAGTGAAGGAGCGTAGAGCAGCGTCAGCTCGGATACACAGTGAAGGAGAGCAGAGCAGAGTCAGCTCAGATGCACAGAGAAGGAGAGTACAGCAGAGTCAGCTCGGTTACACATTTAAGGAGCGTACAGCAGAGTCAGCTCGGATACACAGTGAAGGAGAGCAGAGCAGAGTCAGCTCGGATAGACACTGAGGTAGAGTACAGCAGAGTATGCTCGTATACACACTGAGGTAGAGTACAGCAGAGTCAGCTCGGATACACAGTGAAGGAGCGTACAGCAGAGTCAGTTCGGATACACAGTGAAGGAGCGTTCAGCAGAGTCAGCTCGGATACACAGTGAAGTAGAATACAGCAGAGTCAGCTCGGATACACATTGAAGGAGAATACAGCAGCGTCAGCTTGGATACAGAGTGAAGGGCCATAGAGCAGAGTCAGCTCGGATACACAGTCAGGGAGCGTACACCAGAGTCAGCTCGGATACACAGTGAAGGAGAGTACAGCAGAGTCAGCTCGGATACACAGTGAAGGAGAGTCCAGCAGAGTCAGCTCGGATACACAGTGAAGGAGAGCAGAGCAGAGTCAGCTCGGATAGAGACTGAGGTAGAATACAGCAGAGTATGCTCGTCTACACACTGAGGTAGAGTACAGCAGAGTCAGCTCGGATACACAGTGAAGGGGCGTACAGCAGAGTCAGCTCGGATACACAGTGAAGGAGCGTACAGCTGAATCAGCTCGTATACACAGTGAAGGAGCGTACAGCTGAGTCAGCTCGGATACAGAGTGAAGGAGAGTACAGCAGAGTCAGCTCGACTACAGAGTGAAGGAGCGTACAGCAGCGTCAGCTCAGATACACAGAGAAGGAGAGTACAGCAGAGTCAGCTCGGATACAGAGTGAAGGAGAGTACAGCAGAGTGAGCTCGGATACTATTTGAAAGGTGTGTACAGCAAATTCAGCTCGGATACACAGTGAAGGAGAATACAGCAGAATCAGCTCGGATACACAGTGAAGGAGCGTAAAGCTGCGTCAGCTCGTATACACAGTGAAGGAGCGGACAGCAGAGTCAGCACAGATAAACACTGAAGGAGAGTACAGCAGAGTCAGCCTGGACACATAGTGAAGGAGTGTACAGCAGTGTCAGCTCGGATACACAGTGAAGGAGAGCAGAGCAGAGTCAGCTCAGATACACAGAGAAGGAGAGTACAGCAGAGTCAGCTCGGTTACACATTTAAGGAGCGTACAGCAGAGGCAGCTCGGATACACAGTGAAGGAGAGCAGAACAGAGTCAGCTCGGATAGACACTGAGGTAGAGTACAGCAGAGTATGCTCGTATACACACTGAGGTAGAGTACAGCAGAGTCAGCTCGGATACACAGTGAAGGAGCGTACAGCAGAGTCAGCTCGGATACACAGTGAAGGAGCGTTCAGCAGAGTCAGCTCGGATACACAGTGAAGGAGAATACTGCAGAGTCAGCTCGGATACAGAGTGAAGGGCCGTAGAGCAGAGTCAGCTCGGATACACAGTCAGGGAGCGTACACCAGAGTCAGCTCGGATACACAGTGAAGGAGAGTACAGCAGAGTCAGCTCGGATACACAGTGAAGGAGAGTACAGCATAGCCAGCTCGGATACACAGTGAAGGAGAGTACAGCAGAGTCCGCTCGGATACACAGTGAAGGAGAGCAGAGCAGAGTCAGATCGGATAGAGACTGAGGTAGAATACAGCAGAGTATGCTCGTCTACACACTGAGGTAGTGTACAGCAGAGTCAGCTCGGATACACAGTGAAGGAGAGTACAGCAGAGTGAGCTCGGATACTCGTTGAAAGGTGTGTACAGCAAATTCAGCTCGGATACACAGTGACGGAGAATACAGCAGAATCAGCTCGGATACACAGACTTGGAGAGTGCAGGAGAGTCAGCTCGGATATACAGTGAACGACCGTACAGCAGAATCAGCTCGGATACACAGTGAAGGAGGGTACAGCTGAGTCAGATCAGATACACAGTGAAGGAGAGTACAGCAGAATCAACTCAGATACACAGTGAAGGAGAGTACAGCAGAGTCAGCTCGGATACACATTGAAGGAGAGTACAGCAGCGTCATCTTGGATACAGAGTGAAGGAGTGTACAGCAGAGTCAGTTCGGACACACAGTCAGGGAGCGTACAGCAGAGTGAGCTAGGATACACAGTGAAGGAGAGTACAGCAGAGTCAGCTCGGATACACAGTGAAGGAGCGTACAGCAGAGTCAGCTCGTATACACAGTGAAGGAGCGTACAGCAGAGTCAGCTTGGACACACAGTGAAGGAGCGTACAGCAGCGTCAGCTCGGATACACAGTGAAGGAGAGCAGAGCAGAGTCAGCTCAGATACACAGAGAAGGAGAGTTCAGCAGAGTCAGCTCGGTTACACATTTAAGGAGCTTACAGCAGAGTCAGCTCGGATACACAGTGAAGGAGAGCAGAGCAGAATCAGCTCGGATAGACACTGAGGTAGAGTACAGCAGAGTATGCTCGTATACACACTGAGGTAGAGTACAGCAGTGTCAGCTCAGATACACAGTGAAGGAGCGTTCAGCAGAGTCAGCTCGGATACACAGTGAAGGAGAGTACAGCAGAATCAGCTCGGATACACATTGAAGGAGAGTACAGCAGCGTCAGCTTGGATACAGAGTGAAGGGCCGTAGAGCAGAGTCAGCTCGGATACACAGTCAGGCATCGTACACCAGAGTCAGCTCGGATACACAGTGAAGGAGAGTACAGCAGCGACAGCTCGGATACACAGTGAAGGAGAGTACAGCATAGCCAGCTCGGATACACAGTGAACGAGAGTACAGCAGAGTCAGCTTGGATACACAGTAAAGGAGATTACAGCTGAGTCAGCTCGGATACAGAGTAAAGGAGAGTACAGCAGAGTGAGCTCGGATACACTTTGAAATGAGTGTGCAGCAAATTCAGATCGGATACAAAGTGACGGAGAATACAGCAGAATCAGCTCGGATACACAGACATGGAGAGTACAGGAGAGTCAGCTCGGATACACAGTGTAGGTGAGTACAGCAGAGTCAGCTCGGATATACAGTGATGGAGAGTACAGCTGAGTCAGATCGGATACACAGTGAAGGAGAGTACAGCTGAGTCATCTTGGATACCGAGTGAAGGAGTGTACAGCAGAGTCAGCTCGGATACACAGTCAGGGAGCGTACAGCGGAGTGAGCTAGGATACACAGTGAAGGAGAGTACAGCAGAGTCAGCTCGGATACACGGTGAAGGAGCGTAAAGCTGCGTCAGCTCGTATACACAGTGAAGGAGCGTACAGCAGAGTCAGCTCGGATACACAGTGAAGGAGCGTACAGCAGCGTCAGCTCGGATACACAGTGAAGGAGAGCAGAGCAGAGTCAGCTCAGATACACAGAGAAGGAGAGTACAGCAGAGTCAGCTCGGTTACACATTTAAGGAGCGTACAGCAGAGTCAGCTCGGATACACAGTGAAGGAGAGCAGAGCAGAGTCAGCTCGGATAGACACTGAGGTAGAGTACAGCAGAGTCAGCTCGGATACACAGTGAAGGAGCGTACAGCAGAGTCAGTTTGGATACACAGTGAAGGAGCGTTCAGCAGAGTCAGCTCGGATACACATTGAAGGAGAATACAGCAGCGTCAGATTGGATACAGAGTGAAGGGCCGTAGAGCAGAGTCAGCTCGGATACACAGTCTGGGAGCGTACACCAGAGTCTGCTCGGATACACAGTGAAGGAGAGTACAGCAGAGTCAGCTCGGATACACAGTGAAGGAGAGTACAGCAGAGTCAGCTCGGATACACAGTGAAGTAGAGTACAGCAGAGTCAGCTCGGATACACATTGAAGGAGAATAAAGCAGCGTCAGCTTGGATACAGAGTGAAGGGCCGTAGAGCAGAGTCAGCTCGGATACAGTCAGGGAGCGTACACCAGAGTCAGCTCGGATGCACAGTGAAGGAGAGTACAGCAGAGTCAGCTCGGATACACAGTGAAGGAGAGTACAGCATAGCCAGCTCGGATACACGGTGAACGAGAGTACAGCAGAGTCAGCTTGGATACATAGTAAAGGAGAGTACAGCTGAGTCAGCTCAGATGCAGAGTTAAGGAGAATACAGCAGAGTGAGCCCGGATACACAGTGTAGGAGAGTACAGCAGAATCAGCTCGGATACACAGTGAAGGAGCGTACAGCAGAGTCAGTTCGGATACACAGTGAAGGAGCGTTCAGCAGAGTCAGCTCGGATACACAGTGAAGGAGAATATAGCAGAGTCAGCTCGGATACACAGTGAAGTTGAGTACAGCAGAGTCAGCTCGGATACACATTGAAGGAGAATAAAGTAGCGTCAGCTTGGATACAGAGTGAAGGGCCGTAGAGCAGAGTCAGCTCGGATACACAGTCAGGGAGCGTACACCAGAGTCAGCTCGGATGCACAGTGAAGGAGAGTACAGCAGAGTCAGCTCGGATACACAGTGAAGGAGAGTACAGCATAGCCAGCTCGGATACACGGTGAACGAGAGTACAGCAGAGTCAGCTTGGATACATAGTAAAGGAGAGTACAGCTGAGTCAGCTCAGATGCAGAGTTAAGGAGAGTACAGCAGAGTGAGCCCGGATAAACAGTGTAGGAGAGTACAGCAGAATCAGCTCGGATACACAGTGAAGGAGAATACTGCAGAGTCAGCTCGGATACAGAGTGAAGGGCCGTAGAGCAGAGTCAGCTCGGATACACAGTCAGGGAGCGTACACCAGAGTCAGCTCGGATACACAGTGAAGGAGAGTACAGCAGAGTCAGCTCGGATACACAGTGAAGGAGAGTACAGCATAGCCAGCTCGGATACACAGTGAAGGAGAGCAGAGCAGAGTCAGATCGGATAGAGACTGAGGTAGAATACAGCAGAGTATGCTCGTCTACACACTGAGGTAGTGTACAGCAGAGTCAGCTCGGATACACAGTGAAGGTGCGTACAGCAGAGTCAGCTCGGATACATAGTGAAGGAGCGTACAGCTGAATCAGCTCGTGTACACAGTGAAGGAGCGTACAGCTGAGTCAGCTCGGATAGAGAGTGAGGGAGAGTACAGCAGAGTCAGCTCGGATACACAGTGAAGGAGCGTACAGCAGCGTCAGCTCAGATACACAGAGAAGGAGAGTACAGCAGAGTCAGCTCGGATACAGAGTGAAGGAGAGTACAGCAGAGTGAGCTCGGATACTCGTTGAAAGGTGTGTACAGCAAATTCAGCTCGGATGCACAGTGACGGAGAATACAGCAGAATCAGCTCGGATACACAGACTTGGAGAGTACAGCAGAATCAGCTCGGATACACAGTGAAGGAGGGTACAGCTGAGTCAGATCAGATACACAGTGAAGGAGAATACAGCAGAATCAACTCAGATACACAGTGAAGGAGAGTACAGCAGAGTCAGCTCGGATACACATTGAAGGAGAGTACAGCAGCGTCATCTTGGATACAGAGTGAAGGAGTGTACAGCAGAGTCAGTTCGGATACACAGTCAGGGAGCGTACAGCAGAGTGAGCTAGGATACACAGTGAAGGAGAGTACAGCAGAGTCAGCTCGGATACACAGTGAAGGAGCGTACAGCAGAGTCAGCTCGTATACACAGTGAAGGAGCGTACAGCTGAGTCAGCTCGGATACAGAGTGAAGGAGAGTACAGCAGAGTCAGCTCGGATACACAGTGAAGGAGCGTACAGCAGCGTCAGCTCAGATACACAGAGAAGGAGAGTACAGCAGAGTCAGCTCGGATACAGAGTGAAGGAGAGTACAGCAGAGTGAGCTCGGATACTCTTTGAAAGGTGTGTACAGCAAATTCAGCTCGGATACACAGTGAAGGAGAATACAGCAGAATCAGCTTGGATACACAGACATGGAGAGTGCAGGAGAGTCAGCTCGGATACACAGTGAGGGAGCGAACAGCAGAGTCAGCTCGGATATACAGTGAACGACCGTACAGCAGATCAGCTCGGATACACAGTGAAGGAGTGTACAGCTGAGTCAGATCGGATACACAGTGAAGGAGAATACAGCAGAATCAACTCAGATACACAGTGAAGGAGAGTACAGCAGAGTCAGCTCGGATACACATTGAAGGAGAGTACAGCTGCGTCATCCTGGATACAGAGTGAAGGAGTGTACAGCAGAGTCAGCTCGGATACACAGTCAGGGAGCGTACAGCAGAGTGAGCTAGGATACACAGTGAAGGAGAGTACAGCAGAGTCAGCTCGGATACACAGTGAAGGAGCGTAAAGCTGCATCAGCCCGTATACACAGTGAAGGAGCGTACAGCAGAGTCAGCTCGGATACACACTGAAGGAGAGTACAGCAGAGTCAGCCTGGACACACAGTGAAGGAGCGTAGAGCAGCGTCAGCTCGGATACACAGTGAAGGAGAGCAGAGCAGAGTCAGCTCAGATACACAGAGAAGGAGAGTACAGCAGAGTCAGCTCGGTTACACATTTAAGGAGCGTACAGCAGAGTCAGCTCGGATACACAGTGAAGGAGAGCAGAGCAGAGTCAGCTCGGATAGACACTGAGGTAGAGTACAGCAGAGTATGCTCGTATACACACTGAGGTAGAGTACAGCAGAGTCAGCTCGGATACACAGTGAAGGGGCGTACAGCAGAGTCAGCTCGGATACACAGTGAAGGAGCGTACAGCTGAATCTGCTCGTATACACAGTGAAGGAGCGTACAGCTGAGTCAGCTCGGATACAGAGTGAACGAGAGTACAGCAGAGTCAGCTCGAATACACAGTGAAGGAGCATACAGCAGCGTCAGCTCGGATACACAGACATGGAGAGTGCAGGAGAGTCAGCTCGGATACACAGTGAGGGAGCGAACAGCAGAGTCAGCTCGGATATACAGTGAACGACCGTACAGCAGAATCAGCTCGGATACACAGTGAAGGAGAATACAGCAGAATCAACTCAGATACACAGTGAAGGAGAGTACAGCAGAGTCAGCTCGGATACACATTGAAGGAGAGTACAGCTGCGTCATCCTGGATACAGAGTGAAGGAGTGTACAGCAGAGTCAGCTCGGATACACAGTCAGGGAGCGTAGAGCAGAGTGAGCTAGGATACAGAGTGAAGGAGAGTACAGCAGAGTCAGCTCGGATACACAGTGAAGGAGCGTAAAGCTGCATCAGCTCGTATACACAGTGAAGGAGCGTACAGCAGAGTCAGCTCGGATACACACTGAAGGAGAGTACAGCAGAGTCAGCCTGGACACACAGTGAAGGAGCGTAGAGCAGCGTCAGCTCGGATACACAGTGAAGGAGAGCAGAGCAGAGTCAGCTCAGATACACAGAGAAGGAGAGTACAGCAGAGTCAGCTCGGTTACACATTTAAGGAGCGTACAGCAGAGTCAGCTCGGATACACAGTGAAGGAGAGCAGAGCAGAGTCAGCTCGGATAGACACTGAGGTAGAGTACAGCAGAGTATGCTCGTATACACACTGAGGTAGAGTACAGCAGAGTCAGCTCGGATACACAGTGAAGGGGCGTACAGCAGAGTCAGCTCGGATACACAGTGAAGGAGCGTACAGCTGAATCTGCTCATATACACAGTGAAGGAGCGTACAGCTGAGTCAGCTCGGATACAGAGTGAACGAGAGTACAGCAGAGTCAGCTCGAATACACAGTGAAGGAGCGTACAGCAGCGTCAGCTCAGATACACAGAGAAGGAGTGTACAGCAGAGTCAGCTCGGATACAGAGTGAAGGAGAGTACAGCAGAGTGAGCTCGGATACTCTTTGAAAGGTGTGTACAGCAAATTCAGCTCGGATACACAGTGAAGGAGAATACAGCAGAATCAGCTCGGATACACAGACATGGAGAGTGCAGGAGAGTCAGCTCGGATACACAGTGAGGGAGCGAACAGCAGAGTCAGCTCGGATATACAGTGAACGAACGTACAGCAAAATCAGCTCGGATACACAGTGAAGGAGGGTACAGCTGAGTCAGATCGGATACACAGTGAAGGAGAATACAGCAGAATCAACTCAGATACACAGTGAAGGAGAGTACAGCAGAGTCAGCTCAGATACACATTGAAGGAGAGTACAGCAGCGTCATCCTGGAGACAGAGTGAAGGAGTGTGCAGCAGAGCCAGCTCGGATACACAGTCAGGGAGCGTACAGCAGAGTGAGCTAGGATACACAGTGAAGGAGAGTACAGCAGAGTCAGCTCGGATACACAGTGAAGGAGCGTAAACTGCATCAGCTCGTATACACAGTGAAGGAGCGTACAGCAGAGTCAGCTCGGATACACACTGAAGGAGAGTACAGCAGAGTCAGCCTGGACACACAGTGAAGGAGCGTACAGCAGCGTCAGCTCGGATACACAGTGAAGGAGAGCGGAGCAGAGTCAGCTCAGATACACAGAGAAGGAGAGTACAGCATAGCCAGCTCGGATACACAGTGAAGGAGAGTACAGCAGAGTCAGCTCGGATACACAGTGAAGGAGAGCAGAGCAGAGTCAGATCGGATAGAGACTGAGGTAGAATACAGCAGAGTATGCTCGTCTACACACTGAGGTAGTGTACAGCAGAGTCAGCTCGGATACACAGTGAAGGAGAGTACAGCAGAGTCAGCTCGGATACACGGTGAAGGTGCGTACAGCAGAGTCAGCTCAGATACATAGTGAAGGAGCGTACAGCTGAATCAGCTCGGATATACAGTGAACGACCGTACAGCAGAATCCGCTCGGATACACAGTGAAGGAGGGTACAGCTGAGTCAGCTCAGATACACAGTGAAGGAGAGTACAGCATAGCCAGCTCGGATACACGGTGAACGAGAGTACAGCAGAGTCAGCTTGGATACATAGTAAAGGAGAGTACAGCTGAGTCAGCTCAGATGCAGAGTTAAGGAGAGTACAGCAGAGTGAGCCCGGATACACAGTGTAGGAGAGTACAGCAGAATCAGCTCGGATACACAGTGAAGGAGAATACTGCAGAGTCAGCTCGGATACAGAGTGAAGGGCCGTAGAGCAGAGTCAGCTCTGATACACAGTCAGGGAGCGTACACCAGAGTCAGCTCGGATACACAGTGAAGGAGAGTACAGCAGAGTCAGCTCGGATACACAGTGAAGGAGAGTACAGCATAGCCAGCTCGGATACACAGTGAAGGAGAGTACAGCAGAGTCAGCTCGGATACACAGTGAAGGAGAGCAGAGCAGAGTCAGATCGGATAGAGACTGAGGTAGAATACAGCAGAGTATGCTCGTCTACACACTGAGGTAGTGTACAGCAGAGTCAGCTCGGATACACAATGAAGGAGAGTACAGCAGAGTCAGCTCGGATACACAGTGAAGGTGCGTACAGCAGAGTCAGCTCGGATACATAGTGAAGGAGCGTACAGCTGAATCAGCTCGTATACACAGTGAAGGAGCGTACAGCTGAGTCAGCTCGGATAGAGAGTGAGGGAGAGTACAGCAGAGTCAGCTCGGATACACAGTGAAGGATCGTACAGCAGCGTCAGCTCAGATACACAGAGAAGGAGAGTACAGCAGAGTCAGCTCGGATACAGAGTGAAGGAGAGTACAGCAGAGTGAGCTCGGATACTCGTTGAAAGGTGTGTACAGCAAATTCAGCTCGGATACACAGTGACGGAGAATACAGCAGAATCAACTCGGATACACAGACTTGGAGAGTGCAGGAGAGTCAGCTCGGATATACAGTGAACGACCGTACAGCAGAATCAGCTCGGATACACAGTGAAGGAGAATACAGCAGAATCAACTCAGATACACAGTGAAGGAGAGTACAGCAGAGTCAGCTCGGATACACATTGAAGGAGAGTACAGCAGCGTCATCTTGGATACAGAGTGAAGGAGTGTACAGCAGAGTCAGTTCGGATACACAGTCAGGGAGCATACAGCAGAGTGAGCTAGGATACACAGTGAAGGAGAGTACAGCAGAGTCAGCTCGGATACACAGTGAAGGAGCGTACAGCAGAGTCAGCTCGTATACACAGTGAAGGAGCGTACAGCTGAGTCAGCTCGGATACACAGTGAAGGAGCGTACAGCAGAGTCAGCTTGGATACAGAGTGAAGGAGAGTACAGCAGAGTGAGCTCGGATACTCTTTGAAAGGTGTGTACAGCAAATTCAGCTCGGATACACAGTGAAGGAGAATACAGCAGAATCAGCTTGGATACACAGACATGGAGAGTGCAGGAGAGTCAGCTCGGATACACAGTGAGGGAGCGAACAGCAGAGTCAGCTCGGATATACAGTGAACGACCGTACAGCAGAATCAGCTCGGATACACAGTGAAGGAGGGTACAGCTGAGTCAGATCGGATACACAGTGAAGGAGAATACAGCAGAATCAACTCAGATACACAGTGAAGGAGAGTACAGCAGAGTCAGCTCGGATACACATTGAAGGAGAGTACAGCTGCGTCATCCTGGATACAGAGTGAAGGAGTGTACAGCAGAGTCAGCTCGGATACACAGTCAGGGAGCGTACAGCAGAGTGAGCTAGGATACACAGTGAAGGAGAGTACAGCAGAGCCAGCTCGGATACACAGTGAAGGAGCGTAAAGCTGCATCAGCTCGTATACACAGTGAAGGAGCGTACAGCAGAGTCAGCTCGGATACACACTGAAGGAGAGTACAGCAGAGTCAGCCTGGACACACAGTGAAGGAGCGTAGAGCAGCGTCAGCTCGGATACACAGTGAAGGAGAGCAGAGCGGAGTCAGCTCAGATACACAGAGAAGGAGAGTACAGCAGAGTCAGCTCGGTTACACATTTAAGGAGCGTACAGCAGAGTCAGCTCGGATACACAGTGAAGGAGAGCAGAGCAGAGTCAGCTCGGATAGACACTGAGGTAGAGTACAGCAGAGTATGCTCGTATACACACTGAGGTAGAGTACAGCAGAGTCAGCTCGGATACACAGTGAAGGGGCGTACAGCAGAGTCAGCTCGGATACACAGTGAAGGAGCGTACAGCTGAATCTGCTCGTATACACAGTGAAGGAGCGTACAGCTGAGTCAGCTCGGATACAGAGTGAACGAGAGTACAGCAGAGTCAGCTCGAATACACAGTGAAGGAGCGTACAGCAGCGTCAGCTCAGATACACAGAGAAGGAGAGTACAGCAGAGTCAGCTCGGATACAGAGTGAAGGAGAGTACAGCAGAGTGAGCTCGGATACTCTTTGAAAGGTGTGTACAGCAAATTCAGCTCGGATACACAGTGAAGGAGAATACAGCAGAATCAGCTCGGATACACAGACATGGAGAGTGCAGGAGAGTCAGCTCGGATACACAGTGAGGGAGCGAACAGCAGAGTCAGCTCGGATATACAGTGAACGAACGTACAGCAAAATCAGCTCGGATACACAGTGAAGGAGGGTACAGCTGAGTCAGATCGGATACACAGTGAAGGAGAATACAGCAGAATCAACTCAGATACACAGTGAAGGAGAGTACAGCAGAGTCAGCTCAGATACACATTGAAGGAGAGTACAGCAGCATCATCCTGGAGACAGAGTGAAGGAGTGTGCAGCAGAGCCAGCTCGGATACACAGTCAGGGAGCGTACAGCAGAGTGAGCTAGGATACACAGTGAAGGAGAGTACAGCAGAGTCAGCTCGGATACACAGTGAAGGAGCGTAAAGCTGCATCAGCTCGTATACACAGTGAAGGAGAGTACAGCAGAGTCAGCCTGGACACACAGTGAAGGAGCGTACAGCAGCGTCAGCTCGGATACACACTGAAGGAGAGCGGAGCAGAGTCAGCTCATATACACAGAGAAGGAGAGTACAGCAGAGTCAGCTCGGTTACACATTTAAGGAGCTTACAGCAGAGTCAGCTCGGATACACAGTGAAGGAGAGCAGAGCAGAGTCAGCTCGGATAGACACTGAGGTAGAGTACAGCAGAGTCAGCTCGGATACACAGTGAAGGAGCGTACAGCAGAGTCAGCTCGGATACACAGTGAAGGAGAATACTGCAGAGTCAGCTCGGATACAGAGTGAAGGGCCGTAGAGCAGAGTCAGCTCGGATACACAGTCAGGGAGCGTACACCAGAGTCAGCTCGGATACACAGTGAAGGAGAGTACAGCAGAGTCAGCTCGGATACACAGTGAAGGAGAGTACAGCATAGCCAGCTCGGATACACAGTGAAGGAGAGTACAGCAGAGTCAGCTCGGATACACAGTGAAGGAGAGCAGAGCAGAGTCAGATCGGATAGAGACTGAGGTAGAATACAGCAGAGTATGCTCGTCTACACACTGAGGTAGTGTACAGCAGAGTCAGCTCGGATACACAGTGAAGGAGAGTACAGCAGAGTCAGCTCGGATACACAGTGAAGGTGCGTACAGCAGAGTCAACTCGGATACATAGTGAAGGAGCGTACAGCTGAATCAGCTCGTATACACAGTGAAGGAGCGTACAGCTGAGTCAGCTCGGATAGAGAGTGAGGGAGAGTACAGCAGAGTCAGCTCGGATACACAGTGAAGGAGCGTACAGCAGCGTCAGCTCAGATACACAGAGAAGGAGAGTACAGCAGAGTCAGCTCGGATACAGAGTGAAGGAGAGTACAGCAGAGTGAGCTCGGATACTCGTTGAAAGGTGTGTACAGCAAATTCAGCTCGGATACACAGTGACGGAGAATACAGCAGAATCAGCTCGGATACACAGACTTGGAGAGTGCAGGAGAGTCAGCTCGGATATACAGTGAACGACCGTACAGCAGAATCAGCTCGGATACACAGTGAAGGAGGGTACAGCTGAGTCAGATCAGATACACAGTGAAGGAGAATACAGCAGAATCAACTCAGATACACAGTGAAGGAGAGTACAGCAGAGTCAGCTCGGATACACATTGAAGGAGAGTACAGCAGCGTCATCTTGGATACAGAGTGAAGGAGTGTACAGCAGAGTCAGTTCGGATACACAGTCAGGGAGCGTACAGCAGAGTGAGCTAGGATAGACAGTGAAGGAGAGTACAGCAGAGTCAGCTCGGATACACAGTGAAGGAGCGTACAGCAGAGTCAGCTCGTATACACAGTGAAGGAGCGTACAGCAGAGTCAGCTTGGACACACAGTGATGGAGCGTACAGCAGCGTCAGCTCGGATACACAGTGAAGGAGAGCAGAGCAGAGTCAGCTCAGATACACAGAGAAGGAGAGTTCAGCAGAGTCAGCTCGGTTACACATTTAAGGAGCTTACAGCAGAGTCAGCTCGGATACACAGTGAAGGAGAGCAGAGCAGAATCAGCTCGGATAGACACTGAGGTAGAGTACAGCAGAGTATGCTCGTATACACACTGAGGTAGAGTACAGCAGTGTCAGCTCAGATACACAGTGAAGGAGCGTTCAGCAGAGTCAGCTCGGATACACAGTGAAGGAGAGTACAGCAGAATCAGCTCGGATACACAGTGAAGGAGAGTACAGCAGAGTCAGCTCGGATACAGAGTGAAGGAGAGTACAGCAGAGTGAGCTCGGATACTCGTTGAAAGGTGTGTACAGCAAATTCAGCTCGGATACACAGTGACGGAGAATACAGCAGAATCAGCTCGGATACACAGACTTGGAGAGTGCAGGAGAGTCAGCTCGGATATACAGTGAACGACCGTACAGCAGAATCAGCTCGGATACACAGTGAAGGAGGGTACAGCTGAGTCAGATCAGATACACAGTGAAGGAGAATACAGCAGAATCAACTCAGATACACAGTGAAGGAGAGTACAGCAGAGTCAGCTCGGATACACATTGAAGGAGAGTACAGCAGCGTCATCTTGGATACAGAGTGATGGAGTGTACAGCAGAGTCAGTTCGGATACACAGTCAGGGAGCGTACAGCAGAGTGAGCTAGGATACACAGTGAAGGAGAGTACAGCAGAGTCAGCTCGGATACACAGTGAAGGAGCGTACAGCAGAGTCAGCTCGTATACACAGTGAAGGAGCGTACAGCAGAGTCAGCTTGGACACACAGTGAAGGAGCGTACAGCAGCGTCAGCTCGGATACACAGTGAAGGAGAGCAGAGCAGAGTCAGCTCAGATACACAGAGAAGGAGAGTTCAGCAGAGTCAGCTCGGTTACACATTTAAGGAGCTTACAGCAGAGTCAGTTCGGATACTCAGTGAAGGAGAGCAGAGCAGAATCAGCTCGGATAGACACTGAGGTAGAGTACAGCAGAGTATGCTCGTATACACACTGAGGTAGAGTACAGCAGAGTCAGCTCAGATACACAGTGAAGGAGCGTTCAGCAGAGTCAGCTCGGATACACAGTGAAGGAGAGTACAGCAGAATCAGCTCGGATACACATTGAAGGAGAGTACAGCAGCGTCAGCTTGGATACAGAGTGAAGGGCCGTAGAGCAGAGTCAGCTCGGATACACAGTCAGGCATCGTACACCAGAGTCAGCTCGGATACACAGTGAAGGAGAGTACAGCAGCGACAGCTCGGATACACAGTGAAGGAGAGTACAGCATAGCCAGCTCGGATACACAGTGAACGAGAGTACAGCAGAGTCAGCTTGGATACACAGTAATGGAGATTACAGCTGAGTCAGCTCGGATACAGAGTAAAGGAGAGTACAGCAGAGTGAGCTCGGATACACTTTGAAATGAGTGTGCAGCAAATTCAGATCGGATACAAAGTGATGGAGAATACAGCAGAATCAGCTCGGATACACAGACATGGAGAGTACAGGAGAGTCAGCTCGGATACACAGTGTAGGTGAGTACAGCAGAGTCAGCTCGGATATACAGTGATGGAGAGTACAGCTGAGTCAGATCGGATACACAGTGAAGGAGAGTACAGCAGCGTCATCTTGGATACAGAGTGAAGGAGTGTACAGCAGAGTCAGCTCGGATACACAGTCAGGGAGCGTACAGCGGAGTGAGCTAGGATACACAGTGAAGGAGAGTACAGCAGAGTCAGCTCGGATACACGGTGAAGGAGCGTAAAGCTGCGTCAGCTCGTATACACAGTGAAGGAGCATACAGCAGAGTCAGCTCGGATACACAGTGAAGGAGCGTACAGCAGCGTCAGCTCGGATACACAGTGAAGGAGAGCAGAGCAGAGTCAGCTCAGATACACAAAGAAGGAGAGTGCAGCAGAGTCAGCTCGGTTACACATTTAAGGAGCGTACAGCAGAGTCAGCTCGGATACACAGTGAAGGAGAGCAGAGCAGAGTCAGTTCGGATAGACACTGAGGTAGAGTACAGCAGAGTATGCTCGTATACACACTGAGGTAGAGTACAGCAGAGTCAGCTCGGATACACAGTGAAGGAGCGTACAGCAGAGTCAGTTTGGATGCACAGTGAAGGAGCGTTCAGCAGAGTCAGCTCGGATACACATTGAAGGAGAATACAGCAGCGTCAGATTGGATACAGAGTGAAGGGCCGTAGAGCAGAGTCAGCTCAGATACACAGTCTGGGAGCGTACACCAGAGTCAGCTCGGATACACAGTGACGGAGAGTACAGCAGAGTCAGCTCGGATACACAGTGATGGAGAATACAGCAGAGTCAGCCTGGACACACAGTGAAGGAGTGTACAGCAGCGTCAGCTCGGATACACAGTGAAGGAGCGTACAGCAGAGTCAGTTCGGATACACAGTGAAGGAGCGTTCAGCAGAGTCAGCTCGGATACACAGTGAAGGAGAATATAGCAGAGTCAGCTCGGATACACAGTGAAGTAGAGTACAGCAGAGTCAGCTCGGATACACATTGAAGGAGAATAAAGCAGCGTCAGCTTGGATACAGAGTGAAGGGCCGTAGAGCAGAGTCAGCTCGGATACACAGTCAGGGAGCGTACACCAGAGTCAGCTCGGATGCACAGTGAAGGAGAGTACAGCAGAGTCAGCTCGGATACACAGTGAAGGAGAGTACAGCATAGCCAGCTCGGATACACGGTGAACGAGAGTACAGCAGAGTCAGCTTGGATACATAGTAAAGGAGAGTACAGCTGAGTCAGCTCAGATGCAGAGTTAAGGAGAGTACAGCAGAGTGAGCCCGGATACACAGTGTAGGAGAGTACAGCAGAATCAGCTCGGATACACAGTGAAGGAGAATACAGAAGAGTGAGCTCGGATACACAGTGAAGGAGAGTACAGCAGAGTCAGCTCGGATACACAGTGTAGGAGAGTACAGCAGAGTCAGCTCGGTTACACAGTGTAGGAGAGTACAGCAGAGTAAGCTCGGATACACAGTGAAGGAGAGTCCAGCAGAATCAGCTCGGATACACAGTGTAGGAGAGTACAGCAGAGTCAGCTCGGTTACACAGTGTAGGAGAGTACAGCAGAGTCAGCTCGGATACACAGTGAAGGAGAGTCCAGCAGAATCAGCTCGGATACACAGTGAAGGAGAGTACAGCAGTGTCAGCTTGGATACACAGTGAAGGAGAGTACAGCAGTGTCAGCTCGGAGACACAGTGAAGGAGAATACAGCAGAGTCAGCTCGGATACACAGTGAAGGAGAGCAGAGCAGAGTCAGCTCGGATTGAGACTGAGGTAGAATACAGCAGAGTATGCTCGTCTACACACTGATGTAGAGTACAGCAGAGTCAGCTCGGATACACAGTGAAGGGGCGTACAGCAGAGTCTGCTCGGATACACAGTGAAGGAGCGTACAGCTGAATCAGCTCGTATACACAGTGAAGGAGCGTACAGCTGAGTCAGCTCGGATACAGAGTGATGGAGAGTACAGCAGAGTCAGCTTGAATACACAGTGAAGGAGTGTACAGCAGCGTCAGCTCAGATACACAGAGAAGGAGAGTACAGCAGAGTCAGCTCGGATACAGAGTGAAGGAGAGTACAGCAGAGTGAGCTCGGATGCACTTTGAAAGGTGTGTACAGCAAATTCAGCTCGGATACACAGTGAAGGAGAATACAGCAGAATCAGCTCGGATACACAGACATGGAGAGTGCAGGAGAGTCAGCTCGGATACACAGTGAGGGAGCGAACAGCAGAGTCAGCTCGGATATACAGTGAACGACCGTACAGCAGAATCCGCTCGGATACACAGTGAAGGAGGGTACAGCTGAGTCAGATCGGATACACAGTGAAGGAGAATACAGCAGAATCAACTCAGATACACAGTGAAGGAGAGTACAGCAGAGTCAGCTCGGACACACATTGAAGGAGAGTACAGCAGCGTCATCCTGGATACAGAGTGAAGGAGTGTACAGCAGAGCCAGCTCGGATACACAGTCAGGGAGCGTACAGCAGAGTGAGCTAGGATACACAGTGAAGGAGAGTACAACAGAGTCAGCTCGGATACACAGTGAAGGAGAGTACAGCAGAGTCAGCCTGGACACACAGTGAAGGAGCGTACAGCAGCGTCAGCTCGGATACACAGTGAAGGAGAGCGGAGCAGAGTCAGCTCAGATACACGGAGAAGGAGAGCAGAGCAGAGTCAGCTCGGATAGACACTGAGGTAGAGTACAGCAGAGTATGCTCGTATACACACTGAGGTAGAGTACAGCAGAGTCAGCTCGGATACACAGTGAAGGAGAATACAGCAGAGTCAGCTCGGATACACATTGAAGGAGAGTACAGCAGCGTCAGCTTGGATACAGAGTGAAGGGCCGTAGAGCAGAGTCAGCTCGGATACACTGTCAGGGAGCGTACACCAGAGTCAGCTCGGATACACAGTGATGGAGAATAGAGCAGAATCAGCTCGGATACACAGACATGGAGAGTACAGGAGAGTCAGCTCGGATACACAGTGATGGAGAGTACTGCTGAGTCAGATCGGATACACAGTGAAGGAGAATACAGCAGAATCAACTCAGATACACATTGAAGGAGAGTACAGCAGCGTCATCTTGGATACAGAGTGAAGGAGTGTACAGCAGAGTCAGCTCGGATACACAGTCAGGGAGCGTACAGCAGAGTGAGCTGGGATACAAAGTGAAGGAGAGTGCAGTAGAGTCAGCTCGGATACACAGGGAAGGAGCGTAAAGCTGCGTCAGCTCGTATACACAGTGAAGGAGCGTACAGCAGAGTCAGCTTGGATACACACTGAAGGAGTGTACAGCAGAGTCAGCCTGGACACACAGTGAAGGAGCGTACAGCAGCGTCAGCTCGGATACACAGTGAAGTAGCATTCAGCAGAGTCAGCTCGGATACACATTGAAGGAGAGTACAGCAGCGTCAGCTTGGATACAGAGTGAAGGGCCGTAGAGCAGAGTCAGCTCGGATACACAGTCAGGGAGCGTACACCAGAGTCAGCTCGGATACACAGTGAAAGAGAGTACAGCATAGCCAGCTCGGATACACAGTGAACGAGAGTACAGCAGAGTCAGCTTGGATACACAGTAAAGGAGAGTACAGCTGAGTCAGCTCGGATACAGAGTAAAGGAGTGTACAGCAGAGTGAGCTCGGATACACTTTGGAAGGTGTGTGCAGCAAATTCAGATCGGATACACAGTGACGGAGAATACAGCAGAATCAGCTCGGATACACAGACATGGAGAGTGCAGGAGAGTCAGCTCGGATACACAGTGTTGGAGAGTACAGCAGAGTCAGCTCGGATACACAGTGAAGGAAATCACAGCAGAGTCAGCTTGGATACACAATGAAGGAGAGTACAGCAGTGTCAGCTCGGAGACACAGTGAAGGAGAATACAGCAGAGTCAGCTCGAATACACAGTGAAGGAGCGTAGAGCAGACTCAGCTCGGATACACAGTGAAGGAGAGCAGAGCAGAGTCAGCTTGGATAGAGACTGAGGTAGAATACAGAAGAGTATGCTCGTATACACACTGAGGTAGAGTACAGCAGAGTCAGCTCGGATACACAGTGAAGGGGCGTACAGCAGAGTCAGCTCGTATACACAGTGAAGGAGCGTACAGCAGAGTCAGCTTGGATCCACACTGAAGGAGAGTACAGCAGAGTCAGCCTGGACACACAGTGAAGGAGCGTACAACAGCGTCAGCTCGGATACACAGTGAAGGAGAGCAGAGCAGAGTCAGCTCGGATACACAGAGAAGCAGCATACAGCAGAGTCAGCTCGGATACTCGGTGAAGGAGAGCAGAGCAGAGTCAGCTCGGATAGACACTGAGGTAGAGTACAGCAGAGTATGCTCGTATACACACTGAGGTAGAGTACAGCAGAGTCAGCTCGGATACACAGTGAAGGAGCGTACAGCAGAGTCAGCTCGGATACACAGTGATGGAGCGTTCAGCAGAGTCAGCTCGGATACACAGTGAAGGAGAATACAGCAGAGTCAGCTCGGATACACAGTGAAGGAGAGTACAGCAGCGTCAGCTTGGATACAGAGTGAAGGGCCGTAGAGCAGAGTAAGCTCGGATACACAGTCAGGGTGCGTACACCTGAGTCAGCTCGGATACACAGTGAAGGAGAGTACAGCAGAGTCAGCTCGGATACACAGTGAAGGAGAGTACAGCATAGCCAGCTCGGATACACAGTGAACGAGAGTACAGCAGAGTCAGCTTGGATACACAGTAAAGGAGAGTACAGCTGAGTCAGCTCGGATACAGAGTAAAGGAGCGTACAGCAGAGTGAGCTCGGATACACTTTGAAAGGAGTGTGCAGCAAATTCAGATCGGATACACAGTGATGGAGCATACAGCAGAATCAGCTCGGATACACAGACATGGAGAATACAGGAGAGTCAGCTCGGATACACAGTGAAGGAGAGTACAGCAGTGTCAGCTCGGATACACAGTGAAGGAAATTACAGCAGTGTCAGCTCGGAGTCACAGTGAAGGAGAATATAGCAGAGTCAGCTCGGAGACACAGTGAAGGAGCGTACAGCTGAATCAGCTTGGATACACAGTGAAGGAGAGTACAGCAGTGTCAGCTCGGAGACACAGTGAAGGAGAATACAGCAGAGTCAGCTCGGATACACAGTGAAGGAGAGTACAGCAGAATCAGCTCGGATACACAGTGAAGGAGATTACAGCAGAGTCAACTCGGATACACAGTGAAGGAGAGCAGAGCAGAGTCAGCTCGGATAGAGACTGAGGTAGAATACAGCAGAGTATGCTCGTATACACACTGAGGTAGAGAACAGCAGAGTCAGCTCGGATACACAGTGAAGGGGCGTACAGCAGAGTCAGCTTGGATACAGAGTGAAGGAGCGTACAGCAGAGTCAGCTCGGATACACAGTGATGGAGAGTACAGCAGAGTCAGCTCGGATACACAGTGAAGGCGAGTACGGCAGAGTCAGCTCGGATAAACAGACATGGAGAGTGCAGCTGAGTCAGCTCGGATACACAGTGAGGGAGCGTACAGCAGAGTCAGCTCGGATACACAGTGAAGGAGAGTACAGCAGAGTCAGCTCGGATACGCAGTTGAAGGAGAGTACAGCGGAGTCAGCTCGGACACACAGTGAAGGCGAGTACAGCAGAGTCAGCTCGGATACACAGTGAGGGAGCGTACAGCAGAGTCAGCTCGGATACAGTTTGAAAGGATTGTACAGCAAATTCAGCTCGGATACACAGTGACGGAGAATTCAGCAGAATCAGTTCGGATACACAGACATGGAGAGTACAGGAGAGTCAGCTCAGATACACAGTGTAGGGGAGTACAGCAGAGTCAGCTCGGATACACAGTGAAGGAGAGTACAGCAGAATCAGCTCGGATACACAGTGAAGGAGAGTACAGCAGAGTCAGCTTGGATACACAGTGAAGGAGAGTACAGCTGAATCAGCTGGGGTACACAGTGAAGGAGAGTACAGCATAGTCAGCTCGGATACACAGTGAAGGAGCGTACAGCAGCGTCAGCTCGGATACACAGTGAAGGAGAGTACAGCTGCGTCAGCTCGTATACACAGTGAAGGAGCGTACAGCAGAGTCAGCTCGGTAACAGAGTGAAGGAGAGTACAGCAGATTCAGCTTGGACACACAGTGAAGGAGCGTACAGCAGCGTCAGCTCGGATACACAGTGAAGGAGAGCAGAGCAGAGTCAGCTCAGATACACAGAGAAGGATAGTACAGCAGAGTCAGCTCGGATACACAGTGAAGGAGCGTACAGCAGAGTCAGCTCGGATACACAGAGAAGCAGCGTACAGCAGAGTCAGCTCAGATACACAGTGAAGGAGAGTACATAGAGTCAGCTCAGATACACAGTGAAGGAGAGCAGAGCAGAGTCAGCTCAGATACACAGTGAAGGAGAATACAGCAGAGTCAGCTCGGAGACACAGTGAAGGAGAATACAGCAGAGTCAGCTCGATACACAGTTAAGGAGAGTATGCAGAGTCAGCTCGCATACACAGACACGAGAGTACAGCAGTGTCAGGTCGGATACACAGTGACGGAGATTACAGCAGAGTCAGCTCGGATATACAGTGAAGTAGCGTACAGCAGAGTCAGCTCGGATACACAGTGAAGGAGAGTACAGCTGCATCAGCTCGTATACACAGTGTAGGAGCGTACAGCAGAGTCAGCTCGGTAACAGAGTGAAGGAGAGTACAGCAGAGTCAGCTTGGACACACAGTGAAGGAGCGTACAGCAGCGTCAGCTCGGATACACAGAGAAGGAGAGTACAGCAGAGTCAGCTCGGATACAGAGTGAAGGAGAGTACAGCAGAGTGAGCTCGGATACACTTTGAAAGGTGTGTGCAGCAAATTCAGCTCGGATACACAGTGAAGGAGAATACAGCAGAATCAGCTCGGATACACAGACATGGAGAGTGCAGGAGAGTCAGCTCAGATACACAGTGAGGGAGCGAACAGCAGAGTCAGCTCGGATATACAGTGAACGACCGTACAGCAGAATCCGCTCGGATACACAGTGAAGGAGGGTACAGCTGAGTCAGATCGGATACACAGTGAAGGAGAATACAGCAGAATCAACTCAGATACACAGTGAAGGAGAGTACAGCAGAGTCAGCTCGGATACACATTGAAGGAGAGTACAGCAGCGTCATCCTGGATACAGAGTGAAGGAGTGTACAGCAGAGCCAGCTCGGATACACAGTCAGGGAGCGTACAGCAGAGTGAGCTAGGATACACAGTGAAGGAGAGTACAACAGAGTCAGCTCGGATACACAGTGAAGGAGAGTACAGCAGAGTCAGCCTGGACACACAGTGAAGGAGCGTACAGCAGCGTCAGCTCGGAGACACAGTGAAGGAGAATACAGCAGAGTCAGCTCGATACACTGTTAAGGAGAGTATGCGGAGTCAGCTCGCATACACAGACACGAGAGTACAGGAGAGTCAGCTCGGATACACAGTGAAGCAGAGTACAGCAGTGTCAGGTCGGATACACAGTGACGGAGAGTACAGCAGAGTCAGCTCGGATATACAGTGAAGGAGCGTACAGCAGAGTCAGCTCGGATACACAGTGAAGGAGAGTACAGCTGCGTCAGCTCGTATACACAGTGAAGGAGCGTACAGCAGAGTCAGCTCGGTAACAGAGTGAAGGAGAGTACAGCAGAGTCAGCTTGGACACACAGTGAAGGAGCGTACAGCAGCGTCAGCTCGGATACACAGTGAAGGAGAGCAGAGCAGAGTCAGCTCAGATCCACAGAGAAGGATAGTACAGCAGAGTCAGCTCGGATACACAGTGAAGGAGCGTACAGCAGAGTCAGCTCGGATACACAGAGAAGCAGCGTACAGCAGAGTCAGCTCGGATACACAGTGAAGGAGAGTACAGCAGAGTCAGCTCGGTTACAGAGTGAAGGAGAGTACAGCAGAGTGAGCTCGGATACTCTTTGAAAGGTGTGTACAGCAAATTCAGCTCGGATACACAGTGATGGAGAATACAGCAGAATCAGCTCGGATAGACAGACATGGAGAGCACAGGAGAGTCAGCTCGGATACACAGTGAAGGAGAGTACATCAGTGTCAGCTCGGATACACAGTGAAGGAGAATACAGCAGAATCAGCTCGGAGACACAGTGAAGGAGAATACAGCAGAATCAACTCAGATACACAGTGAAGGACAGTACAGCAGAGTCAGCTCGGATACACACTGAAGGAGAGTACAGCAGAGTCAGCCTGGACACACAGTGAAGGAGCGTACAGCAGCGTCAGCTCGGATACACAGTGAGGGAGAGCGGAGCAGAGTCAGCTCAGATACACAGAGAAGGAGAGTACAGCAGAGTCAGCTCGGTTACACATTTAAGGAGCTTACAGCAGAGTCAGCTCGGATACACAGTGAAGGAGAGCAGAGCAGAGTCAGCTCGGATAGACACTGAGGTAGAGTACAGCAGAGTATGCTCGTATACACACTGAGGTAGAGTACAGCAGAGTCAGCTCGGACACACAGTGAAGGAGCGTACAGCAGAGTCAGCTCGGCTACACTGTGAAGGAGCGTTCAGCAGAGTCAGCTCGGATACACAGTGAAGGAGAATACAGCAGAGTCAGCTCGGATACACATTGAAGGAGAGTACAGCAGCGTCAGCTTGGATACAGAGTGAAGGGCCGTAGAGCAGAGTCAGCTCGGATACACTGTCAGGGAGCGTACACCAGAGTCAGCTCGGATACACAGTGATGGAGAATAGAGCAGAATCAGCTCGGATACACAGACATGGAGAGTACAGGAGAGTCAGCTCGGATACACAGTGATGGAGAGTACTGCTGAGTCAGATCGGATACACAGTGAAGGAGAATACAGCAGAATCAACTCAGATACACATTGAAGGAGAGTACAGCAGCGTCATCCTGGATACAGAGTGAAGGAGTGTACAGCAGAGCCAGCTCGGATACACAGTCAGGGAGCGTACAGCAGAGTGAGCTAGGATACACAGTGAAGGAGAGTACAACAGAGTCAGCTCGGATACACAGTGAAGGAGAGTACAGCAGAGTCAGCCTGGACACACAGTGAAGGAGCGTACAGCAGCGTCAGCTCGGATACACAGTGAAGGAGAGCGGAGCAGAGTCAGCTCAGATACACGGAGAAGGAGAGCAGAGCAGAGTCAGCTCGGATAGACACTGAGGTAGAGTACAGCAGAGTATGCTCGTATACACACTGAGGTAGAGTACAGCAGAGTCAGCTCGGATACACAGTGAAGGAGCGTACAGCAGAGTCAGCTCGGATACACTGTGAAGGAGCGTTCAGCAGAGTCAGCTCGGATACACAGTGAAGGAGAATACAGCAGAGTCAGCTCGGATACACATTGAAGGAGAGTACAGCAGCGTCAGCTTGGATACAGAGTGAAGGGCCGTAGAGCAGAGTCAGCTCGGATACACTGTCAGGGAGCGTACACCAGAGTCAGCTCGGATACACAGTGATGGAGAATAGAGCAGAATCAGCTCGGATACACAGACATGGAGAGTACAGGAGAGTCAGCTCGGATACACAGTGATGGAGAGTACTGCTGAGTCAGATCGGATACACAGTGAAGGAGAATACAGCAGAATCAACTCAGATACACATTGAAGGAGAGTACAGCAGCGTCATCTTGGATACAGAGTGAAGGAGTGTACAGCAGAGTCAGCTCGGATACACAGTCAGGGAGCATACAGCAGAGTGAGCTGGGATACAAAGTGAAGGAGAGTACAGTAGAGTCAGCTCGGATACACAGGGAAGGAGCGTAAAGCTGCGTCAGCTCGTATACACAGTGAAGGAGCGTACAGCAGAGTCAGCTTGGATACACACTGAAGGAGTGTACAGCAGAGTCAGCCTGGACACACAGTGAAGGAGCGTACAGCAGCGTCAGCTCGGATACACAGTGAAGGAGAGCAGAGCAGAGTCAGCTCAGATACACAGAGAAGGAGAGTAGAGCAGAGTCAGCTCGGATACACAGAGAAGCAGCATACAGCAGAGTCAGCTCGGATACACAGTGAAGGAGAGCAGAGCAGAGTCAGCTCGGATAGACACTGAGGTAGAGTACAGCTGAGTATGCTCGTATACACACTGAGGTAGAGTACAGCAGAGTCAGCTCGGATACACAGTGAAGGAGCATACAGCAGAGTCAGCTCGGATACACAGTGAAGGAGCGTTCAGCAGAGTCAGCTAGGATACACAGTGAAGGAGAATACAGCAGAGTCAGCTCGGATACACGTTGAAGGAGAGTACAGCAGCGTCAGATTGGATACAGAGTGAACGAGAGTACAGCAGCGTCAGCTCGGATACACAGTAAAGGAGAGTACAGCTGAGTCAGCTTGGATACAGAGTAAAGGAGTGTACAGCAGAGTGAGCTCGGATACACTTTGAAAGGTGTGTGCAGCAAATTCAGATCGGATACACAGTGACGGAGAATACAGCAGAATCAGCTCGGATACACAGACATGGAGAGTGCAGGAGAGTCAGCTCGGATACACAGTGTTGGAGAGTACTGCTGAGTCAGATCGGATACACAGTGAAGGAAATTATAGCAGAGTCAAATTGGATACACAATGAAGGAGAGTACAGCAGTGTCAGCTCGGAGACACAGTGAAGGAGAATACAGCAGAGTCAGCTCGAATACACAGTGAAGGAGCGTAGAGCAGACTCAGCTCGGATACACAGTGAAGGAGATTAAAGCAGAGTCAGCTCGGATAGAGACTGAGGTAGAATACAGAAGAGTATGCTTGTATACACAGTGTGGTAGAGTACAGCAGAGTCAGCTCGGATACACAGTGAAGGGGCGTACAGCAGAGTCACCTCGTATACACAGTGAAGGAGCGTACAGCAGAGTCAGCTTGGATACACACTGAAGGAGAGTACAGCAGAGTCAGCCTGGACACACAGTGAAGGAGCGTACAGCAGCGTCAGCTCGGATACACAGTGAAGGAGAGCAGAGCAGAGTCAGCTCAGATACACAGAGAAGGAGAGTACAGCAGAGTCAGCTCGGATACACAGAGAAGCAGCATACAGCAGAGTCAGCTCGGATACACGGTGAAGGAGAGCAGAGCAGAGTCAGCTCGGATAGACACTGAGGTAGAGTACAGCAGAGTATGCTCGTATACACACTGAGGTAGAGTACAGCAGAGTCAGCTCGGATACACAGTGAAGGAGCGTACAGCAGAGTCAGCTCGGATACACAGTGAAGGAGAATACAGCAGAGTCAGCTCGGATACACATTGAAGGAGAGTACAGCAGCGTCAGCTTGGATACAGAGTGAAGGGCCGTAGAGCAGAGTCAGCTCGGAGACACAGTCAGGGAGCGTACACCAGAGTCAGCTCGGATACACAGTGCTGGAGAATAGAGCAGAATCAGCTCGGATACACAGACATGGAGAGTACAGGAGAGTCAGCTCGGATACACAGTGAAGGAGAGTACAGCATAGCCAGCTCGGATACACAGTGAACGAGAGTACAGCAGAGTCAGCTTGGATACACAGTGAAGGAGAGTACAGCATAGCCAGCTCGGATACACAGTGAACGAGAGTACAGCAGAGTCAGCTTGGATACGCAGTAAAGGAGAGTACAGCTGAGTCAGCTTGGATACAGAGTAAAGGAGTGTACAGCAGAGTGAGCTCGGATACACTTTGAAAGGTGTGTGCAGCAAATTCAGATCGGATACACAGTGACGGAGAATACAGCAGAATCAGCTCGGATACACAGACATGGAGAGTGCAGGAGAATCAGCTCGGATACACAGTGTTGGAGAGTACAGCAGAGTCAGCTCGGATACACAGTGAAGGAAATTATAGCAGAGTCAGCTTGGATACACAATGAAGGAGAGTACAGCAGTGTCAGCTCGGAGACACAGTGAAGGAGAATACAGCAGAGTCAGCTCGAATACACAGTGAAGGAGATTAAAGCAGAGTCAGCTCGGATACACAGTGAAGGAGCGTACAGCAGAGTCAGCTCGGATACACAGTGAAGGAGCGTACAGCAGAGTCAGCTCGGATACACTGTGAAGGAGCGTTCAGCAGAGTCAGCTCGGATACACAGTGAAGGAGAATACAGCAGAGTCAGCTCGGATACACATTGAAGGAGAGTACAGCAGCGTCAGCTTGGATACAGAGTGAAGGGCCGTAGAGCAGAGTCAGCTCGGATACACTGTCAGGGAGCGTACACCAGAGTCAGCTCGGATACACAGTGATGGAGAATAGAGCAGAATCAGCTCGGATACACAGACATGGAGAGCACAGGAGAGTCAGCTCGGATACACAGTGATGGAGAGTACTGCTGAGTCAGATCGGATACACAGTGAAGGAGAATACAGCAGAATCAACTCAGATACACATTGAAGGAGAGTACAGCAGCGTCATCTTGGATACAGAGTGAAGGAGTGTACAGCAGAGTCAGCTCGGATACACAGTCAGGGAGCGTACAGCAGAGTGAGCTGGGATACAAAGTGAAGGAGAGTACAGTAGAGTCAGCTCGGATACACAGGGAAGGAGAGTACAGCAGAGTCAGCTCGGATACACATTGAAGGAGAGTACAGCAGCGTCATCCTGGATGCAGAGTGAAGGAGTGTACAGCAGAGCCAGCTCGGATACACAGTCAGGGAGCGTACAGCAGAGTGAGCTAGGATACACAGTGAAGGAGAGTACAACAGAGTCAGCTCGGATACACAGTGAAGGAGAGTACAGCAGAGTCAGCCTGGACACACAGTGAAGGAGCGTACAGCAGCGTCAGCTCGGATACACAGTGAAGGAGAGCGGAGCAGAGTCAGCTCAGATACACGGAGAAGGAGAGCAGAGCAGAGTCAGCTCGGATAGACACTGAGGTAGAGTACAGCAGAGTATGCTCGTATACACACTGAGGTAGAGTACAGCAGAGTCAGCTCGGATACACAGTGAAGGAGCGTACAGCAGAGTCAGCTCGGATACACTGTGAAGGAGCGTTCAGCAGAGTCAGCTCGGATACACAGTGAAGGAGAATACAGCAGAGTCAGCTCGGATACACATTGAAGGAGAGTACAGCAGCGTCAGCTTGGATACAGAGTGAAGGGCCGTAGAGCAGAGTCAGCTCGGATACACTGTCAGGGAGCGTACACCAGAGTCAGCTCGGATACACAGTGATGGAGAATAGAGCAGAATCAGCTCGGATACACAGACATGGAGAGTACAGGAGAGTCAGCTCGGATACACAGTGATGGAGAGTACTGCTGAGTCAGATCGGATACACAGTGAAGGAGAATACAGCAGAATCAACTCAGATACACATTGAAGGAGAGTACAGCAGCGTCATCTTGGATACAGAGTGAAGGAGTGTACAGCAGAGTCAGCTCGGATACACAGTCAGGGAGCGTACAGCAGAGTGAGCTGGGATACAAAGTGAAGGAGAGTACAGTTGAGTCAGCTCGGATACACAGGGAAGGAGCGTAAAGCTGCGTCAGCTCGTATACACAGTGAAGGAGCGTACAGCAGAGTCAGCTTGGATACACACTGAAGGAGTGTACAGCAGAGTCAGCTCGGATACACACTGAAGGAGTGTACAGCAGAGTCAGCCTGGACACACAGTGAAGGAGCGTACAGCAGCGTCAGCTCGGATACACAGTGAAGGAGAGCAGAGCAGAGTCAGCTCAGATACACAGTGAAGGAGAGTAGAGCAGAGTCAGCTCGGATACACAGAGAAGCAGCATACAGCAGAGTCAGCTCGGATACACAGTGAAGGAGAGCAGAGCAGAGTCAGCTCGGATAGACACTGAGGTAGAGTACAGCTGAGTATGCTCGTATACACACTGAGGTAGAGTACAGCAGAGTCAGCTCGGATACACAGTGAAGGAGCATACAGCAGAGTCAGCTCGGATACACAGTGAAGGAGCGTTCAGCAGAGTCAGCTCGGATACACAGTGAAGGAGAATACAGCAGAGTCAGCTCGGATACACGTTGAAGGAGAGTACAGCAGCGTCAGATTGGATACAGAGTGAACGAGAGTACAGCAGAGTCAGCTTGGATACACAGTAAAGGAGAGTACAGCTGAGTCAGCTCGGATACAGAGTAAAGGAGTGTACAGCAGAGTGAGCTCGGATACACTTTGAAAGGTGTGTGCAGCAAATTCAGATCGGATACACAGTGACGGAGAATACAGCAGAGTCAGCTCGGATACACAGTGATGGAAATTATTGCAGAGTCAAATTGGATACACAATGAAGGAGAGTACAGCAGTGTCAGCTCGGTGACACAGTGAAGGAGAATACAGCAGAGTCAGCTCGAATACACAGTGAAGGAGCGTAGAGCAGACTCAGCTCGAATACACAGTGAAGGAGATTAAAGCAGAGTCAGCTCGGATAGAGACTGAGGTAGAATACAGAAGAGTATGCTCGTATACACAGTGTGGTAGAGTACAGCAGAGTCAGCTCGGATACACAGTGAAGGGGCGTACAGCAGAGTCACCTCGTATACACAGTGAAGGAGCGTACAGCAGAGTCAGCTTGGATACACAGTGAAGGAGCGTACAGCAGAGTCAGCTCGGATACACACTGAAGGAGAGTACAGCAGAGTCAGCCTGGACACACAGTGAAGGAGCGTACAGCAGCGTCAGCTCGGATACACAGTGAAGGAGAGCAGAGCAGAGTCAGCTCAGATACACAGAGAAGGAGAGTACAGCAGAGTCAGCTCGGATACACAGAGAAGCAGCATACAGCAGAGTCAGCTCGGATACACGGTGAAGGAGAGCAGAGCAGAGTCAGCTCGGATAGACACTGAGGTAGAGTACAGCAGAGTATGCTCGTATACACACTGAGGTAGAGTACAGCAGAGTCAGCTCGGATACACAGTGAAGGAGCGTACAGCAGAGTCAGCTCGGATACACAGTGAAGGAGCGGTCAGCAGAGTCAGCTCGGATACACAGTGAAGGAGAATACAGCAGAGTCAGCTCGGATACACATTGAAGGAGAGTACAGCAGCGTCAGCTTGGATACAGAGTGAAGGGCCGTAGAGCAGAGTCAGCTCGGAGACACAGTCAGGGAGCGTACACCAGAGTCAGCTCGGATACACAGTGCTGGAGAATAGAGCAGAATCAGCTCGGATACACAGACATGGAGAGTACAGGAGAGTCAGCTCGGATACACAGTGAAGGAGAGTACAGCATAGCCAGCTCGGATACACAGTGAACGAGAGTACAGCAGAGTCAGCTTGGATACGCAGTAAAGGAGAGTACAGCTGAGTCAGCTTGGATACAGAGTAAAGGAGTGTACAGCAGAGTGAGCTCGGATACACTTTGAAAGGTGTGTGCAGCAAATTCAGATCGGATACACAGTGACGGAGAATACAGCAGAATCAGCTCGGATACACAGACATGGAGAGTGCAGGAGAATCAGCTCGGATACACAGTGTTGGAGAGTACAGCAGAGTCAGCTCGGATACACAGTGAAGGAAATTACAGCAGAGTCAGCTCGGATACACAATGAAGGAGAGTACAGCAGTGTCAGCTCGGAGACACAGTGAAGGAGAATACAGCAGAGTCAGCTCGAATACACAGTGAAGGAGATTAAAGCAGAGTCAGCTCGGATAGAGACTGAGGTAGAATACAGAAGAGTATGCTCGTATACACAGTGAGGTAGAGTACAGCAGAGTCAGCTCGGATACACAGTGAAGGGGCGTACAGCAGAGTCACCTCGTATACACAGTGAAGGAGCGTACAGCAGAGTCAGCTTGGATACACACTGAAGGAGAGTACAGCAGAGTCAGCCTGGACACACAGTGAAGGAGCGTACAGCAGCGTCAGCTCGGATACACAGTGAAGGAGAGCAGAGCAGAGTCAGCTCAGATACACAGAGAAGGAGAGTAGAGCAGAGTCAGCTCGGATACACAGAGAAGCAGCATACAGCAGAGTCAGCTCGGATACACGGTGAAGGAGAGCAGAGCAGAGTCAGCGCGGATAGACACTGAGGTAGAGTACAGCAGAGTATGCTCGTATACACACTGAGGTAGAGTACAGCAGAGTCAGCCTGGACACACAGTGAAGGAGCGTACAGCAGCGTCAGCTCGGATACACAGTGAGGGAGAGCGGAGCAGAGTCAGCTCAGATACACAGAGAAGGAGAGTACAGCAGAGTCAGCTCGGTTACACATTTAAGGAGCTTACAGCAGAGTCAGCTCGGATACACAGTGAAGGAGAGCAGAGCAGAGTCAGCTCGGATAGACACTGAGGTAGAGTACAGCAGAGTATGCTCGTATACACACTGAGGTAGAGTACAGCAGAGTCAGCTCGGATACACAGTGAAGGAGTGTACAGCAGAGTCAGCTCGGATACACTGTGAAGGAGCGTTCAGCAGAGTCAGCTCGGATACACAGTGAAGGAGAGTACAGCAGCGTCAGCTTGGATACAGAGTGAAGGGCCGTAGAGCAGAGTCAGCTCGGAGACACAGTCAGGGAGCGTACACCAGAGTCAGCTCGGATACACAGTGCTGGAGAATAGAGCAGAATCAGCTCGGATACACAGACATGGAGAGTACAGGAGAGTCAGCTCGGATACACAGTGAAGGAGAGTACAGCATAGCCAGCTCGGATACACAGTGAACGAGAGTACAGCAGAGTCAGCTTGGATACGCAGTAAAGGAGAGTACAGCTGAGTCAGCTTGGATACAGAGTAAAGGAGTGTACAGCAGAGTGAGCTCGGATACACTTTGAAAGGTGTGTGCAGCAAATTCAGATCGGATACACAGTGACGGAGAATACAGCAGAATCAGCTCGGATACACAGACATGGAGAGTGCAGGAGAATCAGCTCGGATACACAGTGTTGGAGAGTACAGCAGAGTCAGCTCGGATACACAGTGAAGGAAATTACAGCAGAGTCAGCTCGGATACACAATGAAGGAGAGTACAGCAGTGTCAGCTCGGAGACACAGTGAAGGAGAATACAGCAGAGTCAGCTCGAATACAAAGTGAAGGAGATTAAAGCAGAGTCAGCTCGGATAGAGACTGAGGTAGAATACAGAAGAGTATGCTCGTATACACAGTGAGGTAGAGTACAGCAGAGTCAGCTCGGATACACAGTGAAGGGGCGTACAGCAGAGTCACCTCGTATACACAGTGAAGGAGCGTACAGCAGAGTCAGCTTGGATACACACTGAAGGAGAGTACAGCAGAGTCAGCCTGGACACACAGTGAAGGAGCGTACAGCAGCGTCAGCTCGGATACACAGTGAAGGAGAGCAGAGCAGAGTCAGCTCAGATACACAGAGAAGGAGAGTACAGCAGAGTCAGCTCGGATACACAGAGAAGCAGCATACAGCAGAGTCAGCTCGGATACACGGTGAAGGAGAGCAGAGCAGAGTCAGCTCGGATAGACACTGAGGTAGAGTACAGCAGAGTATGCTCGTATACACACTGAGGTAGAGTACAGCAGAGTCAGCCTGGACACACAGTGAAGGAGCGTACAGCAGCGTCAGCTCGGATACACAGTGAGGGAGAGCGGAGCAGAGTCAGCTCAGATACACAGAGAAGGAGAGTACAGCAGAGTCAGCTCGGTTACACATTTAAGGAGCTTACAGCAGAGTCAGCTCGGATACACAGTGAAGGAGAGCAGAGCAGAGTCAGCTCGGATAGACACTGAGGTAGAGTACAGCAGAGTATGCTCGTATACACACTGAGGTAGAGTACAGCAGAGTCAGCTCGGATACACAGTGAAGGAGCGTACAGCAGAGTCAGCTCGGATACACTGTGAAGGAGCGTTCAGCAGAGTCAGCTCGGATACACAGTGAAGGAGAATACAGCAGAGTCAGCTCGGATACACATTGAAGGAGAGTACAGCAGCGTCAGCTTGGATACAGAGTGAAGGGCCGTAGAGCAGAGTCAGCTCGGATACACTGTCAGGGAGCGTACACCAGAGTCAGCTCGGATACACAGTGATGGAGAATAGAGCAGAATCAGCTCGGATACACAGACATGGAGAGTACAGGAGAGTCAGCTCGGATACACAGTGATGGAGAGTACTGCTGAGTCAGATCGGATACACAGTGAAGGAGAATACAGCAGAATCAACTCAGATACACATTGAAGGAGAGTACAGCAGCGTCATCTTGGATACAGAGTGAAGGAGTGTACAGCAGAGTCAGCTCGGATACACAGTCAGGGAGCGTACAGCAGAGTGAGCTGGGATACAAAGTGAAGGAGAGTACAGTAGAGTCAGCTCGGATACACAGGGAAGGAGAGTACAGCAGAGTCAGCTCGGATACACATTGAAGGAGAGTACAGCAGCGTCATCTTGGATACAGAGTGAAGGAGTGTACAGCAGAGCCAGCTCGGATACACAGTCAGGGAGCGTACAGCAGAGTGAGCTAGGATACACAGTGAAGGAGAGTACAACAGAGTCAGCTCGGATACACAGTGAAGGAGAGTACAGCAGAGTCAGCCTGGACACACAGTGAAGGAGCGTACAGCAGCGTCAGCTCGGATACACAGTGAAGGAGAGCGGAGCAGAGTCAGCTCAGATACACGGAGAAGGAGAGCAGAGCAGAGTCAGCTCGGATAGACACTGAGGTAGAGTACAGCAGAGTATGCTCGTATACACACTGAGGTAGAGTACAGCAGAGTCAGCTTGGATACACAGTGAAGGAGAGTACAGCATAGCCAGCTCGGATACACAGTGAACGAGAGTACAGCAGAGTCAGCTTGGATACGCAGTAAAGGAGAGTACAGCTGAGTCAGCTTGGATACAGAGTAAAGGAGTGTACAGCAGAGTGAGCTCGGATACACTTTGAAAGGTGTGTGCAGCAAATTCAGATCGGATACACAGTGACGGAGAATACAGCAGAATCAGCTCGGATACACAGACATGGAGAGTGCAGGAGAATCAGCACGGATACACAGTGTTGGAGAGTACAGCAGAGTCAGCTCGGATACACAGTGAAGGAAATTATAGCAGAGTCAGCTTGGATACACAATGAAGGAGAGTACAGCAGTGTCAGCTCGGAGACACAGTGAAGGAGAATACAGCAGAGTCAGCTCGAATACACAGTGAAGGAGATTAAAGCAGAGTCAGCTCGGATACACAGTGAAGGAGCGTACAGCAGAGTCAGCTCGGATACACAGTGAAGGAGCGTACAGCAGAGTCAGCTCGGATACACTGTGAAGGAGCGTTCAGCAGAGTCAGCTCGGATACACAGTGAAGGAGAATACAGCAGAGTCAGCTCGGATACACATTGAAGGAGAGTACAGCAGCGTCAGCTTGGATACAGAGTGAAGGGCCGTAGAGCAGAGTCAGCTCGGATACACTGTCAGGGAGCGTACACCAGAGTCAGCTCGGATACACAGTGATGGAGAATAGAGCAGAATCAGCTCGGATACACAGACATGGAGAGCACAGGAGAGTCAGCTCGGATACACAGTGATGGAGAGTACTGCTGAGTCAGATCGGATACACAGTGAAGGAGAATACAGCAGAATCAACTCAGATACACATTGAAGGAGAGTACAGCAGCGTCATCTTGGATACAGAGTGAAGGAGTGTACAGCAGAGTCAGCTCGGATACACAGTCAGGGAGCGTACAGCAGAGTGAGCTGGGATACAAAGTGAAGGAGAGTACAGTAGAGTCAGCTCGGATACACAGGGAAGGAGAGTACAGCAGAGTCAGCTCGGATACACATTGAAGGAGAGTACAGCAGCGTCATCCTGGATGCAGAGTGAAGGAGTGTACAGCAGAGCCAGCTCGGATACACAGTCAGGGAGCGTACAGCAGAGTGAGCTAGGATACACAGTGAAGGAGAGTACAACAGAGTCAGCTCGGATACACAGTGAAGGAGAGTACAGCAGAGTCAGCCTGGACACACAGTGAAGGAGCGTACAGCAGCGTCAGCTCGGATACACAGTGAAGGAGAGCGGAGCAGAGTCAGCTCAGATACACGGAGAAGGAGAGCAGAGCAGAGTCAGCTCGGATAGACACTGAGGTAGAGTACAGCAGAGTATGCTCGTATACACACTGAGGTAGAGTACAGCAGAGTCAGCTCGGATACACAGTGAAGGAGCGTACAGCAGAGTCAGCTCGGATACACTGTGAAGGAGCGTTCAGCAGAGTCAGCTCGGATACACAGTGAAGGAGAATACAGCAGAGTCAGCTCGGATACACATTGAAGGAGAGTACAGCAGCGTCAGCTTGGATACAGAGTGAAGGGCCGTAGAGCAGAGTCAGCTCGGATACACTGTCAGGGAGCGTACACCAGAGTCAGCTCGGATACACAGTGATGGAGAATAGAGCAGAATCAGCTCGGATACACAGACATGGAGAGTACAGGAGAGTCAGCTCGGATACACAGTGATGGAGAGTACTGCTGAGTCAGATCGGATACACAGTGAAGGAGAATACAGCAGAATCAACTCAGATACACATTGAAGGAGAGTACAGCAGCGTCATCTTGGATACAGAGTGAAGGAGTGTACAGCAGAGTCAGCTCGGATACACAGTCAGGGAGCGTACAGCAGAGTGAGCTGGGATACAAAGTGAAGGAGAGTACAGTAGAGTCAGCTCGGATACACAGGGAAGGAGCGTAAAGCTGCGTCAGCTCGTATACACAGTGAAGGAGCGTACAGCAGAGTCAGCTTGGATACACACTGAAGGAGTGTACAGCAGAGTCAGCTCGGATACACACTGAAGGAGTGTACAGCAGAGTCAGCCTGGACACACAGTGAAGGAGCGTACAGCAGCGTCAGCTCGGATACACAGTGAAGGAGAGCAGAGCAGAGTCAGCTCAGATACACAGTGAAGGAGAGTAGAGCAGAGTCAGCTCGGATACACAGAGAAGCAGCATACAGCAGAGTCAGCTCGGATACACAGTGAAGGAGAGCAGAGCAGAGTCAGCTCGGATAGACACTGAGGTAGAGTACAGCTGAGTATGCTCGTATACACACTGAGGTAGAGTACAGCAGAGTCAGCTCGGATACACAGTGAAGGAGCATACAGCAGAGTCAGCTCGGATACACAGTGAAGGAGCGTTCAGCAGAGTCAGCTCGGATACACAGTGAAGGAGAATACAGCAGAGTCAGCTCGGATACACGTTGAAGGAGAGTACAGCAGCGTCAGATTGGATACAGAGTGAACGAGAGTACAGCAGAGTCAGCTTGGATACACAGTAAAGGAGAGTACAGCTGAGTCAGCTCGGATACAGAGTAAAGGAGTGTACAGCAGAGTGAGCTCGGATACACTTTGAAAGGTGTGTGCAGCAAATTCAGATCGGATACACAGTGACGGAGAATACAGCAGAGTCAGCTCGGATACACAGTGATGGAAATTATTGCAGAGTCAAATTGGATACACAATGAAGGAGAGTACAGCAGTGTCAGCTCGGTGACACAGTGAAGGAGAATACAGCAGAGTCAGCTCGAATACACAGTGAAGGAGCGTAGAGCAGACTCAGCTCGAATACACAGTGAAGGAGATTAAAGCAGAGTCAGCTCGGATAGAGACTGAGGTAGAATACAGAAGAGTATGCTCGTATACACAGTGTGGTAGAGTACAGCAGAGTCAGCTCGGATACACAGTGAAGGGGCGTACAGCAGAGTCACCTCGTATACACAGTGAAGGAGCGTACAGCAGAGTCAGCTTGGATACACAGTGAAGGAGCGTACAGCAGAGTCAGCTCGGATACACACTGAAGGAGAGTACAGCAGAGTCAGCCTGGACACACAGTGAAGGAGCGTACAGCAGCGTCAGCTCGGATACACAGTGAAGGAGAGCAGAGCAGAGTCAGCTCAGATACACAGAGAAGGAGAGTACAGCAGAGTCAGCTCGGATACACAGAGAAGCAGCATACAGCAGAGTCAGCTCGGATACACGGTGAAGGAGAGCAGAGCAGAGTCAGCTCGGATAGACACTGAGGTAGAGTACAGCAGAGTATGCTCGTATACACACTGAGGTAGAGTACAGCAGAGTCAGCTCGGATACACAGTGAAGGAGCGTACAGCAGAGTCAGCTCAGATACACAGTGAAGGAGCGGTCAGCAGAGTCAGCTCGGATACACAGTGAAGGAGAATACAGCAGAGTCAGCTCGGATACACATTGAAGGAGAGTACAGCAGCGTCAGCTTGGATACAGAGTGAAGGGCCGTAGAGCAGAGTCAGCTCGGAGACACAGTCAGGGAGCGTACACCAGAGTCAGCTCGGATACACAGTGCTGGAGAATAGAGCAGAATCAGCTCGGATACACAGACATGGAGAGTACAGGAGAGTCAGCTCGGATACACAGTGAAGGAGAGTACAGCATAGCCAGCTCGGATACACAGTGAACGAGAGTACAGCAGAGTCAGCTTGGATACGCAGTAAAGGAGAGTACAGCTGAGTCAGCTTGGATACAGAGTAAAGGAGTGTACAGCAGAGTGAGCTCGGATACACTTTGAAAGGTGTGTGCAGCAAATTCAGATCGGATACACAGTGACGGAGAATACAGCAGAATCAGCTCGGATACACAGACATGGAGAGTGCAGGAGAATCAGCTCGGATACACAGTGTTGGAGAGTACAGCAGAGTCAGCTCGGATACACAGTGAAGGAAATTACAGCAGAGTCAGCTCGGATACACAATGAAGGAGAGTACAGCAGTGTCAGCTCGGAGACACAGTGAAGGAGAATACAGCAGAGTCAGCTCGAATACACAGTGAAGGAGATTAAAGCAGAGTCAGCTCGGATAGAGACTGAGGTAGAATACAGAAGAGTATGCTCGTATACACAGTGAGGTAGAGTACAGCAGAGTCAGCTCGGATACACAGTGAAGGGGCGTACAGCAGAGTCACCTCGTATACACAGTGAAGGAGCGTACAGCAGAGTCAGCTTGGATACACACTGAAGGAGAGTACAGCAGAGTCAGCCTGGACACACAGTGAAGGAGCGTACAGCAGCGTCAGCTCGGATACACAGTGAAGGAGAGCAGAGCAGAGTCAGCTCAGATACACAGAGAAGGAGAGTAGAGCAGAGTCAGCTCGGATACACAGAGAAGCAGCATACAGCAGAGTCAGCTCGGATACACGGTGAAGGAGAGCAGAGCAGAGTCAGCGCGGATAGACACTGAGGTAGAGTACAGCAGAGTATGCTCGTATACACACTGAGGTAGAGTACAGCAGAGTCAGCCTGGACACACAGTGAAGGAGCGTACAGCAGCGTCAGCTCGGATACACAGTGAGGGAGAGCGGAGCAGAGTCAGCTCAGATACACAGAGAAGGAGAGTACAGCAGAGTCAGCTCGGTTACACATTTAAGGAGCTTACAGCAGAGTCAGCTCGGATACACAGTGAAGGAGAGCAGAGCAGAGTCAGCTCGGATAGACACTGAGGTAGAGTACAGCAGAGTATGCTCGTATACACACTGAGGTAGAGTACAGCAGAGTCAGCTCGGATACACAGTGAAGGAGTGTACAGCAGAGTCAGCTCGGATACACTGTGAAGGAGCGTTCAGCAGAGTCAGCTCGGATACACAGTGAAGGAGAGTACAGCAGCGTCAGCTTGGATACAGAGTGAAGGGCCGTAGAGCAGAGTCAGCTCGGAGACACAGTCAGGGAGCGTACACCAGAGTCAGCTCGGATACACAGTGCTGGAGAATAGAGCAGAATCAGCTCGGATACACAGACATGGAGAGTACAGGAGAGTCAGCTCGGATACACAGTGAAGGAGAGTACAGCATAGCCAGCTCGGATACACAGTGAACGAGAGTACAGCAGAGTCAGCTTGGATACGCAGTAAAGGAGAGTACAGCTGAGTCAGCTTGGATACAGAGTAAAGGAGTGTACAGCAGAGTGAGCTCGGATACACTTTGAAAGGTGTGTGCAGCAAATTCAGATCGGATACACAGTGACGGAGAATACAGCAGAATCAGCTCGGATACACAGACATGGAGAGTGCAGGAGAATCAGCTCGGATACACAGTGTTGGAGAGTACAGCAGAGTCAGCTCGGATACACAGTGAAGGAAATTACAGCAGAGTCAGCTCGGATACACAATGAAGGAGAGTACAGCAGTGTCAGCTCGGAGACACAGTGAAGGAGAATACAGCAGAGTCAGCTCGAATACACAGTGAAGGAGATTAAAGCAGAGTCAGCTCGGATAGAGACTGAGGTAGAATACAGAAGAGTATGCTCGTATACACAGTGAGGTAGAGTACAGCAGAGTCAGCTCGGATACACAGTGAAGGGGCGTACAGCAGAGTCACCTCGTATACACAGTGAAGGAGCGTACAGCAGAGTCAGCTTGGATACACACTGAAGGAGAGTACAGCAGAGTCAGCCTGGACACACAGTGAAGGAGCGTACAGCAGCGTCAGCTCGGATACACAGTGAAGGAGAGCAGAGCAGAGTCAGCTCAGATACACAGAGAAGGAGAGTACAGCAGAGTCAGCTCGGATACACAGAGAAGCAGCATACAGCAGAGTCAGCTCGGATACACGGTGAAGGAGAGCAGAGCAGAGTCAGCTCGGATAGACACTGAGGTAGAGTACAGCAGAGTATGCTCGTATACACACTGAGGTAGAGTACAGCAGAGTCAGCCTGGACACACAGTGAAGGAGCGTACAGCAGCGTCAGCTCGGATACACAGTGAGGGAGAGCGGAGCAGAGTCAGCTCAGATACACAGAGAAGGAGAGTACAGCAGAGTCAGCTCGGTTACACATTTAAGGAGCTTACAGCAGAGTCAGCTCGGATACACAGTGAAGGAGAGCAGAGCAGAGTCAGCTCGGATAGACACTGAGGTAGAGTACAGCAGAGTATGCTCGTATACACACTGAGGTAGAGTACAGCAGAGTCAGCTCGGATACACAGTGAAGGAGCGTACAGCAGAGTCAGCTCGGATACACTGTGAAGGAGCGTTCAGCAGAGTCAGCTCGGATACACAGTGAAGGAGAATACAGCAGAGTCAGCTCGGATACACATTGAAGGAGAGTACAGCAGCGTCAGCTTGGATACAGAGTGAAGGGCCGTAGAGCAGAGTCAGCTCGGATACACTGTCAGGGAGCGTACACCAGAGTCAGCTCGGATACACAGTGATGGAGAATAGAGCAGAATCAGCTCGGATACACAGACATGGAGAGTACAGGAGAGTCAGCTCGGATACACAGTGATGGAGAGTACTGCTGAGTCAGATCGGATACACAGTGAAGGAGAATACAGCAGAATCAACTCAGATACACATTGAAGGAGAGTACAGCAGCGTCATCTTGGATACAGAGTGAAGGAGTGTACAGCAGAGTCAGCTCGGATACACAGTCAGGGAGCGTACAGCAGAGTGAGCTGGGATACAAAGTGAAGGAGAGTACAGTAGAGTCAGCTCGGATACACAGGGAAGGAGAGTACAGCAGAGTCAGCTCGGATACACATTGAAGGAGAGTACAGCAGCGTCATCCTGGATACAGAGTGAAGGAGTGTACAGCAGAGCCAGCTCGGATACACAGTCAGGGAGCGTACAGCAGAGTGAGCTAGGATACACAGTGAAGGAGAGTACAACAGAGTCAGCTCGGATACACAGTGAAGGAGAGTACAGCAGAGTCAGCCTGGACACACAGTGAAGGAGCGTACAGCAGCGTCAGCTCGGATACACAGTGAAGGAGAGCGGAGCAGAGTCAGCTCAGATACACGGAGAAGGAGAGCAGAGCAGAGTCAGCTCGGATAGACACTGAGGTAGAGTACAGCAGAGTATGCTCGTATACACACTGAGGTAGAGTACAGCAGAGTCAGCTCGGATACACAGTGAAGGAGCGTACAGCAGAGTCAGCTCGGATACACTGTGAAGGAGCGTTCAGCAGAGTCAGCTCGGATACACAGTGAAGGAGAATACAGCAGAGTCAGCTCGGATACACATTGAAGGAGAGTACAGCAGTGTCACCTTGGATACAGAGTGAAGGGCCGTAGAGCAGAGTCAGCTCGGATACACTGTCAGGGAGCGTACACCAGAGTCAGCTCGGATACACAGTGATGGAGAATAGAGCAGAATCAGCTCGGATACACAGACATGGAGAGTACAGGAGAGTCAGCTCGGATACAAAGTGATGGAGAGTACTGCTGAGTCAGATCGGATACACAGTGAAGGAGAATACAGCAGAATCAACTCAGATACACATTGAAGGAGAGTACAGCAGCGTCATCTTGGATACAGAGTGAAGGAGTGTACAGCAGAGTCAGCTCGGATACACAGTCAGGGAGCGTACAGCAGAGTGAGCTGGGATACAAAGTGAAGGAGAGTACAGTAGAGTCAGCTCGGATACACAGGGAAGGAGCGTAAAGCTGCGTCAGCTCGTATACACAGTGAAGGAGCGTACAGCAGAGTCAGCTTGGATACACACTGAAGGAGTGTACAGCAGAGTCAGCCTGGACACACAGTGAAGGAGCGTACAGCAGCGTCAGCTCGGATACACAGTGAAGGAGAGCAGAGCAGAGTCAGCTCAGATACACAGAGAAGGAGAGTAGAGCAGAGTCAGCTCGGATACACAGAGAAGCAGCATACAGCAGAGTCAGCTCGGATACACAGTGAAGGAGAGCAGAGCAGAGTCAGCTCGGATAGACACTGAGGTAGAGTACAGCTGAGTATGCTCGTATACACACTGAGGTAGAGTACAGCAGAGTCAGCTCGGATACACAGTGAAGGAGCATACAGCAGAGTCAGCTCGGATACACAGTGAAGGAGCGTTCAGCAGAGTCAGCTCGGATACACAGTGAAGGAGAATACAGCAGAGTCAGCTCGGATACACGTTGAAGGAGAGTACAGCAGCGTCAGATTGGATACAGAGTGAACGAGAGTACAGCAGAGTCAGCTTGGATACACAGTAAAGGAGAGTACAGCTGAGTCAGCTTGGATACAGAGTAAAGGAGTGTACAGCAGAGTGAGCTCGGATACACTTTGAAAGGTGTGTGCAGCAAATTCAGATCGGATACACAGTGACGGAGAATACAGCAGAATCAGCTCGGATACACAGACATGGAGAGTGCAGGAGAATCAGCTCGGATACACAGTGTTGGAGAGTACAGCAGAGTCAGCTCGGATACACAGTGAAGGAAATTATTGCAGAGTCAATTTGGATACACAATGAAGGAGAGTACAGCAGTGTCAGCTCGGAGACACAGTGAAGGAGAATACAGCAGAGTCAGCTCGAATACACAGTGAAGGAGATTAAAGCAGAGTCAGCTCGGATAGAGACTGAGGTAGAATACAGAAGAGTATGCTCGTATACACAGTGTGGTAGAGTACAGCAGAGTCAGCTCGGATACACAGTGAAGGGGCGTACAGCAGAGTCACCTCGTATACACAGTGAAGGAGCGTACAGCAGAGTCAGCTTGGATACACAGTGAAGGAGCGTACAGCAGAGTCAGCTCGGATACACACTGAAGGAGAGTACAGCAGAGTCAGCCTGGACACACAGTGAAGGAGCGTACAGCAGCGTCAGCTCGGATACACAGTGAAGGAGAGCAGAGCAGAGTCAGCTCAGATACACAGAGAAGGAGAGTACAGCAGAGTCAGCTCGGATACACAGAGAAGCAGCATACAGCAGAGTCAGCTCGGATACACGGTGAAGGAGAGCAGAGCAGAGTCAGCTCGGATAGACACTGAGGTAGAGTACAGCAGAGTATGCTCGTATACACACTGAGGTAGAGTACAGCAGAGTCAGCTCGGATACACAGTGAAGGAGCGTACAGCAGAGTCAGCTCGGATACACAGTGAAGGAGCGTTCAGCAGAGTCAGCTCGGATACACAGTGAAGGAGAATACAGCAGAGTCAGCTCGGATACACAGTGAAGGAGAGTACAGCAGCGTCAGCTTGGATACAGAGTGAAGGGCCGTAGAGCAGAGTCAGCTCGGAGACACAGTCAGGGAGCGTACACCAGAGTCAGCTCGGATACACAGTGCTGGAGAATAGAGCAGAATCAGCTCGGATACACAGACATGGAGAGTACAGGAGAGTCAGCTCGGATACACAGTGAAGGAGAGTACAGCAGAGTCAGCTTGGATACGCAGTAAAGGAGAGTACAGCTGAGTCAGCTTGGATACAGAGTAAAGGAGTGTACAGCAGAGTGAGCTCGGATACACTTTGAAAGGTGTGTGCAGCAAATTCAGATCGGATACACAGTGACGGAGAATACAGCAGAATCAGCTCGGATACACAGACATGGAGAGTGCAGGAGAATCAGCTCGGATACACAGTGTTGGAGAGTACAGCAGAGTCAGCTCGGATACACAGTGAAGGAGAGTACAGCAGTGTCAGCTCGGAGACACAGTGAAGGAGAATACAGCAGAGTCAGCTCGAATACACAGTGAAGGAGATTAAAGCAGAGTCAGCTCGGATAGAGACTGAGGTAGAATACAGAAGAGTATGCTCGTATACACAGTGAGGTAGAGTACAGCAGAGTCAGCTCGGATACACAGTGAAGGGGCGTACAGCAGAGTCACCTCGTATACACAGTGAAGGAGCGTACAGCAGAGTCAGCTTGGATACACACTGAAGGAGAGTACAGCAGAGTCAGCCTGGACACACAGTGAAGGAGCGTACAGCAGCGTCAGCTCGGATACACAGTGAAGGAGAGCAGAGCAGAGTCAGCTCAGATACACAGAGAAGGAGAGTACAGCAGAGTCAGCTCGGATACACAGAGAAGCAGCATACAGCAGAGTCAGCTCAGATACACAGAGAAGGAGAGTACAGCAGAGTCAGCTCGGTTACACATTTAAGGAGCGTACAGCAGAGTCAGCTCGGATACACGGTGAAGGAGAGCAGAGCAGAGTCAGCTCGGATAGACACTGAGGTAGAGTACAGCAGAGTATGCTCGTATACACACTGAGGTAGAGTACAGCAGAGTCAGCTCGGATACACAGTGAAGGAGCGTACAGCAGAGTCAGCTCGGATACACAGTGAAGGAGCGTTCAGCAGAGTCAGCTCGGATACACAGTGAAGGAGAATACAGCAGAGTCAGCTCGGATACACATTGAAGGAGAGTACAGCAGCGTCAGCTTGGATACAGAGTGAAGGGCCGTAGAGCAGAGTCAGCTCGGATACACAGTCAGGGAGCGTACACCAGAGTCAGCTCGGATACACAGTGCTGGAGAATAGAGCAGAATCAGCTCGGATACACAGACATGGAGAGTACAGGAGAGTCAGCTCGGATACACAGTGAAGGAGAGTACAGCATTTTCAGCTCAGATACACAGTGAAGGAGAGTACATCAGTGTCAGCTCGGATACACAGTGAAGGAGAGTACAGCAGATTCAGCTCGGCCATACAGTGAACGACCGTACACCAGAATCAGCTCGGATACACAGTGATGGAGAGTACTGCTGAGTCAGATCGGATACACAGTGAAGGAGAATACAGCAGAATCAACTCAGATACACATTGAAGGAGAGTGCAGCAGCGTCATCTTGGATACAGAGTGAAGGAGTGTACAGCAGAGTCAGCTCGGATACACAGTCAGGGAGCGTACACCAGAGTCAGCTCGGATACACAGTGCTGGAGAATAGAGCAGAATCAGCTCGGATACACAGACATGGAGAGTACAGGAGAGTCAGCTCGGATACACAGTGAAGGAGAGTACAGCATAGCCAGCTCGGATACACAGTGAACGAGAGTACAGCAGAGTCAGCTTGGATACATAGTGAACGAGAGTACAGCAGAGTCAGCTTGGATACACAGTAAAGGAGAGTACAGCTGAGTCAGCTTGGATACAGAGTAAAGGAGTGTACAGCAGAGTGAGCTCGGATACACTTTGAAAGGTGTGTGCAGCAAATTCAGATCGGATACACAGTGACGGAGAATACAGCAGAATCAGCTCGGATACACAGACATGGAGAGTGCAGGAGAATCAGCTCGGATACACAGTGTTGGAGAGTACAGCAGAGTCAGCTCGGAGACACAGTGAAGGAGAATACAGCAGAGTCAGCTCGAATACACAGTGAAGGAGATTAAAGCAGAGTCAGCTCGGATAGAGACTGAGGTAGAATACAGAAGAGTATGCTCGTATACACAGTGAGGTAGAGTACAGCAGAGTCAGCTCGGATACACAGTGAAGGGGCGTACAGCAGAGTCACCTCGTATACACAGTGAAGGAGCGTACAGCAGAGTCAGCTTGGATACACAGAGAAGGAGAGTACAGCAGAGTCAGCTCGGATACACAGAGAAGCAGCATACAGCAGAGTCAGCTCGGATACACGGTGAAGGAGAGCAGAGCAGAGTCAGCTCGGATAGACACTGAGGTAGAGTACAGCAGAGTATGCTCGTATACACACTGAGGTAGAGTACAGCAGAGTCAGCTCGGATACACAGTGAAGGGGCGTACAGCAGAGTCAGCTCGGATACACAGTTAAGGAGCGTACAGCAGAGTCAGCTCGGATACATAGTGAAGGAGCGTTCAGCAGAGTCAGCTCGGATACACAGTGAAGGAGAATACAGCAGAGTCAGCTCGGATACACATTGAAGGAGAGTACAGCAGCGTCAGCTTGGATACAGAGTGAAGGGCCGTAGAGCAGAGTCAGCTCGGATACACAGTCAGGGACCGTACACCAGAGTCAGCTCGGATACACAGTGCTGGAGAATAGAGCAGAATCAGCTCGGATACACAGACATGGAGAGTACAGGAGAGTCAGCTTGGATACACAGTGAAGGAGAGTACAGCATTTTCAGCTCAGATACACAGTGAAGGAGATTACATCAGTGTCAGCTCGGATACACAGTGAAGGAGAGTACAGCAGATTCAGCTCGGCCATACAGTGAACGACCGTACACCAGAATCAGCTCAGATACACAGTGATGGACAGTACTGCTGAGTCAGATCGGATACACAGTGAAGGAGAATACAGCAGAATCAACTCAGATACACATTGAAGGAGAGTGCAGCAGCGTCATCTTGGATACAGAGTGAAGGAGTGTACAGCAGAGTCAGCTCGGATACACAGTCAGGGAGCGTACAGCAGAGTGAGCTGGGATACAAAGTGAAGGAGAGTACAGTAGAGTCAGCTCGGATACACAGGGATGGAGCGTAAAGCTGCGTCAGCTCGTACACAGTGAAGGAGCGTACAGCAGAGTCAGCTTGGATACACACTGAAGGAGTGTACAGCAGAGTCAGCCTGGACACACAGTGAAGGAGCGTACAGCAGCGTCAGCTCGGATACACAGTGAAGGAGAGCAGAGCAGAGTCAGCTCAGATACACAGAGAAGGAGAGTACAGCAGAGTCAGCTCGGATACACAGTGAAGGAGAGCAGAGCAGAGTCAGCTCGGATAGACACTGAGGTAGAGTACAGCAGAGTCAGCTCGGATACACAGTGAAGGAGCGTACAGCAGAGTCAGCTCGGATACACAGTGAAGGAGCGTTCAGCAGAGTCAGCTCGGATACACATTGAAGGAGAATACAGCAGAGTCAGCTCGGATACACATTGAAGGCGAGTACAGCAGCGTCAGCTTGGATACAGAGTGAAGGGCCGTAGAGCAGAGTCAGCTCGGATACACAGTCAGGGAGCGTGCACCAGAGTCAGCTCGGATACACAGTGAAAGAGAGTACAGCATAGCCAGCTCGGATACACAGTGAACGAGAGTACAGCAGAGTCAGCTTGGATACACAGTAAAGGAGAGTACAGCTGAGTCAGCTCGGATACAGAGTAAAGGAGTGTACAGCAGAGTGAGCTCGGATACACTTTGAAAGGTGTGTGCAGCAAATTCAGATCGGATACACAGTGACGGAGAATACAGCAGAATCAGCTCGGATACACAGACATGGTGAGTGCAGGAGAGTCAGCTCGGATACACAGTGTTGGAGAGTACTTCAGAGTCAGCTCGGATACACAGTGAAGGAAATTACAGCAGAGTCAGCTTGGATACACAATGAAGGAGAGTACAGCAGTGTCAGCTCGGAGACACAGTGAAGGAGAATACAGCAGAGTCAGCTCGAATACACAGTGAAGGAGCGTAGAGCAGACTCAGCTCGGATACACAGTGAAGGAGAGCAGAGCAGAGTCAGCTTGGATAGAGACTGAGGTAGAGTACAGAAGAGTATGCTCGTATACACACTGAGGTAGAGTACAGCAGAGTCAGCTCGGATACACAGTGAAGGGGCGTACAGCAGAGTCAGCTCGTATACACAGTGAAGGAGCGTACAGCAGAGTCAGCTTGGATCCACACTGAAGGAGAGTACAGCAGAGTCAGCCTGGACACACAGTGAAGGAGCGTACAGCAGCGTCAGCTCGGATACACAGTGAAGGAGAGCAGAGCAGAGTCAGCTCGGATACACAGAGAAGCAGCATACAGCAGAGTCAGCTCGGATACACAGTGAAGGAGAGTACAGCAGAGTCAGCTCGGATACACAGTGAAGGAGAGTACAGCATAGCCAGCTCGGATACACAGTGAACGAGAGTACAGCAGAGTCAGCTTGGATACACAGTAAAGGAGAGTACAGCTGAGTCAGCTCGGATACAGAGTAAAGGAGCGTACAGCAGAGTGAGCTCGGATACACTTTGAAAGGAGTGTGCAGCAAATTCAGATCGGATACACAGTGACGGAGCATACAGCAGAATCAGCTCGGATACACAGACATGGAGAATACAGGAGAGTCAGCTCGGATACACAGTGAAGGAGAGTACAGCAGTGTCAGCTCGGATACACAGTGAAGGAAATTACAGCAGTGTCAGCTCGGAGTCACAGTGAAGGAGAATATAGCAGAGTCAGCTCGGAGACACAGTGAAGGAGAGTACAGCTGAATCAGCTTGGATACACAGTGAAGGAGAGTACAGCAGTGTCAGCTCGGAGACACAGTGAAGGAGAATACAGCAGAGTCAGCTCGGATACACAGTGAAGGAGAGTACAGCAGAATCAGCTCGGATACACAGTGAAGGAGATTACAGCAGAGTCAACTCGGATACACAGTGAAGGAGAGCAGAGCAGAGTCAGCTCGGATAGAGACTGAGGTAGAATACAGCAGAGTATGCTCGTATACACACTGAGGTAGAGAACAGCAGAGTCAGCTCGGATACACAGTGAAGGGGCGTACAGCAGAGTCAGCTTGGATACAGAGTGAAGGAGAGTACAGCAGAGTCAGCTCGGATACACAGTGATGGAGAGTACAGCAGAGTCAGCTCGGATACACAGTGAAGGCGAGTACGGCAGAGTCAGCTCGGATAAACAGACATGGAGAGTGCAGGTGAGTCAGCTCGGATACACAGTGAGGGAGCGTACAGCAGAGTCAGCTCGGATACACAGTGAAGGAGAGTACAGCAGAGTCAGCTCGGATACGCAGTTGAAGGAGAGTACAGCGGAGTCAGCTCGGACACACAGTGAAGGCGAGTACAGCAGAGTCAGCTCGGATACACAGTGAGGGAGCGTACAGCAGAGTCAGCTCGGATACAGTTTGAAAGGAGTGTACAGCAAATTCAGCTCGGATACACAGTGACGAAGAATTCAGCAGAATCAGTTCGGATACACAGACATGGAGAGTACAGGAGAGTCAGCTCAGATACACAGTGTAGGGGAGTACAGCAGAGTCAGCTCGGATACACAGTGAAGGAGAGTACAGCAGAATCAGCTCGGATACACAGTGAAGGAGAGTACAGCAGAGTCAGCTTGGATACACAGTGAAGGAGAGTACAGCTGAATCAGCTGGGGTACACAGTGAAGGAGAGTACAGCATAGTCAGCTCGGATACACAGTGAAGGAGCGTACAGCAGCGTCAGCTCGGATACACAGTGAAGGAGAGTACAGCTGCGTCAGCTCGTATACACAGTGAAGGAGTGTACAGCAGAGTCAGCTCGGTAACAGAGTGAAGGAGAGTACAGCAGAGTCAGCTTGGACACACAGTGAAGGAGCGTACAGCAGCGTCAGCTCGGATACACAGTGAAGGAGAGCAGAGCAGAGTCAGCTCAGATACACAGAGAAGGATAGTACAGCAGAGTCAGCTCGGATACACAGTGAAGGAGCGTACAGCAGAGTCAGCTCGGATACACAGAGAAGCAGCGTACAGCAGAGTCAGCTCGGATACACAGTGAAGGAGAGTACAGAGAGTCAGCTCGGATACACAGTGAAGGAGAGCAGAGCAGAGTCAGCTCAGATACACAGTGAAGGAGAATACAGCAGAGTCAGCTCGGAGACACAGTGAAGGAGAATACAGCAGAGTCAGCTCGATACACAGTTAAGGAGAGTATGCAGAGTCAGCTCGCATACACAGACACGAGAGTACAGCAGTGTCCGGTCGGATACACAGTGACGGAGATTACAGCAGAGTCAGCTCGGATATACAGTGAAGTAGCGTACAGCAGAGTCAGCTCGGATACACAGTGAAGGAGAGTACAGCTGCATCAGCTCGTATACACAGTGTAGGAGCGTACAGCAGAGTCAGCTCGGTAACAGAGTGAAGGAGAGTACAGCAGAGTCAGCTTGGACACACAGTGAAGGAGCGTACAGCAGCGTCAGCTCGGATACACAGAGAAGGAGAGTACAGCAGAGTCAGCTCGGATACAGAGTGAAGGAGAGTACAGCAGAGTGAGCTCGGATACACTTTGAAAGGTGTGTGCAGCAAATTCAGCTCGGATACACAGTGAAGGAGAATACAGCAGAATCAGCTCGGATACACAGACATGGAGAGTGCAGGAGAGTCAGCTCGGATACACAGTGAGGGAGCGAACAGCAGAGTCAGCTCGGATATACAGTGAACGACCGTACAGCAGAATCCGCTCGGATACACAGTGAAGGAGGGTACAGCTGAGTCAGATCGGATACACAGTGAAGGAGAATACAGCAGAATCAACTCAGATACACAGTGAAGGAGAGTACAGCAGAGTCAGCTCGGATACACATTGAAGGAGAGTACAGCAGCGTCATCCTGGATACAGAGTGAAGGAGTGTACAGCAGAGCCATCTCGGATACACAGTCAGGGAGCGTACAGCAGAGTGAGCTAGGATACACAGTGAAGGAGAGTACAACAGAGTCAGCTCGGATACACAGTGAAGGAGAGTACAGCAGAGTCAGCCTGGACACACAGTGAAGGAGCGTACAGCAGCGTCAGCTCGGATACACAGTGAAGGAGAGCGGAGCAGAGTCAGCTCAGATACACGGAGAAGGAGAGCAGAGCAGAGTCAGCTCGGATAGACACTGAGGTAGAGTACAGCAGAGTATGCTCGTATACACACTGAGGTAGAGTACAGCAGAGTCAGCTCGGATACACAGTGAAGGAGCGTACAGCAGAGTCAGCTCGGATACACAGTGAAGGAGCGTTCAGCAGAGTCAGCTCGGATACACAGTGAAGGAGAATACAGCAGAGTCAGCTCGGATACACATTGAAGGAGAGTACAGCAGCGTCAGCTTGGATACAGAGTGAAGGGCCGTAGAGCAGAGTCAGCTCGGATACACTGTCAGGGAGCGTACACCAGAGTCAGCTCGGATACACAGTGATGGAGAATAGAGCAGAATCAGCTCGGAGACACAGTGAAGGAGAGTACAGCTGAATCAGCTTGGATACACAGTGAAGGAGAGTACAGCAGTGTCAGCTCGGAGACACAGTGAAGGAGAATACAGCAGAGTCAGCTCGGATACACAGTAAAGGAGAGTACAGCAGAATCAGCTCGGATACACAGTGAAGGAGATTACAGCAGAGTCAACTCGGATACACAGTGAAGGAGAGCAGAGCAGAGTCAGCTCGGATAGAGACTGAGGTAGAATACAGCAGAGTATGCTCGTATACACACTGAGGTAGAGAACAGCAGAGTCAGCTCGGATACACAGTGAAGGGGCGTACAGCAGAGTCAGCTTGGATACAGAGTGAAGGAGAGTACAGCAGAGTCAGCTCGGATACACAGTGATGGAGAGTACAGCAGAGTCAGCTCGGATACACAGTGAAGGCGAGTACGGCAGAGTCAGCTCGGATAAACAGACATGGAGAGTGCAGGTGAGTCAGCTCAGATACACAGTGAGGGAGCGTACAGCAGAGTCAGCTCGGATACACAGTGAAGGAGAGTACAGCAGAGTCAGCTCGGATACGCAGTTGAAGGAGAGTACAGCGGAGTCAGCTCGGACACACAGTGAAGGCGAGTACAGCAGAGTCAGCTCGGATACACAGTGAGGGAGCGTACAGCAGAGTCAGCTCGGATACAGTTTGAAAGGAGTGTACAGCAAATTCAGCTCGGATACACAGTGACGGAGAATTCAGCAGAATCAGTTCGGATACACAGACATGGAGAGTACAGGAGAGTCAGCTCAGATACACAGTGTAGGGGAGTACAGCAGAGTCAGCTTGGATACACAGTGAAGGAGAGTACAGCAGAATCAGCTCGGATACACAGTGAAGGAGAGTACAGCAGAGTCAGCTTGGATACACAGTGAAGGAGAGTACAGCTGAATCAGCTGGGGTACACAGTGAAGGAGAGTACAGCATAGTCAGCTCGGATACACAGTGAAGGAGCGTACAGCAGCGTCAGCTCGGATACACAGTGAAGGAGAGTACAGCTGCGTCAGCTCGTATACACAGTGAAGGAGTGTACAGCAGAGTCAGCTCGGTAACAGAGTGAAGGAGAGTACAGCAGAGTCAGCTTGGACACACAGTGAAGGAGCGTACAGCAGCGTCAGCTCGGATACACAGTGAAGGAGAGCAGAGCAGAGTCAGCTCAGATACACAGAGAAGGATAGTACAGCAGAGTCAGCTCGGATACACAGTGAAGGAGCGTACAGCAGAGTCAGCTCGGATACACAGAGAAGCAGCGTACAGCAGAGTCAGCTCGGATACACAGTGAAGGAGAGTACAGAGAGTCAGCTCGGATACACAGTGAAGGAGAGCAGAGCAGAGTTAGCTCAGATACACAGTGAAGGAGAATACAGCAGAGTCAGCTCGGAGACACAGTGAAGGAGAATACAGCAGAGTCAGCTCGATACACAGTTAAGGAGAGTATGCAGAGTCAGCTCGCATACACAGACACGAGAGTACAGCAGTGTCAGGTCGGATACACAGTGACGGAGATTACAGCAGAGTCAGCTCGGATATACAGTGAAGTAGCGTACAGCAGAGTCAGCTCGGATACACAGTGAAGGAGAGTACAGCTGCATCAGCTCGTATACACAGTGTAGGAGCGTACAGCAGAGTCAGCTCGGTAACAGAGTGAAGGAGAGTACAGCAGAGTCAGCTTGGACACACAGTGAAGGAGCGTACAGCAGCGTCAGCTCGGATACACAGAGAAGGAGAGTACAGCAGAGTCAGCTCGGATACAGAGTGAAGGAGAGTACAGCAGAGTGAGCTCGGATACACTTTGAAAGGTGTGTGCAGCAAATTCAGCTCGGATACACAGTGAAGGAGAATACAGCAGAATCAGCTCGGATACACAGACATGGAGAGTGCAGGAGAGTCAGCTCGGATACACAGTGAGGGAGCGAACAGCAGAGTCAGCTCGGATATACAGTGAATGACCGTACAGCAGAATCCGCTCGGATACACAGTGAAGGAGGGTACAGCTGAGTCAGATCGGATACACAGTGAAGGAGAATACAGCAGAATCAACTCAGATACACAGTGAAGGAGAGTACAGCAGAGTCAGCTCGGATACACAGTAAAGGAGAGTACAGCTGAGTCAGCTCGGATACAGAGTAAAGGAGTGTACAGCAGAGTGAGCTCGGATACACTTTGAAAGGTGTGTGCAGCAAATTCAGATCGGATACACAGTGACGGAGAATACAGCAGAATCAGCTCGGATACACAGACATGGAGAGTGCAGGAGAGTCAGCTCGGATACACAGTGTTGGAGAGTACTTCAGAGTCAGCTCGGATACACAGTGAAGGAAATTACAGCAGAGTCAGCTTGGATACACAATGAAGGAGAGTACAGCAGTGTCAGCTCGGAGACACAGTGAAGGAGAATACAGCAGAGTCAGCTCGAATACACAGTGAAGGAGCGTAGAGCAGACTCAGCTCGGATACACAGTGAAGGAGAGCAGAGCAGAGTCAGCTTGGATAGAGACTGAGGTAGAGTACAGAAGAGTATGCTCGTATACACACTGAGGTAGAGTACAGCAGAGTCAGCTCGGATACACAGTGAAGGGGCGTACAGCAGAGTCAGCTCGTATACACAGTGAAGGAGCGTACAGCAGAGTCAGCTTGGATCCACACTGAAGGAGAGTACAGCAGAGTCAGCCTGGACACACAGTGAAGGAGCGTACAGCAGCGTCAGCTCGGATACACAGTGAAGGAGAGCAGAGCAGAGTCAGCTCGGATACACAGAGAAGCAGCATACAGCAGAGTCAGCTCGGATACACAGTGAAGGAGAGTACAGCAGAGTCAGCTCGGATACACAGTGAAGGAGAGTACAGCATAGCCAGCTCGGATACACAGTGAACGAGAGTACAGCAGAGTCAGCTTGGATACACAGTAAAGGAGAGTACAGCTGAGTCAGCTCGGATACAGAGTAAAGGAGCGTACAGCAGAGTGAGCTCGGATACACTTTGAAAGGAGTGTGCAGCAAATTCAGATCGGATACACAGTGACGGAGCATACAGCAGAATCAGCTCGGATACACAGACATGGAGAATACAGGAGAGTCAGCTCGGATACACAGTGAAGGAGAGTACAGCAGTGTCAGCTCGGATACACAGTGAAGGAAATTACAGCAGTGTCAGCTCGGAGTCACAGTGAAGGAGAATATAGCAGAGTCAGCTCGGAGACACAGTGAAGGAGAGTACAGCTGAATCAGCTTGGATACACAGTGAAGGAGAGTACAGCAGTGTCAGCTCGGAGACACAGTGAAGGAGAATACAGCAGAGTCAGCTCGGATACACAGTGAAGGAGAGTACAGCAGAATCAGCTCGGATACACAGTGAAGGAGATTACAGCAGAGTCAACTCGGATACACAGTGAAGGAGAGCAGAGCAGAGTCAGCTCGGATAGAGACTGAGGTAGAATACAGCAGAGTATGCTCGTATACACACTGAGGTAGAGAACAGCAGAGTCAGCTCGGATACACAGTGAAGGGGCGTACAGCAGAGTCAGCTTGGATACAGAGTGAAGGAGAGTACAGCAGAGTCAGCTCGGATACACAGTGATGGAGAGTACAGCAGAGTCAGCTCGGATACACAGTGAAGGCGAGTACGGCAGAGTCAGCTCGGATAAACAGACATGGAGAGTGCAGGTGAGTCAGCTCGGATACACAGTGAGGGAGCGTACAGCAGAGTCAGCTCGGATACACAGTGAAGGAGAGTACAGCAGAGTCAGCTCGGATACGCAGTTGAAGGAGAGTACAGCGGAGTCAGCTCGGACACACAGTGAAGGCGAGTACAGCAGAGTCAGCTCGGATACACAGTGAGGGAGCGTACAGCAGAGTCAGCTCGGATACAGTTTGAAAGGAGTGTACAGCAAATTCAGCTCGGATACACAGTGACGGAGAATTCAGCAGAATCAGTTCGGATACACAGACATGGAGAGTACAGGAGAGTCAGCTCAGATACACAGTGTAGGGGAGTACAGCAGAGTCAGCTCGGATACACAGTGAAGGAGAGTACAGCAGAATCAGCTCGGATACACAGTGAAGGAGAGTACAGCAGAGTCAGCTTGGATACACAGTGAAGGAGAGTACAGCTGAATCAGCTGGGGTACACAGTGAAGGAGAGTACAGCATAGTCAGCTCGGATACACAGTGAAGGAGCGTACAGCAGCGTCAGCTCGGATACACAGTGAAGGAGAGTACAGCTGCGTCAGCTCGTATACACAGTGAAGGAGTGTACAGCAGAGTCAGCTCGGTAACAGAGTGAAGGAGAGTACAGCAGAGTCAGCTTGGACACACAGTGAAGGAGCGTACAGCAGCGTCAGCTCGGATACACAGTGAAGGAGAGCAGAGCAGAGTCAGCTCAGATACACAGAGAAGGATAGTACAGCAGAGTCAGCTCGGATACACAGTGAAGGAGCGTACAGCAGAGTCAGCTCGGATACACAGAGAAGCAGCGTACAGCAGAGTCAGCTCGGATACACAGTGAAGGAGAGTACAGAGAGTCAGCTCGGATACACAGTGAAGGAGAGCAGAGCAGAGTCAGCTCAGATACACAGTGAAGGAGAATACAGCAGAGTCAGCTCGGAGACACAGTGAAGGAGAATACAGCAGAGTCAGCTCGATACACAGTTAAGGAGAGTATGCAGAGTCAGCTCGCATACACAGACACGAGAGTACAGCAGTGTCAGGTCGGATACACAGTGACGGAGATTACAGCAGAGTCAGCTCGGATATACAGTGAAGTAGCGTACAGCAGAGTCAGCTCGGATACACAGTGAAGGAGAGTACAGCTGCATCAGCTCGTATACACAGTGTAGGAGCGTACAGCAGAGTCAGCTCGGTAACAGAGTGAAGGAGAGTACAGCAGAGTCAGCTTGGACACACAGTGAAGGAGCGTACAGCAGCGTCAGCTCGGATACACAGAGAAGGAGAGTACAGCAGAGTCAGCTCGGATACAGAGTGAAGGAGAGTACAGCAGAGTGAGCTCGGATACACTTTGAAAGGTGTGTGCAGCAAATTCAGCTCGGATACACAGTGAAGGAGAATACAGCAGAATCAGCTCGGATACACAGACATGGAGAGTGCAGGAGAGTCAGCTCGGATACACAGTGAGGGAGCGAACAGCAGAGTCAGCTCGGATATACAGTGAACGACCGTACAGCAGAATCCGCTCGGATACACAGTGAAGGAGGGTACAGCTGAGTCAGATCGGATACACAGTGAAGGAGAATACAGCAGAATCAACTCAGATACACAGTGAAGGAGAGTACAGCAGAGTCAGCTCGGATACACAGTGAAGGAGCGTACAGCAGAGTCAGCTCGGATACACAGTGAAGGAGCGTTCAGCAGAGTCAGCTCGGATACACAGTGAAGGAGAATACAGCAGAGTCAGCTCGGATACACATTGAAGGAGAGTACAGCAGCGTCAGCTTGGATACAGAGTGAAGGGCCGTAGAGCAGAGTCAGCTCGGATACACTGTCAGGGAGCGTACACCAGAGTCAGCTCGGATACACAGTGATGGAGAATAGAGCAGAATCAGCTCGGAGACACAGTGAAGGAGAGTACAGCTGAATCAGCTTGGATACACAGTGAAGGAGAGTACAGCAGTGTCAGCTCGGAGACACAGTGAAGGAGAATACAGCAGAGTCAGCTCGGATACACAGTGAAGGAGAGTACAGCAGAATCAGCTCGGATACACAGTGCAGGAGATTACAGCAGAGTCACCTCGGATACACAGTGAAGGAGAGCAGAGCAGAGTCAGCTCGGATAGAGACTGAGGTAGAATACAGCAGAGTATGCTCGTATACACACTGAGGTAGAGAACAGCAGAGTCAGCTCGGATACACAGTGAAGGGGCGTACAGCAGAGTCAGCTTGGATACAGAGTGAAGGAGAGTACAGCAGAGTCAGCTCGGATACACAGTGATGGAGAGTACAGCAGAGTCAGCTCGGATACACAGTGAAGGCGAGTACGGCAGAGTCAGCTCGGATAAACAGACATGGAGAGTGCAGGTGAGTCAGCTCAGATACACAGTGAGGGAGCGTACAGCAGAGTCAGCTCGGATACACAGTGAAGGAGAGTACAGCAGAGTCAGCTCGGATACGCAGTTGAAGGAGAGTACAGCGGAGTCAGCTCGGACACACAGTGAAGGCGAGTACAGCAGAGTCAGCTCGGATACACAGTGAGGGAGCGTACAGCAGAGTCAGCTCGGATACAGTTTGAAAGGAGTGTACAGCAAATTCAGCTCGGATACATAGTGACGGAGAATTCAGCAGAATCAGTTCGGATACACAGACATGGAGAGTACAGGAGAGTCAGCTCAGATACACAGTGTAGGGGAGTACAGCAGAGTCAGCTCGGATACACAGTGAAGGAGAGTACAGCAGAATCAGCTCGGATACACAGTGAAGGAGAGTACAGCAGAGTCAGCTTGGATACACAGTGAAGGAGAGTACAGCTGAATCAGCTGGGGTACACAGTGAAGGAGAGTACAGCATAGTCAGCTCGGATACACAGTGAAGGAGCGTACAGCAGCATCAGCTCGGATACACAGTGAAGGAGAGTACAGCTGCGTCAGCTCGTATACACAGTGAAGGAGTGTACAGCAGAGTCAGCTCGGTAACAGAGTGAAGGAGAGTACAGCAGAGTCAGCTTGGACACACAGTGAAGGAGCGTACAGCAGCGTCAGCTCGGATACACAGTGAAGGAGAGCAGAGCAGAGTCAGCTCAGATACACAGAGAAGGATAGTACAGCAGAGTCAGCTCGGATACACAGTGAAGGAGCGTACAGCAGAGTCAGCTCGGATACACAGAGAAGCAGCGTACAGCAGAGTCAGCTCGGATACACAGTGAAGGAGAGTACAGAGAGTCAGCTCGGATACACAGTGAAGGAGAGCAGAGCAGAGTCAGCTCAGATACACAGTGAAGGAGAATACAGCAGAGTCAGCTCGGAGACACAGTGAAGGAGAATACAGCAGAGTCAGCTCGATACACAGTTAAGGAGAGTATGCAGAGTCAGCTCGCATACACAGACACGAGAGTACAGGAGAGTCAGCTCGGATACACAGTGAAGGAGAGTACAGCTGCATCAGCTCGTATACACAGTGTAGGAGCGTACAGCAGAGTCAGCTCGGTAACAGAGTGAAGGATAGTACAGCAGAGTCAGCTTGGACACACAGTGAAGGAGCGTACAGCAGCGTCAGCTCGGATACACAGTGAAGGAGAGCAGAGCAGAGTCAGCTCAGATACACAGAGAAGGAGAGTACAGCAGAGTCAGCTCGGATACAGAGTGAAGGAGAGTACAGCAGAGTGAGCTCGGATACACTTTGAAAGGTGTGTGCAGCAAATTCAGCTCGGATACACAGTGAAGGAGAATACAGCAGAATCAGCTCGGATACACAGACATGGAGAGTGCAGGAGAGTCAGCTCGGATACACAGTGAGGGAGCGAACAGCAGAGTCAGCTCGGATATACAGTGAACGACCGTACAGCAGAATCCGCTCGGATACACAGTGAAGGAGGGTACAGCTGAGTCAGATCGGATACACAGTGAAGGAGAATACAGCAGAATCAACTCAGATACACAGTGAAGGAGAGTACAGCAGAGTCAGCTCGGATACATATTGAAGGAGAGTACAGCAGCGTCATCCTGGATACAGAGTGAAGGAGTGTACAGCAGAGCCAGCTCGGATACACAGTCAGGGAGCGTACAGCAGAGTGAGCTAGGATACACAGTGAAGGAGAGTACAACAGAGTCAGCTCGGATACACAGTGAAGGAGAGTACAGCAGAGTCAGCCTGGACACACAGTGAAGGAGCGTACAGCAGCGTCAGCTCGGATACACAGTGAAGGAGAGCGGAGCAGAGTCAGCTCAGATACACGGAGAAGGAGAGCAGAGCAGAGTCAGCTCGGATAGACACTGAGGTAGAGTACAGCAGAGTATGCTCGTATACACACTGAGGTAGAGTACAGCAGAGTCAGCTCGGATACACAGTGAAGGAGCGTACAGCAGAGTCAGCTCGGATACACTGTGAAGGAGCGTTCAGCAGAGTCAGCTCGGATACACAGTGAAGGAGAATACAGCAGAGTCAGCTCGGATACACATTGAAGGAGAGTACAGCAGCGTCAGCTTGGATACAGAGTGAAGGGCCGTAGAGCAGAGTCAGCTCGGATACACTGTCAGGGAGCGTACACCAGAGTCAGCTCGGATACACAGTGATGGAGAATAGAGCAGAATCAGCTCGGATACACAGACATGGAGAGTACAGGAGAGTCAGCTCGGATACACAGTGATGGAGAGTACTGCTGAGTCAGATCGGATACACAGTGAAGGAGAATACAGCAGAATCAACTCAGATACACATTGAAGGAGAGTACAGCAGCGTCATCTTGGATACAGAGTGAAGGAGTGTGCAGCAGAGTCAGCTCGGATACACAGTCAGGGAGCGTACAGCAGAGTGAGCTGGGATACAAAGTGAAGGAGAGTACAGTAGAGTCAGCTCGGATACACAGGGAAGGAGCGTAAAGCTGCGTCAGCTCGTATACACAGTGAAGGAGCGTACAGCAGAGTCAGCTTGGATACACACTGAAGGAGTGTACAGCAGAGTCAGCGTGGACACAAAGTGAAGGAGCGTACAGCAGCGTCAGCTCAGATACACAGTGAAGGAGAGCAGAGCAGAGTCAGCTCAGATACACAGAGAAGGAGAGTAGAGCAGAGTCAGCTCGGATACACAGAGAAGCAGCATACAGCAGAGTCAGCTCGGATACACAGTGAAGGAGAATACAGCAGAGTCAGCTCGGATACACGTTGAAGGAGAGTACAGCAGCGTCAGATTGGATACAGAGTGAACGAGAGTACAGCAGAGTCAGCTTGGATACGCAGTAAAGGAGAGTACAGCTGAGTCAGCTTGGATACAGAGTAAAGGAGTGTACAGCAGAGTGAGCTGGGATACACTTTGAAAGGTGTGTGCAGCAATTTCAGATCGGATACACAGTGACGGAGAATACAGCAGAATCAGCTCGGATACACAGACATGGAGAGTGCAGGAGAATCAGCTCGGATACACAGTGTTGGAGAGTACAGCAGAGTCAGCTCGGATACACAGTGAAGGAAATTATAGCAGAGTCAGCTTGGATACACAATGAAGGAGAGTACAGCAGTGTCAGCTCGGAGACACAGTGAAGGAGAATACAGCAGAGTCAGCTCGAATACACAGTGAAGGAGTGTAGAGCAGAGTCAGCTCGGATACACAGTGAAGGAGATTAAAGCAGAGTCAGCTCGGAGACACAGTGAAGGAGAATACAGCAGAGTCAGCTCGGATACACAGTGAAGGAGAGCAGAGCAGAGTCAGCTCGGATAGAGACTGAGGTAGAATACAGAAGAGTATGCTCGTATACACAGTGAGGTAGAGTACAGCAGAGTCAGCTCGGATACACAGTGAAGGGGCGTACAGCAGAGTCACCTCGTATACACAGTGAAAGAGCGTACAGCAGAGTCAGCTTGGATACACACTGAAGGAGAGTACAGCAGAGTCAGCCTGGACACACAGTGAAGGAGCGTACAGCAGCGTCAGCTCGGATACACAGGGAAGGAGAGCAGAGCAGAGTCAGCTCAGATACACAGAGAAGGAGAGTACAGCAGAGTCAGCTCGGATACAGAGTAAAGGAGCGTACAGCAGAGTGAGCTCGGATACACTTTGAAAGGAGTGTGCAGCAAATTCAGATCGGATACACAGTGACGGAGCATACAGCAGAATCAGCTCGGATACACAGACATGGAGAATACAGGAGAGTCAGCTCGGATACACAGTGAAGGAGAGTACAGCAGTGTCAGCTCGGATACACAGTGAAGGAAATTACAGCAGTGTCAGCTCGGAGTCACAGTGAAGGAGAATATAGCAGAGTCAGCTCGGAGACACAGTGAAGGAGAGTACAGCTGAATCAGCTTGGATACACAGTGAAGGAGAGTACAGCAGTGTCAGCTCGGAGACACAGTGAAGGAGAATACAGCAGAGTCAGCTCGGATACACAGTGAAGGAGAGTACAGCAGAATCAGCTCGGATACACAGTGAAGGAGATTACAGCAGAGTCAACTCGGATACACAGTGAAGGAGAGCAGAGCAGAGTCAGCTCGGATAGAGACTGAGGTAGAATACAGCAGAGTATGCTCGTATACACACTGAGGTAGAGAACAGCAGAGTCAGCTCGGATACACAGTGAAGGGGCGTACAGCAGAGTCAGCTTGGATACAGAGTGAAGGAGAGTACAGCAGAGTCAGCTCGGATACACAGTGATGGAGAGTACAGCAGAGTCAGCTCGGATACACAGTGAAGGCGAGTACGGCAGAGTCAGCTCGGATAAACAGACATGGAGAGTGCAGGTGAGTCAGCTCGGATACACAGTGAGGGAGCGTACAGCAGAGTCAGCTCGGATACACAGTGAAGGAGAGTACAGCAGAGTCAGCTCGGATACGCAGTTGAAGGAGAGTACAGCGGAGTCAGCTCGGACACACAGTGAAGGCGAGTACAGCAGAGTCAGCTCGGATACACAGTGAGGGAGCGTACAGCAGAGTCAGCTCGGATACAGTTTGAAAGGAGTGTACAGCAAATTCAGCTCGGATACACAGTGACGGAGAATTCAGCAGAATCAGTTCGGATACACAGACATGGAGAGTACAGGAGAGTCAGCTCAGATACACAGTGTAGGGGAGTACAGCAGAGTCAGCTCGGATACACAGTGAAGGAGAGTACAGCAGAATCAGCTCGGATACACAGTGAAGGAGAGTACAGCAGCGTCATCTTGGATACAGAGTGAAGGAGTGTACAGCAGAGTCAGCTCGGATACACAGTCAGGGAGCGTACAGCAGAGTGAGCTGGGATACAAAGTGAAGGAGAGTACAGTAGAGTCAGCTCGGATACACAGGGAAGGAGCGTAAAGCTGCGTCAGCTCGTATACACAGTGAAGGAGCGTACAGCAGAGTCAGCTTGGATACACACTGAAGGAGTGTACAGCAGAGTCAGCCTGGACACACAGTGAAGGAGCGTACAGCAGCGTCAGCTCGGATACACAGTGAAGGAGAGCAGAGCAGAGTCAGCTCAGATACACAGAGAAGGAGAGTAGAGCAGAGTCAGCTCGGATACACAGAGAAGCAGCATACAGCAGAGTCAGCTCGGATACACAGTGAAGGAGAGCAGAGCAGAGTCAGCTCGGATAGACACTGAGGTAGAGTACAGCTGAGTATGCTCGTATACACACTGAGGTAGAGTACAGCAGAGTCAGCTCGGATACACAGTGAAGGAGCATACAGCAGAGTCAGCTCGGATACACAGTGAAGGAGCGTTCAGCAGAGTCAGCTCGGATACACAGTGAAGGAGAATACAGCAGAGTCAGCTCGGATACACGTTGAAGGAGAGTACAGCAGCGTCAGATTGGATACAGAGTGAACGAGAGTACAGCAGAGTCAGCTTGGATACACAGTAAAGGAGAGTACAGCTGAGTCAGCTTGGATACAGAGTAAAGGAGTGTACAGCAGAGTGAGCTCGGATACACTTTGAAAGGTGTGTGCAGCAAATTCAGATCGGATACACAGTGACGGAGAATACAGCAGAATCAGCTCGGATACACAGACATGGAGAGTGCAGGAGAATCAGCTCGGATACACAGTGTTGGAGAGTACAGCAGAGTCAGCTCGGATACACAGTGAAGGAAATTATTGCAGAGTCAATTTGGATACACAATGAAGGAGAGTACAGCAGTGTCAGCTCGGAGACACAGTGAAGGAGAATACAGCAGAGTCAGCTCGAATACACAGTGAAGGAGATTAAAGCAGAGTCAGCTCGGATAGAGACTGAGGTAGAATACAGAAGAGTATGCTCGTATACACAGTGTGGTAGAGTACAGCAGAGTCAGCTCGGATACACAGTGAAGGGGCGTACAGCAGAGTCACCTCGTATACACAGTGAAGGAGCGTACAGCAGAGTCAGCTTGGATACACAGTGAAGGAGCGTACAGCAGAGTCAGCTCGGATACACACTGAAGGAGAGTACAGCAGAGTCAGCCTGGACACACAGTGAAGGAGCGTACAGCAGCGTCAGCTCGGATACACAGTGAAGGAGAGCAGAGCAGAGTCAGCTCAGATACACAGAGAAGGAGAGTACAGCAGAGTCAGCTCGGATACACAGAGAAGCAGCATACAGCAGAGTCAGCTCGGATACACGGTGAAGGAGAGCAGAGCAGAGTCAGCTCGGATAGACACTGAGGTAGAGTACAGCAGAGTATGCTCGTATACACACTGAGGTAGAGTACAGCAGAGTCAGCTCGGATACACAGTGAAGGAGCGTACAGCAGAGTCAGCTCGGATACACAGTGAAGGAGCGTTCAGCAGAGTCAGCTCGGATACACAGTGAAGGAGAATACAGCAGAGTCAGCTCGGATACACAGTGAAGGAGAGTACAGCAGCGTCAGCTTGGATACAGAGTGAAGGGCCGTAGAGCAGAGTCAGCTCGGAGACACAGTCAGGGAGCGTACACCAGAGTCAGCTCGGATACACAGTGCTGGAGAATAGAGCAGAATCAGCTCGGATACACAGACATGGAGAGTACAGGAGAGTCAGCTCGGATACACAGTGAAGGAGAGTACAGCAGAGTCAGCTTGGATACGCAGTAAAGGAGAGTACAGCTGAGTCAGCTTGGATACAGAGTAAAGGAGTGTACAGCAGAGTGAGCTCGGATACACTTTGAAAGGTGTGTGCAGCAAATTCAGATCGGATACACAGTGACGGAGAATACAGCAGAATCAGCTCGGATACACAGACATGGAGAGTGCAGGAGAATCAGCTCGGATACACAGTGTTGGAGAGTACAGCAGAGTCAGCTCGGATACACAGTGAAGGAGAGTACAGCAGTGTCAGCTCGGAGACACAGTGAAGGAGAATACAGCAGAGTCAGCTCGAATACACAGTGAAGGAGATTAAAGCAGAGTCAGCTCGGATAGAGACTGAGGTAGAATACAGAAGAGTATGCTCGTATACACAGTGAGGTAGAGTACAGCAGAGTCAGCTCGGATACACAGTGAAGGGGCGTACAGCAGAGTCACCTCGTATACACAGTGAAGGAGCGTACAGCAGAGTCAGCTTGGATACACACTGAAGGAGAGTACAGCAGAGTCAGCCTGGACACACAGTGAAGGAGCGTACAGCAGCGTCAGCTCGGATACACAGTGAAGGAGAGCAGAGCAGAGTCAGCTCAGATACACAGAGAAGGAGAGTACAGCAGAGTCAGCTCGGATACACAGAGAAGCAGCATACAGCAGAGTCAGCTCAGATACACAGAGAAGGAGAGTACAGCAGAGTCAGCTCGGTTACACATTTAAGGAGCGTACAGCAGAGTCAGCTCGGATACACGGTGAAGGAGAGCAGAGCAGAGTCAGCTCGGATAGACACTGAGGTAGAGTACAGCAGAGTATGCTCGTATACACACTGAGGTAGAGTACAGCAGAGTCAGCTCGGATACACAGTGAAGGAGCGTACAGCAGAGTCAGCTCGGATACACAGTGAAGGAGCGTTCAGCAGAGTCAGCTCGGATACACAGTGAAGGAGAATACAGCAGAGTCAGCTCGGATACACATTGAAGGAGAGTACAGCAGCGTCAGCTTGGATACAGAGTGAAGGGCCGTAGAGCAGAGTCAGCTCGGATACACAGTCAGGGAGCGTACACCAGAGTCAGCTCGGATACACAGTGCTGGAGAATAGAGCAGAATCAGCTCGGATACACAGACATGGAGAGTACAGGAGAGTCAGCTCGGATACACAGTGAAGGAGAGTACAGCATTTTCAGCTCAGATACACAGTGAAGGAGAGTACATCAGTGTCAGCTCGGATACACAGTGAAGGAGAGTACAGCAGATTCAGCTCGGCCATACAGTGAACGACCGTACACCAGAATCAGCTCGGATACACAGTGATGGAGAGTACTGCTGAGTCAGATCGGATACACAGTGAAGGAGAATACAGCAGAATCAACTCAGATACACATTGAAGGAGAGTGCAGCAGCGTCATCTTGGATACAGAGTGAAGGAGTGTACAGCAGAGTCAGCTCGGATACACAGTGAAGGAAATTATTGCAGAGTCAATTTGGATACACAATGAAGGAGAGTACAGCAGTGTCAGCTCGGAGACACAGTGAAGGAGAATACAGCAGAGTCAGCTCGAATACACAGTGAAGGAGATTAAAGCAGAGTCAGCTCGGATAGAGACTGAGGTAGAATACAGAAGAGTATGCTCGTATACACAGTGTGGTAGAGTACAGCAGAGTCAGCTCGGATACACAGTGAAGGGGCGTACAGCAGAGTCACCTCGTATACACAGTGAAGGAGCGTACAGCAGAGTCAGCTTGGATACACAGTGAAGGAGCGTACAGCAGAGTCAGCTCGGATACACACTGAAGGAGAGTACAGCAGAGTCAGCCTGGACACACAGTGAAGGAGCGTACAGCAGCGTCAGCTCGGATACACAGTGAAGGAGAGCAGAGCAGAGTCAGCTCAGATACACAGAGAAGGAGAGTACAGCAGAGTCAGCTCGGATACACAGAGAAGCAGCATACAGCAGAGTCAGCTCGGATACACGGTGAAGGAGAGCAGAGCAGAGTCAGCTCGGATAGACACTGAGGTAGAGTACAGCAGAGTATGCTCGTATACACACTGAGGTAGAGTACAGCAGAGTCAGCTCGGATACACAGTGAAGGAGCGTACAGCAGAGTCAGCTCGGATACACAGTGAAGGAGCGTTCAGCAGAGTCAGCTCGGATACACAGTGAAGGAGAATACAGCAGAGTCAGCTCGGATACACAGTGAAGGAGAGTACAGCAGCGTCAGCTTGGATACAGAGTGAAGGGCCGTAGAGCAGAGTCAGCTCGGAGACACAGTCAGGGAGCGTACACCAGAGTCAGCTCGGATACACAGTGCTGGAGAATAGAGCAGAATCAGCTCGGATACACAGACATGGAGAGTACAGGAGAGTCAGCTCGGATACACAGTGAAGGAGAGTACAGCAGAGTCAGCTTGGATACGCAGTAAAGGAGAGTACAGCTGAGTCAGCTTGGATACAGAGTAAAGGAGTGTACAGCAGAGTGAGCTCGGATACACTTTGAAAGGTGTGTGCAGCAAATTCAGATCGGATACACAGTGACGGAGAATACAGCAGAATCAGCTCGGATACACAGACATGGAGAGTGCAGGAGAATCAGCTCGGATACACAGTGTTGGAGAGTACAGCAGAGTCAGCTCGGATACACAGTGAAGGAGAGTACAGCAGTGTCAGCTCGGAGACACAGTGAAGGAGAATACAGCAGAGTCAGCTCGAATACACAGTGAAGGAGATTAAAGCAGAGTCAGCTCGGATAGAGACTGAGGTAGAATACAGAAGAGTATGCTCGTATACACAGTGAGGTAGAGTACAGCAGAGTCAGCTCGGATACACAGTGAAGGGGCGTACAGCAGAGTCACCTCGTATACACAGTGAAGGAGCGTACAGCAGAGTCAGCTTGGATACACACTGAAGGAGAGTACAGCAGAGTCAGCCTGGACACACAGTGAAGGAGCGTACAGCAGCGTCAGCTCGGATACACAGTGAAGGAGAGCAGAGCAGAGTCAGCTCAGATACACAGAGAAGGAGAGTACAGCAGAGTCAGCTCGGATACACAGAGAAGCAGCATACAGCAGAGTCAGCTCAGATACACAGAGAAGGAGAGTACAGCAGAGTCAGCTCGGTTACACATTTAAGGAGCGTACAGCAGAGTCAGCTCGGATACACGGTGAAGGAGAGCAGAGCAGAGTCAGCTCGGATAGACACTGAGGTAGAGTACAGCAGAGTATGCTCGTATACACACTGAGGTAGAGTACAGCAGAGTCAGCTCGGATACACAGTGAAGGAGCGTACAGCAGAGTCAGCTCGGATACACAGTGAAGGAGCGTTCAGCAGAGTCAGCTCGGATACACAGTGAAGGAGAATACAGCAGAGTCAGCTCGGATACACATTGAAGGAGAGTACAGCAGCGTCAGCTTGGATACAGAGTGAAGGGCCGTAGAGCAGAGTCAGCTCGGATACACAGTCAGGGAGCGTACACCAGAGTCAGCTCGGATACACAGTGCTGGAGAATAGAGCAGAATCAGCTCGGATACACAGACATGGAGAGTACAGGAGAGTCAGCTCGGATACACAGTGAAGGAGAGTACAGCATTTTCAGCTCAGATACACAGTGAAGGAGAGTACATCAGTGTCAGCTCGGATACACAGTGAAGGAGAGTACAGCAGATTCAGCTCGGCCATACAGTGAACGACCGTACACCAGAATCAGCTCGGATACACAGTGATGGAGAGTACTGCTGAGTCAGATCGGATACACAGTGAAGGAGAATACAGCAGAATCAACTCAGATACACATTGAAGGAGAGTGCAGCAGCGTCATCTTGGATACAGAGTGAAGGAGTGTACAGCAGAGTCAGCTCGGATACACAGTCAGGGAGCGTACACCAGAGTCAGCTCGGATACACAGTGCTGGAGAATAGAGCAGAATCAGCTCGGATACACAGACATGGAGAGTACAGGAGAGTCAGCTCGGATACACAGTGAAGGAGAGTACAGCATAGCCAGCTCGGATACACAGTGAACGAGAGTACAGCAGAGTCAGCTTGGATACATAGTGAACGAGAGTACAGCAGAGTCAGCTTGGATACACAGTAAAGGAGAGTACAGCTGAGTCAGCTTGGATACAGAGTAAAGGAGTGTACAGCAGAGTGAGCTCGGATACACTTTGAAAGGTGTGTGCAGCAAATTCAGATTGGATACACAGTGACGGAGAATACAGCAGAATCAGCTCGGATACACAGACATGGAGAGTGCAGGAGAATCAGCTCGGATACACAGTGTTGGAGAGTACAGCAGAGTCAGCTCGGAGACACAGTGAAGGAGAATACAGCAGAGTCAGCTCGAATACACAGTGAAGGAGATTAAAGCAGAGTCAGCTCGGATAGAGACTGAGGTAGAATACAGAAGAGTATGCTCGTATACACAGTGAGGTAGAGTACAGCAGAGTCAGCTCGGATACACAGTGAAGGGGCGTACAGCAGAGTCACCTCGTATACACAGTGAAGGAGCGTACAGCAGAGTCAGCTTGGATACACAGAGAAGGAGAGTACAGCAGAGTCAGCTCGGATACACAGAGAAGCAGCATACAGCAGAGTCAGCTCGGATACACGGTGAAGGAGAGCAGAGCAGAGTCAGCTCGGATAGACACTGAGGTAGAGTACAGCAGAGTATGCTCGTATACACACTGAGGTAGAGTACAGCAGAGTCAGCTCGGATACACAGTGAAGGGGCGTACAGCAGAGTCAGCTCGGATACACAGTTAAGGAGCGTACAGCAGAGTCAGCTCGGATACATAGTGAAGGAGCGTTCAGCAGAGTCAGCTCGGATACACAGTGAAGGAGAATACAGCAGAGTCAGCTCAGATACACATTGAAGGAGAGTACAGCAGCGTCAGCTTGGATACAGAGTGAAGGGCCGTAGAGCAGAGTCAGCTCGGATACACAGTCAGGGACCGTACACCAGAGTCAGCTCGGATACACAGTGCTGGAGAATAGAGCAGAATCAGCTCGGATACACAGACATGGAGAGTACAGGAGAGTCAGCTTGGATACACAGTGAAGGAGAGTACAGCATTTTCAGCTCAGATACACAGTGAAGGAGATTACATCAGTGTCAGCTCGGATACACAGTGAAGGAGAGTACAGCAGATTCAGCTCGGCCATACAGTGAACGACCGTACACCAGAATCAGCTCAGATACACAGTGATGGACAGTACTGCTGAGTCAGATCGGATACACAGTGAAGGAGAATACAGCAGAATCAACTCAGATACACATTGAAGGAGAGTGCAGCAGCGTCATCTTGGATACAGAGTGAAGGAGTGTACAGCAGAGTCAGCTCGGATACACAGTCAGGGAGCGTACAGCAGAGTGAGCTGGGATACAAAGTGAAGGAGAGTACAGTAGAGTCAGCTCGGATACACAGGGATGGAGCGTAAAGCTGCGTCAGCTCGTACACAGTGAAGGAGCGTACAGCAGAGTCAGCTTGGATACACACTGAAGGAGTGTACAGCAGAGTCAGCCTGGACACACAGTGAAGGAGCGTACAGCAGCGTCAGCTCGGATACACAGTGAAGGAGAGCAGAGCAGAGTCAGCTCAGATACACAGAGAAGGAGAGTACAGCAGAGTCAGCTCGGATACACAGTGAAGGAGAGCAGAGCAGAGTCAGCTCGGATAGACACTGAGGTAGAGTACAGCAGAGTCAGCTCGGATACACAGTGAAGGAGCGTACAGCAGAGTCAGCTCGGATACACAGTGAAGGAGCGTTCAGCAGAGTCAGCTCGGATACACATTGAAGGAGAATACAGCAGAGTCAGCTCGGATACACATTGAAGGCGAGTACAGCAGCGTCAGCTTGGATACAGAGTGAAGGGCCGTAGAGCAGAGTCAGCTCGGATACACAGTCAGGGAGCGTGCACCAGAGTCAGCTCGGATACACAGTGAAAGAGAGTACAGCATAGCCAGCTCGGATACACAGTGAACGAGAGTACAGCAGAGTCAGCTTGGATACACAGTAAAGGAGAGTACAGCTGAGTCAGCTCGGATACAGAGTAAAGGAGTGTACAGCAGAGTGAGCTCGGATACACTTTGAAAGGTGTGTGCAGCAAATTCAGATCGGATACACAGTGACGGAGAATACAGCAGAATCAGCTCGGATACACAGACATGGTGAGTGCAGGAGAGTCAGCTCGGATACACAGTGTTGGAGAGTACTTCAGAGTCAGCTCGGATACACAGTGAAGGAAATTACAGCAGAGTCAGCTTGGATACACAATGAAGGAGAGTACAGCAGTGTCAGCTCGGAGACACAGTGAAGGAGAATACAGCAGAGTCAGCTCGAATACACAGTGAAGGAGCGTAGAGCAGACTCAGCTCGGATACACAGTGAAGGAGAGCAGAGCAGAGTCAGCTTGGATAGAGACTGAGGTAGAGTACAGAAGAGTATGCTCGTATACACACTGAGGTAGAGTACAGCAGAGTCAGCTCGGATACACAGTGAAGGGGCGTACAGCAGAGTCAGCTCGTATACACAGTGAAGGAGCGTACAGCAGAGTCAGCTTGGATCCACACTGAAGGAGAGTACAGCAGAGTCAGCCTGGACACACAGTGAAGGAGCGTACAGCAGCGTCAGCTCGGATACACAGTGAAGGAGAGCAGAGCAGAGTCAGCTCGGATACACAGAGAAGCAGCATACAGCAGAGTCAGCTCGGATACACAGTGAAGGAGAGTACAGCAGAGTCAGCTCGGATACACAGTGAAGGAGAGTACAGCATAGCCAGCTCGGATACACAGTGAACGAGAGTACAGCAGAGTCAGCTTGGATACACAGTAAAGGAGAGTACAGCTGAGTCAGCTCGGATACAGAGTAAAGGAGCGTACAGCAGAGTGAGCTCGGATACACTTTGAAAGGAGTGTGCAGCAAATTCAGATCGGATACACAGTGACGGAGCATACAGCAGAATCAGCTCGGATACACAGACATGGAGAATACAGGAGAGTCAGCTCGGATACACAGTGAAGGAGAGTACAGCAGTGTCAGCTCGGATACACAGTGAAGGAAATTACAGCAGTGTCAGCTCGGAGTCACAGTGAAGGAGAATATAGCAGAGTCAGCTCGGAGACACAGTGAAGGAGAGTACAGCTGAATCAGCTTGGATACACAGTGAAGGAGAGTACAGCAGTGTCAGCTCGGAGACACAGTGAAGGAGAATACAGCAGAGTCAGCTCGGATACACAGTGAAGGAGAGTACAGCAGAATCAGCTCGGATACACAGTGAAGGAGATTACAGCAGAGTCAACTCGGATACACAGTGAAGGAGAGCAGAGCAGAGTCAGCTCGGATAGAGACTGAGGTAGAATACAGCAGAGTATGCTCGTATACACACTGAGGTAGAGAACAGCAGAGTCAGCTCGGATACACAGTGAAGGGGCGTACAGCAGAGTCAGCTTGGATACAGAGTGAAGGAGAGTACAGCAGAGTCAGCTCGGATACACAGTGATGGAGAGTACAGCAGAGTCAGCTCGGATACACAGTGAAGGCGAGTACGGCAGAGTCAGCTCGGATAAACAGACATGGAGAGTGCAGGTGAGTCAGCTCGGATACACAGTGAGGGAGCGTACAGCAGAGTCAGCTCGGATACACAGTGAAGGAGAGTACAGCAGAGTCAGCTCGGATACGCAGTTGAAGGAGAGTACAGCGGAGTCAGCTCGGACACACAGTGAAGGCGAGTACAGCAGAGTCAGCTCGGATACACAGTGAGGGAGCGTACAGCAGAGTCAGCTCGGATACAGTTTGAAAGGAGTGTACAGCAAATTCAGCTCGGATACACAGTGACGAAGAATTCAGCAGAATCAGTTCGGATACACAGACATGGAGAGTACAGGAGAGTCAGCTCAGATACACAGTGTAGGGGAGTACAGCAGAGTCAGCTCGGATACACAGTGAAGGAGAGTACAGCAGAATCAGCTCGGATACACAGTGAAGGAGAGTACAGCAGAGTCAGCTTGGATACACAGTGAAGGAGAGTACAGCTGAATCAGCTGGGGTACACAGTGAAGGAGAGTACAGCATAGTCAGCTCGGATACACAGTGAAGGAGCGTACAGCAGCGTCAGCTCGGATACACAGTGAAGGAGAGTACAGCTGCGTCAGCTCGTATACACAGTGAAGGAGTGTACAGCAGAGTCAGCTCGGTAACAGAGTGAAGGAGAGTACAGCAGAGTCAGCTTGGACACACAGTGAAGGAGCGTACAGCAGCGTCAGCTCGGATACACAGTGAAGGAGAGCAGAGCAGAGTCAGCTCAGATACACAGAGAAGGATAGTACAGCAGAGTCAGCTCGGATACACAGTGAAGGAGCGTACAGCAGAGTCAGCTCGGATACACAGAGAAGCAGCGTACAGCAGAGTCAGCTCGGATACACAGTGAAGGAGAGTACAGAGAGTCAGCTCGGATACACAGTGAAGGAGAGCAGAGCAGAGTCAGCTCAGATACACAGTGAAGGAGAATACAGCAGAGTCAGCTCGGAGACACAGTGAAGGAGAATACAGCAGAGTCAGCTCGATACACAGTTAAGGAGAGTATGCAGAGTCAGCTCGCATACACAGACACGAGAGTACAGCAGTGTCCGGTCGGATACACAGTGACGGAGATTACAGCAGAGTCAGCTCGGATATACAGTGAAGTAGCGTACAGCAGAGTCAGCTCGGATACACAGTGAAGGAGAGTACAGCTGCATCAGCTCGTATACACAGTGTAGGAGCGTACAGCAGAGTCAGCTCGGTAACAGAGTGAAGGAGAGTACAGCAGAGTCAGCTTGGACACACAGTGAAGGAGCGTACAGCAGCGTCAGCTCGGATACACAGAGAAGGAGAGTACAGCAGAGTCAGCTCGGATACAGAGTGAAGGAGAGTACAGCAGAGTGAGCTCGGATACACTTTGAAAGGTGTGTGCAGCAAATTCAGCTCGGATACACAGTGAAGGAGAATACAGCAGAATCAGCTCGGATACACAGACATGGAGAGTGCAGGAGAGTCAGCTCGGATACACAGTGAGGGAGCGAACAGCAGAGTCAGCTCGGATATACAGTGAACGACCGTACAGCAGAATCCGCTCGGATACACAGTGAAGGAGGGTACAGCTGAGTCAGATCGGATACACAGTGAAGGAGAATACAGCAGAATCAACTCAGATACACAGTGAAGGAGAGTACAGCAGAGTCAGCTCGGATACACATTGAAGGAGAGTACAGCAGCGTCATCCTGGATACAGAGTGAAGGAGTGTACAGCAGAGCCATCTCGGATACACAGTCAGGGAGCGTACAGCAGAGTGAGCTAGGATACACAGTGAAGGAGAGTACAACAGAGTCAGCTCGGATACACAGTGAAGGAGAGTACAGCAGAGTCAGCCTGGACACACAGTGAAGGAGCGTACAGCAGCGTCAGCTCGGATACACAGTGAAGGAGAGCGGAGCAGAGTCAGCTCAGATACACGGAGAAGGAGAGCAGAGCAGAGTCAGCTCGGATAGACACTGAGGTAGAGTACAGCAGAGTATGCTCGTATACACACTGAGGTAGAGTACAGCAGAGTCAGCTCGGATACACAGTGAAGGAGCGTACAGCAGAGTCAGCTCGGATACACAGTGAAGGAGCGTTCAGCAGAGTCAGCTCGGATACACAGTGAAGGAGAATACAGCAGAGTCAGCTCGGATACACATTGAAGGAGAGTACAGCAGCGTCAGCTTGGATACAGAGTGAAGGGCCGTAGAGCAGAGTCAGCTCGGATACACTGTCAGGGAGCGTACACCAGAGTCAGCTCGGATACACAGTGATGGAGAATAGAGCAGAATCAGCTCGGAGACACAGTGAAGGAGAGTACAGCTGAATCAGCTTGGATACACAGTGAAGGAGAGTACAGCAGTGTCAGCTCGGAGACACAGTGAAGGAGAATACAGCAGAGTCAGCTCGGATACACAGTAAAGGAGAGTACAGCAGAATCAGCTCGGATACACAGTGAAGGAGATTACAGCAGAGTCAACTCGGATACACAGTGAAGGAGAGCAGAGCAGAGTCAGCTCGGATAGAGACTGAGGTAGAATACAGCAGAGTATGCTCGTATACACACTGAGGTAGAGAACAGCAGAGTCAGCTCGGATACACAGTGAAGGGGCGTACAGCAGAGTCAGCTTGGATACAGAGTGAAGGAGAGTACAGCAGAGTCAGCTCGGATACACAGTGATGGAGAGTACAGCAGAGTCAGCTCGGATACACAGTGAAGGCGAGTACGGCAGAGTCAGCTCGGATAAACAGACATGGAGAGTGCAGGTGAGTCAGCTCAGATACACAGTGAGGGAGCGTACAGCAGAGTCAGCTCGGATACACAGTGAAGGAGAGTACAGCAGAGTCAGCTCGGATACGCAGTTGAAGGAGAGTACAGCGGAGTCAGCTCGGACACACAGTGAAGGCGAGTACAGCAGAGTCAGCTCGGATACACAGTGAGGGAGCGTACAGCAGAGTCAGCTCGGATACAGTTTGAAAGGAGTGTACAGCAAATTCAGCTCGGATACACAGTGACGGAGAATTCAGCAGAATCAGTTCGGATACACAGACATGGAGAGTACAGGAGAGTCAGCTCAGATACACAGTGTAGGGGAGTACAGCAGAGTCAGCTTGGATACACAGTGAAGGAGAGTACAGCAGAATCAGCTCGGATACACAGTGAAGGAGAGTACAGCAGAGTCAGCTTGGATACACAGTGAAGGAGAGTACAGCTGAATCAGCTGGGGTACACAGTGAAGGAGAGTACAGCATAGTCAGCTCGGATACACAGTGAAGGAGCGTACAGCAGCGTCAGCTCGGATACACAGTGAAGGAGAGTACAGCTGCGTCAGCTCGTATACACAGTGAAGGAGTGTACAGCAGAGTCAGCTCGGTAACAGAGTGAAGGAGAGTACAGCAGAGTCAGCTTGGACACACAGTGAAGGAGCGTACAGCAGCGTCAGCTCGGATACACAGTGAAGGAGAGCAGAGCAGAGTCAGCTCAGATACACAGAGAAGGATAGTACAGCAGAGTCAGCTCGGATACACAGTGAAGGAGCGTACAGCAGAGTCAGCTCGGATACACAGAGAAGCAGCGTACAGCAGAGTCAGCTCGGATACACAGTGAAGGAGAGTACAGAGAGTCAGCTCGGATACACAGTGAAGGAGAGCAGAGCAGAGTCAGCTCAGATACACAGTGAAGGAGAATACAGCAGAGTCAGCTCGGAGACACAGTGAAGGAGAATACAGCAGAGTCAGCTCGATACACAGTTAAGGAGAGTATGCAGAGTCAGCTCGCATACACAGACACGAGAGTACAGCAGTGTCAGGTCGGATACACAGTGACGGAGATTACAGCAGAGTCAGCTCGGATATACAGTGAAGTAGCGTACAGCAGAGTCAGCTCGGATACACAGTGAAGGAGAGTACAGCTGCATCAGCTCGTATACACAGTGTAGGAGCGTACAGCAGAGTCAGCTCGGTAACAGAGTGAAGGAGAGTACAGCAGAGTCAGCTTGGACACACAGTGAAGGAGCGTACAGCAGCGTCAGCTCGGATACACAGAGAAGGAGAGTACAGCAGAGTCAGCTCGGATACAGAGTGAAGGAGAGTACAGCAGAGTGAGCTCGGATACACTTTGAAAGGTGTGTGCAGCAAATTCAGCTCGGATACACAGTGAAGGAGAATACAGCAGAATCAGCTCGGATACACAGACATGGAGAGTGCAGGAGAGTCAGCTCGGATACACAGTGAGGGAGCGAACAGCAGAGTCAGCTCGGATATACAGTGAATGACCGTACAGCAGAATCCGCTCGGATACACAGTGAAGGAGGGTACAGCTGAGTCAGATCGGATACACAGTGAAGGAGAATACAGCAGAATCAACTCAGATACACAGTGAAGGAGAGTACAGCAGAGTCAGCTCGGATACACAGTAAAGGAGAGTACAGCTGAGTCAGCTCGGATACAGAGTAAAGGAGTGTACAGCAGAGTGAGCTCGGATACACTTTGAAAGGTGTGTGCAGCAAATTCAGATCGGATACACAGTGACGGAGAATACAGCAGAATCAGCTCGGATACACAGACATGGAGAGTGCAGGAGAGTCAGCTCGGATACACAGTGTTGGAGAGTACTTCAGAGTCAGCTCGGATACACAGTGAAGGAAATTACAGCAGAGTCAGCTTGGATACACAATGAAGGAGAGTACAGCAGTGTCAGCTCGGAGACACAGTGAAGGAGAATACAGCAGAGTCAGCTCGAATACACAGTGAAGGAGCGTAGAGCAGACTCAGCTCGGATACACAGTGAAGGAGAGCAGAGCAGAGTCAGCTTGGATAGAGACTGAGGTAGAGTACAGAAGAGTATGCTCGTATACACACTGAGGTAGAGTACAGCAGAGTCAGCTCGGATACACAGTGAAGGGGCGTACAGCAGAGTCAGCTCGTATACACAGTGAAGGAGCGTACAGCAGAGTCAGCTTGGATCCACACTGAAGGAGAGTACAGCAGAGTCAGCCTGGACACACAGTGAAGGAGCGTACAGCAGCGTCAGCTCGGATACACAGTGAAGGAGAGCAGAGCAGAGTCAGCTCGGATACACAGAGAAGCAGCATACAGCAGAGTCAGCTCGGATACACAGTGAAGGAGAGTACAGCAGAGTCAGCTCGGATACACAGTGAAGGAGAGTACAGCATAGCCAGCTCGGATACACAGTGAACGAGAGTACAGCAGAGTCAGCTTGGATACACAGTAAAGGAGAGTACAGCTGAGTCAGCTCGGATACAGAGTAAAGGAGCGTACAGCAGAGTGAGCTCGGATACACTTTGAAAGGAGTGTGCAGCAAATTCAGATCGGATACACAGTGACGGAGCATACAGCAGAATCAGCTCGGATACACAGACATGGAGAATACAGGAGAGTCAGCTCGGATACACAGTGAAGGAGAGTACAGCAGTGTCAGCTCGGATACACAGTGAAGGAAATTACAGCAGTGTCAGCTCGGAGTCACAGTGAAGGAGAATATAGCAGAGTCAGCTCGGAGACACAGTGAAGGAGAGTACAGCTGAATCAGCTTGGATACACAGTGAAGGAGAGTACAGCAGTGTCAGCTCGGAGACACAGTGAAGGAGAATACAGCAGAGTCAGCTCGGATACACAGTGAAGGAGAGTACAGCAGAATCAGCTCGGATACACAGTGAAGGAGATTACAGCAGAGTCAACTCGGATACACAGTGAAGGAGAGCAGAGCAGAGTCAGCTCGGATAGAGACTGAGGTAGAATACAGCAGAGTATGCTCGTATACACACTGAGGTAGAGAACAGCAGAGTCAGCTCGGATACACAGTGAAGGGGCGTACAGCAGAGTCAGCTTGGATACAGAGTGAAGGAGAGTACAGCAGAGTCAGCTCGGATACACAGTGATGGAGAGTACAGCAGAGTCAGCTCGGATACACAGTGAAGGCGAGTACGGCAGAGTCAGCTCGGATAAACAGACATGGAGAGTGCAGGTGAGTCAGCTCGGATACACAGTGAGGGAGCGTACAGCAGAGTCAGCTCGGATACACAGTGAAGGAGAGTACAGCAGAGTCAGCTCGGATACGCAGTTGAAGGAGAGTACAGCGGAGTCAGCTCGGACACACAGTGAAGGCGAGTACAGCAGAGTCAGCTCGGATACACAGTGAGGGAGCGTACAGCAGAGTCAGCTCGGATACAGTTTGAAAGGAGTGTACAGCAAATTCAGCTCGGATACACAGTGACGGAGAATTCAGCAGAATCAGTTCGGATACACAGACATGGAGAGTACAGGAGAGTCAGCTCAGATACACAGTGTAGGGGAGTACAGCAGAGTCAGCTCGGATACACAGTGAAGGAGAGTACAGCAGAATCAGCTCGGATACACAGTGAAGGAGAGTACAGCAGAGTCAGCTTGGATACACAGTGAAGGAGAGTACAGCTGAATCAGCTGGGGTACACAGTGAAGGAGAGTACAGCATAGTCAGCTCGGATACACAGTGAAGGAGCGTACAGCAGCGTCAGCTCGGATACACAGTGAAGGAGAGTACAGCTGCGTCAGCTCGTATACACAGTGAAGGAGTGTACAGCAGAGTCAGCTCGGTAACAGAGTGAAGGAGAGTACAGCAGAGTCAGCTTGGACACACAGTGAAGGAGCGTACAGCAGCGTCAGCTCGGATACACAGTGAAGGAGAGCAGAGCAGAGTCAGCTCAGATACACAGAGAAGGATAGTACAGCAGAGTCAGCTCGGATACACAGTGAAGGAGCGTACAGCAGAGTCAGCTCGGATACACAGAGAAGCAGCGTACAGCAGAGTCAGCTCGGATACACAGTGAAGGAGAGTACAGAGAGTCAGCTCGGATACACAGTGAAGGAGAGCAGAGCAGAGTCAGCTCAGATACACAGTGAAGGAGAATACAGCAGAGTCAGCTCGGAGACACAGTGAAGGAGAATACAGCAGAGTCAGCTCGATACACAGTTAAGGAGAGTATGCAGAGTCAGCTCGCATACACAGACACGAGAGTACAGCAGTGTCAGGTCGGATACACAGTGACGGAGATTACAGCAGAGTCAGCTCGGATATACAGTGAAGTAGCGTACAGCAGAGTCAGCTCGGATACACAGTGAAGGAGAGTACAGCTGCATCAGCTCGTATACACAGTGTAGGAGCGTACAGCAGAGTCAGCTCGGTAACAGAGTGAAGGAGAGTACAGCAGAGTCAGCTTGGACACACAGTGAAGGAGCGTACAGCAGCGTCAGCTCGGATACACAGAGAAGGAGAGTACAGCAGAGTCAGCTCGGATACAGAGTGAAGGAGAGTACAGCAGAGTGAGCTCGGATACACTTTGAAAGGTGTGTGCAGCAAATTCAGCTCGGATACACAGTGAAGGAGAATACAGCAGAATCAGCTCGGATACACAGACATGGAGAGTGCAGGAGAGTCAGCTCGGATACACAGTGAGGGAGCGAACAGCAGAGTCAGCTCGGATATACAGTGAACGACCGTACAGCAGAATCCGCTCGGATACACAGTGAAGGAGGGTACAGCTGAGTCAGATCGGATACACAGTGAAGGAGAATACAGCAGAATCAACTCAGATACACAGTGAAGGAGAGTACAGCAGAGTCAGCTCGGATACACAGTGAAGGAGCGTACAGCAGAGTCAGCTCGGATACACAGTGAAGGAGCGTTCAGCAGAGTCAGCTCGGATACACAGTGAAGGAGAATACAGCAGAGTCAGCTCGGATACACATTGAAGGAGAGTACAGCAGCGTCAGCTTGGATACAGAGTGAAGGGCCGTAGAGCAGAGTCAGCTCGGATACACTGTCAGGGAGCGTACACCAGAGTCAGCTCGGATACACAGTGATGGAGAATAGAGCAGAATCAGCTCGGAGACACAGTGAAGGAGAGTACAGCTGAATCAGCTTGGATACACAGTGAAGGAGAGTACAGCAGTGTCAGCTCGGAGACACAGTGAAGGAGAATACAGCAGAGTCAGCTCGGATACACAGTGAAGGAGAGTACAGCAGAATCAGCTCGGATACACAGTGCAGGAGATTACAGCAGAGTCACCTCGGATACACAGTGAAGGAGAGCAGAGCAGAGTCAGCTCGGATAGAGACTGAGGTAGAATACAGCAGAGTATGCTCGTATACACACTGAGGTAGAGAACAGCAGAGTCAGCTCGGATACACAGTGAAGGGGCGTACAGCAGAGTCAGCTTGGATACAGAGTGAAGGAGAGTACAGCAGAGTCAGCTCGGATACACAGTGATGGAGAGTACAGCAGAGTCAGCTCGGATACACAGTGAAGGCGAGTACGGCAGAGTCAGCTCGGATAAACAGACATGGAGAGTGCAGGTGAGTCAGCTCAGATACACAGTGAGGGAGCGTACAGCAGAGTCAGCTCGGATACACAGTGAAGGAGAGTACAGCAGAGTCAGCTCGGATACGCAGTTGAAGGAGAGTACAGCGGAGTCAGCTCGGACACACAGTGAAGGCGAGTACAGCAGAGTCAGCTCGGATACACAGTGAGGGAGCGTACAGCAGAGTCAGCTCGGATACAGTTTGAAAGGAGTGTACAGCAAATTCAGCTCGGATACATAGTGACGGAGAATTCAGCAGAATCAGTTCGGATACACAGACATGGAGAGTACAGGAGAGTCAGCTCAGATACACAGTGTAGGGGAGTACAGCAGAGTCAGCTCGGATACACAGTGAAGGAGAGTACAGCAGAATCAGCTCGGATACACAGTGAAGGAGAGTACAGCAGAGTCAGCTTGGATACACAGTGAAGGAGAGTACAGCTGAATCAGCTGGGGTACACAGTGAAGGAGAGTACAGCATAGTCAGCTCGGATACACAGTGAAGGAGCGTACAGCAGCATCAGCTCGGATACACAGTGAAGGAGAGTACAGCTGCGTCAGCTCGTATACACAGTGAAGGAGTGTACAGCAGAGTCAGCTCGGTAACAGAGTGAAGGAGAGTACAGCAGAGTCAGCTTGGACACACAGTGAAGGAGCGTACAGCAGCGTCAGCTCGGATACACAGTGAAGGAGAGCAGAGCAGAGTCAGCTCAGATACACAGAGAAGGATAGTACAGCAGAGTCAGCTCGGATACACAGTGAAGGAGCGTACAGCAGAGTCAGCTCGGATACACAGAGAAGCAGCGTACAGCAGAGTCAGCTCGGATACACAGTGAAGGAGAGTACAGAGAGTCAGCTCGGATACACAGTGAAGGAGAGCAGAGCAGAGTCAGCTCAGATACACAGTGAAGGAGAATACAGCAGAGTCAGCTCGGAGACACAGTGAAGGAGAATACAGCAGAGTCAGCTCGATACACAGTTAAGGAGAGTATGCAGAGTCAGCTCGCATACACAGACACGAGAGTACAGGAGAGTCAGCTCGGATACACAGTGAAGGAGAGTACAGCTGCATCAGCTCGTATACACAGTGTAGGAGCGTACAGCAGAGTCAGCTCGGTAACAGAGTGAAGGATAGTACAGCAGAGTCAGCTTGGACACACAGTGAAGGAGCGTACAGCAGCGTCAGCTCGGATACACAGTGAAGGAGAGCAGAGCAGAGTCAGCTCAGATACACAGAGAAGGAGAGTACAGCAGAGTCAGCTCGGATACAGAGTGAAGGAGAGTACAGCAGAGTGAGCTCGGATACACTTTGAAAGGTGTGTGCAGCAAATTCAGCTCGGATACACAGTGAAGGAGAATACAGCAGAATCAGCTCGGATACACAGACATGGAGAGTGCAGGAGAGTCAGCTCGGATACACAGTGAGGGAGCGAACAGCAGAGTCAGCTCGGATATACAGTGAACGACCGTACAGCAGAATCCGCTCGGATACACAGTGAAGGAGGGTACAGCTGAGTCAGATCGGATACACAGTGAAGGAGAATACAGCAGAATCAACTCAGATACACAGTGAAGGAGAGTACAGCAGAGTCAGCTCGGATACATATTGAAGGAGAGTACAGCAGCGTCATCCTGGATACAGAGTGAAGGAGTGTACAGCAGAGCCAGCTCGGATACACAGTCAGGGAGCGTACAGCAGAGTGAGCTAGGATACACAGTGAAGGAGAGTACAACAGAGTCAGCTCGGATACACAGTGAAGGAGAGTACAGCAGAGTCAGCCTGGACACACAGTGAAGGAGCGTACAGCAGCGTCAGCTCGGATACACAGTGAAGGAGAGCGGAGCAGAGTCAGCTCAGATACACGGAGAAGGAGAGCAGAGCAGAGTCAGCTCGGATAGACACTGAGGTAGAGTACAGCAGAGTATGCTCGTATACACACTGAGGTAGAGTACAGCAGAGTCAGCTCGGATACACAGTGAAGGAGCGTACAGCAGAGTCAGCTCGGATACACTGTGAAGGAGCGTTCAGCAGAGTCAGCTCGGATACACAGTGAAGGAGAATACAGCAGAGTCAGCTCGGATACACATTGAAGGAGAGTACAGCAGCGTCAGCTTGGATACAGAGTGAAGGGCCGTAGAGCAGAGTCAGCTCGGATACACTGTCAGGGAGCGTACACCAGAGTCAGCTCGGATACACAGTGATGGAGAATAGAGCAGAATCAGCTCGGATACACAGACATGGAGAGTACAGGAGAGTCAGCTCGGATACACAGTGATGGAGAGTACTGCTGAGTCAGATCGGATACACAGTGAAGGAGAATACAGCAGAATCAACTCAGATACACATTGAAGGAGAGTACAGCAGCGTCATCTTGGATACAGAGTGAAGGAGTGTGCAGCAGAGTCAGCTCGGATACACAGTCAGGGAGCGTACAGCAGAGTGAGCTGGGATACAAAGTGAAGGAGAGTACAGTAGAGTCAGCTCGGATACACAGGGAAGGAGCGTAAAGCTGCGTCAGCTCGTATACACAGTGAAGGAGCGTACAGCAGAGTCAGCTTGGATACACACTGAAGGAGTGTACAGCAGAGTCAGCGTGGACACAAAGTGAAGGAGCGTACAGCAGCGTCAGCTCAGATACACAGTGAAGGAGAGCAGAGCAGAGTCAGCTCAGATACACAGAGAAGGAGAGTAGAGCAGAGTCAGCTCGGATACACAGAGAAGCAGCATACAGCAGAGTCAGCTCGGATACACAGTGAAGGAGAATACAGCAGAGTCAGCTCGGATACACGTTGAAGGAGAGTACAGCAGCGTCAGATTGGATACAGAGTGAACGAGAGTACAGCAGAGTCAGCTTGGATACGCAGTAAAGGAGAGTACAGCTGAGTCAGCTTGGATACAGAGTAAAGGAGTGTACAGCAGAGTGAGCTGGGATACACTTTGAAAGGTGTGTGCAGCAATTTCAGATCGGATACACAGTGACGGAGAATACAGCAGAATCAGCTCGGATACACAGACATGGAGAGTGCAGGAGAATCAGCTCGGATACACAGTGTTGGAGAGTACAGCAGAGTCAGCTCGGATACACAGTGAAGGAAATTATAGCAGAGTCAGCTTGGATACACAATGAAGGAGAGTACAGCAGTGTCAGCTCGGAGACACAGTGAAGGAGAATACAGCAGAGTCAGCTCGAATACACAGTGAAGGAGTGTAGAGCAGAGTCAGCTCGGATACACAGTGAAGGAGATTAAAGCAGAGTCAGCTCGGAGACACAGTGAAGGAGAATACAGCAGAGTCAGCTCGGATACACAGTGAAGGAGAGCAGAGCAGAGTCAGCTCGGATAGAGACTGAGGTAGAATACAGAAGAGTATGCTCGTATACACAGTGAGGTAGAGTACAGCAGAGTCAGCTCGGATACACAGTGAAGGGGCGTACAGCAGAGTCACCTCGTATACACAGTGAAAGAGCGTACAGCAGAGTCAGCTTGGATACACACTGAAGGAGAGTACAGCAGAGTCAGCCTGGACACACAGTGAAGGAGCGTACAGCAGCGTCAGCTCGGATACACAGGGAAGGAGAGCAGAGCAGAGTCAGCTCAGATACACAGAGAAGGAGAGTACAGCAGAGTCAGCTCGGATACAGAGTAAAGGAGCGTACAGCAGAGTGAGCTCGGATACACTTTGAAAGGAGTGTGCAGCAAATTCAGATCGGATACACAGTGACGGAGCATACAGCAGAATCAGCTCGGATACACAGACATGGAGAATACAGGAGAGTCAGCTCGGATACACAGTGAAGGAGAGTACAGCAGTGTCAGCTCGGATACACAGTGAAGGAAATTACAGCAGTGTCAGCTCGGAGTCACAGTGAAGGAGAATATAGCAGAGTCAGCTCGGAGACACAGTGAAGGAGAGTACAGCTGAATCAGCTTGGATACACAGTGAAGGAGAGTACAGCAGTGTCAGCTCGGAGACACAGTGAAGGAGAATACAGCAGAGTCAGCTCGGATACACAGTGAAGGAGAGTACAGCAGAATCAGCTCGGATACACAGTGAAGGAGATTACAGCAGAGTCAACTCGGATACACAGTGAAGGAGAGCAGAGCAGAGTCAGCTCGGATAGAGACTGAGGTAGAATACAGCAGAGTATGCTCGTATACACACTGAGGTAGAGAACAGCAGAGTCAGCTCGGATACACAGTGAAGGGGCGTACAGCAGAGTCAGCTTGGATACAGAGTGAAGGAGAGTACAGCAGAGTCAGCTCGGATACACAGTGATGGAGAGTACAGCAGAGTCAGCTCGGATACACAGTGAAGGCGAGTACGGCAGAGTCAGCTCGGATAAACAGACATGGAGAGTGCAGGTGAGTCAGCTCGGATACACAGTGAGGGAGCGTACAGCAGAGTCAGCTCGGATACACAGTGAAGGAGAGTACAGCAGAGTCAGCTCGGATACGCAGTTGAAGGAGAGTACAGCGGAGTCAGCTCGGACACACAGTGAAGGCGAGTACAGCAGAGTCAGCTCGGATACACAGTGAGGGAGCGTACAGCAGAGTCAGCTCGGATACAGTTTGAAAGGAGTGTACAGCAAATTCAGCTCGGATACACAGTGACGGAGAATTCAGCAGAATCAGTTCGGATACACAGACATGGAGAGTACAGGAGAGTCAGCTCAGATACACAGTGTAGGGGAGTACAGCAGAGTCAGCTCGGATACACAGTGAAGGAGAGTACAGCAGAATCAGCTCGGATACACAGTGAAGGAGAGTACAGCAGAGTCAGCTTGGATACACAGTGAAGGAGAGTACAGCTGAATCAGCTGGGGTACACAGTGAAGGAGAGTACAGCATAGTCAGCTCGGATACACAGTGAAGGAGCGTACAGCAGCGTCAGCTCGGATACACAGTGAAGGAGAGTACAGCTGCGTCAGCTCGTATACACAGTGAAGGAGTGTACAGCAGAGTCAGCTCGGTAACAGAGTGAAGGAGAGTACAGCAGAGTCAGCTTGGACACACAGTGAAGGAGCGTACAGCAGCGTCAGCTCGGATACACAGTGAAGGAGAGCAGAGCAGAGTCAGCTCAGATACACAGAGAAGGATAGTACAGCAGAGTCAGCTCGGATACACAGTGAAGGAGCGTACAGCAGAGTCAGCTCGGATACACAGAGAAGCAGCGTACAGCAGAGTCAGCTCGGATACACAGTGAAGGAGAGTACAGAGAGTCAGCTCGGATACACAGTGAAGGAGAGCAGAGCAGAGTCAGCTCAGATACACAGTGAAGGAGAATACAGCAGAGTCAGCTCGGAGACACAGTGAAGGAGAATACAGCAGAGTCAGCTCGATACACAGTTAAGGAGAGTATGCAGAGTCAGCTCGCATACACAGACACGAGAGTACAGGAGAGTCAGCTCGGATACACAGTGAAGGAGAGTACAGCTGCATCAGCTCGTATACACAGTGTAGGAGCGTACAGCAGAGTCAGCTCGGTAACAGAGTGAAGGATAGTACAGCAGAGTCAGCTTGGACACACAGTGAAGGAGCGTACAGCAGCGTCAGCTCGGATACACAGTGAAGGAGAGCAGAGCAGAGTCAGCTCAGATACACAGAGAAGGAGAGTACAGCAGAGTCAGCTCGGATACAGAGTGAAGGAGAGTACAGCAGAGTGAGCTCGGATACACTTTGAAAGGTGTGTGCAGCAAATTCAGCTCGGATACACAGTGAAGGAGAATACAGCAGAATCAGCTCGGATACACAGACATGGAGAGTGCAGGAGAGTCAGCTCGGATACACAGTGAGGGAGCGAACAGCAGAGTCAGCTCGGATATACAGTGAACGACCGTACAGCAGAATCCGCTCGGATACACAGTGAAGGAGGGTACAGCTGAGTCAGATCGGATACACAGTGAAGGAGAATACAGCAGAATCAACTCAGATACACAGTGAAGGAGAGTACAGCAGAGTCAGCTCGGATACATATTGAAGGAGAGTACAGCAGCGTCATCCTGGATACAGAGTGAAGGAGTGTACAGCAGAGCCAGCTCGGATACACAGTCAGGGAGCGTACAGCAGAGTGAGCTAGGATACACAGTGAAGGAGAGTACAACAGAGTCAGCTCGGATACACAGTGAAGGAGAGTACAGCAGAGTCAGCCTGGACACACAGTGAAGGAGCGTACAGCAGCGTCAGCTCGGATACACAGTGAAGGAGAGCGGAGCAGAGTCAGCTCAGATACACGGAGAAGGAGAGCAGAGCAGAGTCAGCTCGGATAGACACTGAGGTAGAGTACAGCAGAGTATGCTCGTATACACACTGAGGTAGAGTACAGCAGAGTCAGCTCGGATACACAGTGAAGGAGCGTACAGCAGAGTCAGCTCGGATACACTGTGAAGGAGCGTTCAGCAGAGTCAGCTCGGATACACAGTGAAGGAGAATACAGCAGAGTCAGCTCGGATACACATTGAAGGAGAGTACAGCAGCGTCAGCTTGGATACAGAGTGAAGGGCCGTAGAGCAGAGTCAGCTCGGATACACTGTCAGGGAGCGTACACCAGAGTCAGCTCGGATACACAGTGATGGAGAATAGAGCAGAATCAGCTCGGATACACAGACATGGAGAGTACAGGAGAGTCAGCTCGGATACACAGTGATGGAGAGTACTGCTGAGTCAGATCGGATACACAGTGAAGGAGAATACAGCAGAATCAACTCAGATACACATTGAAGGAGAGTACAGCAGCGTCATCTTGGATACAGAGTGAAGGAGTGTGCAGCAGAGTCAGCTCGGATACACAGTCAGGGAGCGTACAGCAGAGTGAGCTGGGATACAAAGTGAAGGAGAGTACAGTAGAGTCAGCTCGGATACACAGGGAAGGAGCGTAAAGCTGCGTCAGCTCGTATACACAGTGAAGGAGCGTACAGCAGAGTCAGCTTGGATACACACTGAAGGAGTGTACAGCAGAGTCAGCGTGGACACAAAGTGAAGGAGCGTACAGCAGCGTCAGCTCAGATACACAGTGAAGGAGAGCAGAGCAGAGTCAGCTCAGATACACAGAGAAGGAGAGTAGAGCAGAGTCAGCTCGGATACACAGAGAAGCAGCATACAGCAGAGTCAGCTCGGATACACAGTGAAGGAGAATACAGCAGAGTCAGCTCGGATACACGTTGAAGGAGAGTACAGCAGCGTCAGATTGGATACAGAGTGAACGAGAGTACAGCAGAGTCAGCTTGGATACGCAGTAAAGGAGAGTACAGCTGAGTCAGCTTGGATACAGAGTAAAGGAGTGTACAGCAGAGTGAGCTGGGATACACTTTGAAAGGTGTGTGCAGCAATTTCAGATCGGATACACAGTGACGGAGAATACAGCAGAATCAGCTCGGATACACAGACATGGAGAGTGCAGGAGAATCAGCTCGGATACACAGTGTTGGAGAGTACAGCAGAGTCAGCTCGGATACACAGTGAAGGAAATTATAGCAGAGTCAGCTTGGATACACAATGAAGGAGAGTACAGCAGTGTCAGCTCGGAGACACAGTGAAGGAGAATACAGCAGAGTCAGCTCGAATACACAGTGAAGGAGTGTAGAGCAGAGTCAGCTCGGATACACAGTGAAGGAGATTAAAGCAGAGTCAGCTCGGAGACACAGTGAAGGAGAATACAGCAGAGTCAGCTCGGATACACAGTGAAGGAGAGCAGAGCAGAGTCAGCTCGGATAGAGACTGAGGTAGAATACAGAAGAGTATGCTCGTATACACAGTGAGGTAGAGTACAGCAGAGTCAGCTCGGATACACAGTGAAGGGGCGTACAGCAGAGTCACCTCGTATACACAGTGAAAGAGCGTACAGCAGAGTCAGCTTGGATACACACTGAAGGAGAGTACAGCAGAGTCAGCCTGGACACACAGTGAAGGAGCGTACAGCAGCGTCAGCTCGGATACACAGGGAAGGAGAGCAGAGCAGAGTCAGCTCAGATACACAGAGAAGGAGAGTACAGCAGAGTCAGCTCGGATACAGAGTAAAGGAGCGTACAGCAGAGTGAGCTCGGATACACTTTGAAAGGAGTGTGCAGCAAATTCAGATCGGATACACAGTGACGGAGCATACAGCAGAATCAGCTCGGATACACAGACATGGAGAATACAGGAGAGTCAGCTCGGATACACAGTGAAGGAGAGTACAGCAGTGTCAGCTCGGATACACAGTGAAGGAAATTACAGCAGTGTCAGCTCGGAGTCACAGTGAAGGAGAATATAGCAGAGTCAGCTCGGAGACACAGTGAAGGAGAGTACAGCTGAATCAGCTTGGATACACAGTGAAGGAGAGTACAGCAGTGTCAGCTCGGAGACACAGTGAAGGAGAATACAGCAGAGTCAGCTCGGATACACAGTGAAGGAGAGTACAGCAGAATCAGCTCGGATACACAGTGAAGGAGATTACAGCAGAGTCAACTCGGATACACAGTGAAGGAGAGCAGAGCAGAGTCAGCTCGGATAGAGACTGAGGTAGAATACAGCAGAGTATGCTCGTATACACACTGAGGTAGAGAACAGCAGAGTCAGCTCGGATACACAGTGAAGGGGCGTACAGCAGAGTCAGCTTGGATACAGAGTGAAGGAGAGTACAGCAGAGTCAGCTCGGATACACAGTGATGGAGAGTACAGCAGAGTCAGCTCGGATACACAGTGAAGGCGAGTACGGCAGAGTCAGCTCGGATAAACAGACATGGAGAGTGCAGGTGAGTCAGCTCGGATACACAGTGAGGGAGCGTACAGCAGAGTCAGCTCGGATACACAGTGAAGGAGAGTACAGCAGAGTCAGCTCGGATACGCAGTTGAAGGAGAGTACAGCGGAGTCAGCTCGGACACACAGTGAAGGCGAGTACAGCAGAGTCAGCTCGGATACACAGTGAGGGAGCGTACAGCAGAGTCAGCTCGGATACAGTTTGAAAGGAGTGTACAGCAAATTCAGCTCGGATACACAGTGACGGAGAATTCAGCAGAATCAGTTCGGATACACAGACATGGAGAGTACAGGAGAGTCAGCTCAGATACACAGTGTAGGGGAGTACAGCAGAGTCAGCTCGGATACACAGTGAAGGAGAGTACAGCAGAATCAGCTCGGATACACAGTGAAGGAGAGTACAGCAGAGTCAGCTTGGATACACAGTGAAGGAGAGTACAGCTGAATCAGCTGGGGTACACAGTGAAGGAGAGTACAGCATAGTCAGCTCGGATACACAGTGAAGGAGCGTACAGCAGCGTCAGCTCGGATACACAGTGAAGGAGAGTACAGCTGCGTCAGCTCGTATACACAGTGAAGGAGTGTACAGCAGAGTCAGCTCGGTAACAGAGTGAAGGAGAGTACAGCAGAGTCAGCTTGGACACACAGTGAAGGAGCGTACAGCAGCGTCAGCTCGGATACACAGTGAAGGAGAGCAGAGCAGAGTCAGCTCAGATACACAGAGAAGGATAGTACAGCAGAGTCAGCTCGGATACACAGTGAAGGAGCGTACAGCAGAGTCAGCTCGGATACACAGAGAAGCAGCGTACAGCAGAGTCAGCTCGGATACACAGTGAAGGAGAGTACAGAGAGTCAGCTCGGATACACAGTGAAGGAGAGCAGAGCAGAGTCAGCTCAGATACACAGTGAAGGAGAATACAGCAGAGTCAGCTCGGAGACACAGTGAAGGAGAATACAGCAGAGTCAGCTCGATACACAGTTAAGGAGAGTATGCAGAGTCAGCTCGCATACACAGACACGAGAGTACAGCAGTGTCAGGTCGGATACACAGTGACGGAGATTACAGCAGAGTCAGCTCGGATATACAGTGAAGTAGCGTACAGCAGAGTCAGCTCGGATACACAGTGAAGGAGAGTACAGCTGCATCAGCTCGTATACACAGTGTAGGAGCATACAGCAGAGTCAGCTCGGTAACAGAGTGAAGGAGAGTACAGCAGAGTCAGCTTGGACACACAGTGAAGGAGCGTACAGCAGCGTCAGCTCGGATACACAGAGAAGGAGAGTACAGCAGAGTCAGCTCGGATACAGAGTGAAGGAGAGTACAGCAGAGTGAGCTCGGATACACTTTGAAAGGTGTGTGCAGCAAATTCAGCTCGGATACACAGTGAAGGAGAATACAGCAGAATCAGCTCGGATACACAGACATGGAGAGTGCAGGAGAGTCAGCTCGGATACACAGTGAGGGAGCGAACAGCAGAGTCAGCTCGGATATACAGTGAACGACCGTACAGCAGAATCCGCTCGGATACACAGTGAAGGAGGGTACAGCTGAGTCAGATCGGATACACAGTGAAGGAGAATACAGCAGAATCAACTCAGATACACAGTGAAGGAGAGTACAGCAGAGTCAGCTCGGATACACAGTGAAGGAGCGTACAGCAGAGTCAGCTCGGATACACAGTGAAGGAGCGTTCAGCAGAGTCAGCTCGGATACACAGTGAAGGAGAATACAGCAGAGTCAGCTCGGATACACATTGAAGGAGAGTACAGCAGCGTCAGCTTGGATACAGAGTGAAGGGCCGTAGAGCAGAGTCAGCTCGGATACACTGTCAGGGAGCGTACACCAGAGTCAGCTCGGATACACAGTGATGGAGAATAGAGCAGAATCAGCTCGGAGACACAGTGAAGGAGAGTACAGCTGAATCAGCTTGGATACACAGTGAAGGAGAGTACAGCAGTGTCAGCTCGGAGACACAGTGAAGGAGAATACAGCAGAGTCAGCTCGGATACACAGTGAAGGAGAGTACAGCAGAATCAGCTCGGATACACAGTGCAGGAGATTACAGCAGAGTCACCTCGGATACACAGTGAAGGAGAGCAGAGCAGAGTCAGCTCGGATAGAGACTGAGGTAGAATACAGCAGAGTATGCTCGTATACACACTGAGGTAGAGAACAGCAGAGTCAGCTCGGATACACAGTGAAGGGGCGTACAGCAGAGTCAGCTTGGATACAGAGTGAAGGAGAGTACAGCAGAGTCAGCTCGGATACACAGTGATGGAGAGTACAGCAGAGTCAGCTCGGATACACAGTGAAGGCGAGTACGGCAGAGTCAGCTCGGATAAACAGACATGGAGAGTGCAGGTGAGTCAGCTCAGATACACAGTGAGGGAGCGTACAGCAGAGTCAGCTCGGATACACAGTGAAGGAGAGTACAGCAGAGTCAGCTCGGATACGCAGTTGAAGGAGAGTACAGCGGAGTCAGCTCGGACACACAGTGAAGGCGAGTACAGCAGAGTCAGCTCGGATACACAGTGAGGGAGCGTACAGCAGAGTCAGCTCGGATACAGTTTGAAAGGAGTGTACAGCAAATTCAGCTCGGATACATAGTGACGGAGAATTCAGCAGAATCAGTTCGGATACACAGACATGGAGAGTACAGGAGAGTCAGCTCAGATACACAGTGTAGGGGAGTACAGCAGAGTCAGCTCGGATACACAGTGAAGGAGAGTACAGCAGAATCAGCTCGGATACACAGTGAAGGAGAGTACAGCAGAGTCAGCTTGGATACACAGTGAAGGAGAGTACAGCTGAATCAGCTGGGGTACACAGTGAAGGAGAGTACAGCATAGTCAGCTCGGATACACAGTGAAGGAGCGTACAGCAGCATCAGCTCGGATACACAGTGAAGGAGAGTACAGCTGCGTCAGCTCGTATACACAGTGAAGGAGTGTACAGCAGAGTCAGCTCGGTAACAGAGTGAAGGAGAGTACAGCAGAGTCAGCTTGGACACACAGTGAAGGAGCGTACAGCAGCGTCAGCTCGGATACACAGTGAAGGAGAGCAGAGCAGAGTCAGCTCAGATACACAGAGAAGGATAGTACAGCAGAGTCAGCTCGGATACACAGTGAAGGAGCGTACAGCAGAGTCAGCTCGGATACACAGAGAAGCAGCGTACAGCAGAGTCAGCTCGGATACACAGTGAAGGAGAGTACAGAGAGTCAGCTCGGATACACAGTGAAGGAGAGCAGAGCAGAGTCAGCTCAGATACACAGTGAAGGAGAATACAGCAGAGTCAGCTCGGAGACACAGTGAAGGAGAATACAGCAGAGTCAGCTCGATACACAGTTAAGGAGAGTATGCAGAGTCAGCTCGCATACACAGACACGAGAGTACAGGAGAGTCAGCTCGGATACACAGTGAAGGAGAGTACAGCTGCATCAGCTCGTATACACAGTGTAGGAGCGTACAGCAGAGTCAGCTCGGTAACAGAGTGAAGGATAGTACAGCAGAGTCAGCTTGGACACACAGTGAAGGAGCGTACAGCAGCGTCAGCTCGGATACACAGTGAAGGAGAGCAGAGCAGAGTCAGCTCAGATACACAGAGAAGGAGAGTACAGCAGAGTCAGCTCGGATACAGAGTGAAGGAGAGTACAGCAGAGTGAGCTCGGATACACTTTGAAAGGTGTGTGCAGCAAATTCAGCTCGGATACACAGTGAAGGAGAATACAGCAGAATCAGCTCGGATACACAGACATGGAGAGTGCAGGAGAGTCAGCTCGGATACACAGTGAGGGAGCGAACAGCAGAGTCAGCTCGGATATACAGTGAACGACCGTACAGCAGAATCCGCTCGGATACACAGTGAAGGAGGGTACAGCTGAGTCAGATCGGATACACAGTGAAGGAGAATACAACAGAATCAACTCAGATACACAGTGAAGGAGAGTACAGCAGAGTCAGCTCGGATACATATTGAAGGAGAGTACAGCAGCGTCATCCTGGATACAGAGTGAAGGAGTGTACAGCAGAGCCAGCTCGGATACACAGTCAGGGAGCGTACAGCAGAGTGAGCTAGGATACACAGTGAAGGAGAGTACAACAGAGTCAGCTCGGATACACAGTGAAGGAGAGTACAGCAGAGTCAGCCTGGACACACAGTGAAGGAGCGTACAGCAGCGTCAGCTCGGATACACAGTGAAGGAGAGCGGAGCAGAGTCAGCTCAGATACACGGAGAAGGAGAGCAGAGCAGAGTCAGCTCGGATAGACACTGAGGTAGAGTACAGCAGAGTATGCTCGTATACACACTGAGGTAGAGTACAGCAGAGTCAGCTCGGATACACAGTGAAGGAGCGTACAGCAGAGTCAGCTCGGATACACTGTGAAGGAGCGTTCAGCAGAGTCAGCTCGGATACACAGTGAAGGAGAATACAGCAGAGTCAGCTCGGATACACATTGAAGGAGAGTACAGCAGCGTCAGCTTGGATACAGAGTGAAGGGCCGTAGAGCAGAGTCAGCTCGGATACACTGTCAGGGAGCGTACACCAGAGTCAGCTCGGATACACAGTGATGGAGAATAGAGCAGAATCAGCTCGGATACACAGACATGGAGAGTACAGGAGAGTCAGCTCGGATACACAGTGATGGAGAGTACTGCTGAGTCAGATCGGATACACAGTGAAGGAGAATACAGCAGAATCAACTCAGATACACATTGAAGGAGAGTACAGCAGCGTCATCTTGGATACAGAGTGAAGGAGTGTGCAGCAGAGTCAGCTCGGATACACAGTCAGGGAGCGTACAGCAGAGTGAGCTGGGATACAAAGTGAAGGAGAGTACAGTAGAGTCAGCTCGGATACACAGGGAAGGAGCGTAAAGCTGCGTCAGCTCGTATACACAGTGAAGGAGCGTACAGCAGAGTCAGCTTGGATACACACTGAAGGAGTGTACAGCAGAGTCAGCGTGGACACAAAGTGAAGGAGCGTACAGCAGCGTCAGCTCAGATACACAGTGAAGGAGAGCAGAGCAGAGTCAGCTCAGATACACAGAGAAGGAGAGTAGAGCAGAGTCAGCTCGGATACACAGAGAAGCAGCATACAGCAGAGTCAGCTCGGATACACAGTGAAGGAGAATACAGCAGAGTCAGCTCGGATACACGTTGAAGGAGAGTACAGCAGCGTCAGATTGGATACAGAGTGAACGAGAGTACAGCAGAGTCAGCTTGGATACGCAGTAAAGGAGAGTACAGCTGAGTCAGCTTGGATACAGAGTAAAGGAGTGTACAGCAGAGTGAGCTGGGATACACTTTGAAAGGTGTGTGCAGCAATTTCAGATCGGATACACAGTGACGGAGAATACAGCAGAATCAGCTCGGATACACAGACATGGAGAGTGCAGGAGAATCAGCTCGGATACACAGTGTTGGAGAGTACAGCAGAGTCAGCTCGGATACACAGTGAAGGAAATTATAGCAGAGTCAGCTTGGATACACAATGAAGGAGAGTACAGCAGTGTCAGCTCGGAGACACAGTGAAGGAGAATACAGCAGAGTCAGCTCGAATACACAGTGAAGGAGTGTAGAGCAGAGTCAGCTCGGATACACAGTGAAGGAGATTAAAGCAGAGTCAGCTCGGAGACACAGTGAAGGAGAATACAGCAGAGTCAGCTCGGATACACAGTGAAGGAGAGCAGAGCAGAGTCAGCTCGGATAGAGACTGAGGTAGAATACAGAAGAGTATGCTCGTATACACAGTGAGGTAGAGTACAGCAGAGTCAGCTCGGATACACAGTGAAGGGGCGTACAGCAGAGTCACCTCGTATACACAGTGAAAGAGCGTACAGCAGAGTCAGCTTGGATACACACTGAAGGAGAGTACAGCAGAGTCAGCCTGGACACACAGTGAAGGAGCGTACAGCAGCGTCAGCTCGGATACACAGGGAAGGAGAGCAGAGCAGAGTCAGCTCAGATACACAGAGAAGGAGAGTACAGCAGAGTCAGCTCGGATACAGAGTAAAGGAGCGTACAGCAGAGTGAGCTCGGATACACTTTGAAAGGAGTGTGCAGCAAATTCAGATCGGATACACAGTGACGGAGCATACAGCAGAATCAGCTCGGATACACAGACATGGAGAATACAGGAGAGTCAGCTCGGATACACAGTGAAGGAGAGTACAGCAGTGTCAGCTCGGATACACAGTGAAGGAAATTACAGCAGTGTCAGCTCGGAGTCACAGTGAAGGAGAATATAGCAGAGTCAGCTCGGAGACACAGTGAAGGAGAGTACAGCTGAATCAGCTTGGATACACAGTGAAGGAGAGTACAGCAGTGTCAGCTCGGAGACACAGTGAAGGAGAATACAGCAGAGTCAGCTCGGATACACAGTGAAGGAGAGTACAGCAGAATCAGCTCGGATACACAGTGAAGGAGATTACAGCAGAGTCAACTCGGATACACAGTGAAGGAGAGCAGAGCAGAGTCAGCTCGGATAGAGACTGAGGTAGAATACAGCAGAGTATGCTCGTATACACACTGAGGTAGAGAACAGCAGAGTCAGCTCGGATACACAGTGAAGGGGCGTACAGCAGAGTCAGCTTGGATACAGAGTGAAGGAGAGTACAGCAGAGTCAGCTCGGATACACAGTGATGGAGAGTACAGCAGAGTCAGCTCGGATACACAGTGAAGGCGAGTACGGCAGAGTCAGCTCGGATAAACAGACATGGAGAGTGCAGGTGAGTCAGCTCGGATACACAGTGAGGGAGCGTACAGCAGAGTCAGCTCGGATACACAGTGAAGGAGAGTACAGCAGAGTCAGCTCGGATACGCAGTTGAAGGAGAGTACAGCGGAGTCAGCTCGGACACACAGTGAAGGCGAGTACAGCAGAGTCAGCTCGGATACACAGTGAGGGAGCGTACAGCAGAGTCAGCTCGGATACAGTTTGAAAGGAGTGTACAGCAAATTCAGCTCGGATACACAGTGACGGAGAATTCAGCAGAATCAGTTCGGATACACAGACATGGAGAGTACAGGAGAGTCAGCTCAGATACACAGTGTAGGGGAGTACAGCAGAGTCAGCTCGGATACACAGTGAAGGAGAGTACAGCAGAATCAGCTCGGATACACAGTGAAGGAGAGTACAGCAGAGTCAGCTTGGATACACAGTGAAGGAGAGTACAGCTGAATCAGCTGGGGTACACAGTGAAGGAGAGTACAGCATAGTCAGCTCGGATACACAGTGAAGGAGCGTACAGCAGCGTCAGCTCGGATACACAGTGAAGGAGAGTACAGCTGCGTCAGCTCGTATACACAGTGAAGGAGTGTACAGCAGAGTCAGCTCGGTAACAGAGTGAAGGAGAGTACAGCAGAGTCAGCTTGGACACACAGTGAAGGAGCGTACAGCAGCGTCAGCTCGGATACACAGTGAAGGAGAGCAGAGCAGAGTCAGCTCAGATACACAGAGAAGGATAGTACAGCAGAGTCAGCTCGGATACACAGTGAAGGAGCGTACAGCAGAGTCAGCTCGGATACACAGAGAAGCAGCGTACAGCAGAGTCAGCTCGGATACACAGTGAAGGAGAGTACAGAGAGTCAGCTCGGATACACAGTGAAGGAGAGCAGAGCAGAGTCAGCTCAGATACACAGTGAAGGAGAATACAGCAGAGTCAGCTCGGAGACACAGTGAAGGAGAATACAGCAGAGTCAGCTCGATACACAGTTAAGGAGAGTATGCAGAGTCAGCTCGCATACACAGACACGAGAGTACAGCAGTGTCAGGTCGGATACACAGTGACGGAGATTACAGCAGAGTCAGCTCGGATATACAGTGAAGTAGCGTACAGCAGAGTCAGCTCGGATACACAGTGAAGGAGAGTACAGCTGCATCAGCTCGTATACACAGTGTAGGAGCGTACAGCAGAGTCAGCTCGGTAACAGAGTGAAGGAGAGTACAGCAGAGTCAGCTTGGACACACAGTGAAGGAGCGTACAGCAGCGTCAGCTCGGATACACAGAGAAGGAGAGTACAGCAGAGTCAGCTCGGATACAGAGTGAAGGAGAGTACAGCAGAGTGAGCTCGGATACACTTTGAAAGGTGTGTGCAGCAAATTCAGCTCGGATACACAGTGAAGGAGAATACAGCAGAATCAGCTCGGATACACAGACATGGAGAGTGCAGGAGAGTCAGCTCGGATACACAGTGAGGGAGCGAACAGCAGAGTCAGCTCGGATATACAGTGAACGACCGTACAGCAGAATCCGCTCGGATACACAGTGAAGGAGGGTACAGCTGAGTCAGATCGGATACACAGTGAAGGAGAATACAGCAGAATCAACTCAGATACACAGTGAAGGAGAGTACAGCAGAGTCAGCTCGGATACACAGTGAAGGAGCGTACAGCAGAGTCAGCTCGGATACACAGTGAAGGAGCGTTCAGCAGAGTCAGCTCGGATACACAGTGAAGGAGAATACAGCAGAGTCAGCTCGGATACACATTGAAGGAGAGTACAGCAGCGTCAGCTTGGATACAGAGTGAAGGGCCGTAGAGCAGAGTCAGCTCGGATACACTGTCAGGGAGCGTACACCAGAGTCAGCTCGGATACACAGTGATGGAGAATAGAGCAGAATCAGCTCGGAGACACAGTGAAGGAGAGTACAGCTGAATCAGCTTGGATACACAGTGAAGGAGAGTACAGCAGTGTCAGCTCGGAGACACAGTGAAGGAGAATACAGCAGAGTCAGCTCGGATACACAGTGAAGGAGAGTACAGCAGAATCAGCTCGGATACACAGTGAAGGAGATTACAGCAGAGTCACCTCGGATACACAGTGAAGGAGAGCAGAGCAGAGTCAGCTCGGATAGAGACTGAGGTAGAATACAGCAGAGTATGCTCGTATACACACTGAGGTAGAGAACAGCAGAGTCAGCTCGGATACACAGTGAAGGGGCGTACAGCAGAGTCAGCTTGGATACAGAGTGAAGGAGAGTACAGCAGAGTCAGCTCGGATACACAGTGATGGAGAGTACAGCAGAGTCAGCTCGGATACACAGTGAAGGCGAGTACGGCAGAGTCAGCTCGGATAAACAGACATGGAGAGTGCAGGTGAGTCAGCTCAGATACACAGTGAGGGAGCGTACAGCAGAGTCAGCTCGGATACACAGTGAAGGAGAGTACAGCAGAGTCAGCTCGGATACGCAGTTGAAGGAGAGTACAGCGGAGTCAGCTCGGACACACAGTGAAGGCGAGTACAGCAGAGTCAGCTCGGATACACAGTGAGGGAGCGTACAGCAGAGTCAGCTCGGATACAGTTTGAAAGGAGTGTACAGCAAATTCAGCTCGGATACACAGTGACGGAGAATTCAGCAGAATCAGTTCGGATACACAGACATGGAGAGTACAGGAGAGTCAGCTCAGATACACAGTGTAGGGGAGTACAGCAGAGTCAGCTCGGATACACAGTGAAGGAGAGTACAGCAGAATCAGCTCGGATACACAGTGAAGGAGAGTACAGCAGAGTCAGCTTGGATACACAGTGAAGGAGAGTACAGCTGAATCAGCTGGGGTACACAGTGAAGGAGAGTACAGCATAGTCAGCTCGGATACACAGTGAAGGAGCGTACAGCAGCGTCAGCTCGGATACACAGTGAAGGAGAGTACAGCTGCGTCAGCTCGTATACACAGTGAAGGAGTGTACAGCAGAGTCAGCTCGGTAACAGAGTGAAGGAGAGTACAGCAGAGTCAGCTTGGACACACAGTGAAGGAGCGTACAGCAGCGTCAGCTCGGATACACAGTGAAGGAGAGCAGAGCAGAGTCAGCTCAGATACACAGAGAAGGATAGTACAGCAGAGTCAGCTCGGATACACAGTGAAGGAGCGTACAGCAGAGTCAGCTCGGATACACAGAGAAGCAGCGTACAGCAGAGTCAGCTCGGATACACAGTGAAGGAGAGTACAGAGAGTCAGCTCGGATACACAGTGAAGGAGAGCAGAGCAGAGTCAGCTCAGATACACAGTGAAGGAGAATACAGCAGAGTCAGCTCGGAGACACAGTGAAGGAGAATACAGCAGAGTCAGCTCGATACACAGTTAAGGAGAGTATGCAGAGTCAGCTCGCATACACAGACACGAGAGTACAGCAGTGTCAGGTCGGATACACAGTGACGGAGATTACAGCAGAGTCAGCTCGGATATACAGTGAAGTAGCGTACAGCAGAGTCAGCTCGGATACACAGTGAAGGAGAGTACAGCTGCATCAGCTCGTATACACAGTGTAGGAGCGTACAGCAGAGTCAGCTCGGTAACAGAGTGAAGGAGAGTACAGCAGAGTCAGCTTGGACACACAGTGAAGGAGCGTACAGCAGCGTCAGCTCGGATACACAGTGAAGGAGAGCAGAGCAGAGTCAGCTCAGATACACAGAGAAGGAGAGTACAGCAGAGTCAGCTCGGATACAGAGTGAAGGAGAGTACAGCAGAGTGAGCTCGGATACACTTTGAAAGGTGTGTGCAGCAAATTCAGCTCGGATACACAGTGAAGGAGAATACAGCAGAATCAGCTCGGATACACAGACATGGAGAGTGCAGGAGAGTCAGCTCGGATACACAGTGAGGGAGCGAACAGCAGAGTCAGCTCGGATATACAGTGAACGACCGTACAGCAGAATCCGCTCGGATACACAGTGAAGGAGGGTACAGCTGAGTCAGATCGGATACACAGTGAAGGAGAATACAGCAGAATCAACTCAGATACACAGTGAAGGAGAGTACAGCAGAGTCAGCTCGGATACACATTGAAGGAGAGTACAGCAGCGTCATCCTGGATACAGAGTGAAGGAGTGTACAGCAGAGCCAGCTCGGATACACAGTCAGGGAGCGTACAGCAGAGTGAGCTAGGATACACAGTGAAGGAGAGTACAACAGAGTCAGCTCGGATACACAGTGAAGGAGAGTACAGCAGAGTCAGCCTGGACACACAGTGAAGGAGCGTACAGCAGCGTCAGCTCGGATACACAGTGAAGGAGAGCGGAGCAGAGTCAGCTCAGATACACGGAGAAGGAGAGCAGAGCAGAGTCAGCTCGGATAGACACTGAGGTAGAGTACAGCAGAGTATGCTCGTATACACACTGAGGTAGAGTACAGCAGAGTCAGCTCGGATACACAGTGAAGGAGCGTACAGCAGAGTCAGCTCGGATACACTGTGAAGGAGCGTTCAGCAGAGTCAGCTCGGATACACAGTGAAGGAGAATACAGCAGAGTCAGCTCGGATACACATTGAAGGAGAGTACAGCAGCGTCAGCTTGGATACAGAGTGAAGGGCCGTAGAGCAGAGTCAGCTCGGATACACTGTCAGGGAGCGTACACCAGAGTCAGCTCGGATACACAGTGATGGAGAATAGAGCAGAATCAGCTCGGATACACAGACATGGAGAGTACAGGAGAGTCAGCTCGGATACACAGTGATGGAGAGTACTGCTGAGTCAGATCGGATACACAGTGAAGGAGAATACAGCAGAATCAACTCAGATACACATTGAAGGAGAGTACAGCAGCGTCATCTTGGATACAGAGTGAAGGAGTGTACAGCAGAGTCAGCTCGGATACACAGTCAGGGAGCGTACAGCAGAGTGAGCTGGGATACAAAGTGAAGGAGAGTACAGTAGAGTCAGCTCGGATACACAGGGAAGGAGCGTAAAGCTGCGTCAGCTCGTATACACAGTGAAGGAGCGTACAGCAGAGTCAGCTTGGATACACACTGAAGGAGTGTACAGCAGAGTCAGCCTGGACACACAGTGAAGGAGCGTACAGCAGCGTCAGCTCAGATACACAGTGAAGGAGAGCAGAGCAGAGTCAGCTCAGATACACAGAGAAGGAGAGTAGAGCAGAGTCAGCTCGGATACACAGAGAATCAGCATACAGCAGAGTCAGCTCGGATACACAGTGAAGGAGAATACAGCAGAGTCAGCTCGGATACACGTTGAAGGAGAGTACAGCAGCGTCAGATTGGATACAGAGTGAACGAGAGTACAGCAGAGTTAGCTTGGATACGCAGTAAAGGAGAGTACAGCTGAGTCAGCTTGGATACAGAGTAAAGGAGTGTACAGCAGAGTGAGCTGGGATACACTTTGAAAGGTGTGTGCAGCAATTTCAGATCGGATACACAGTGACGGAGAATACAGCAGAATCAGCTCGGATACACAGACATGGAGAGTGCAGGAGAATCAGCTCGGATACACAGTGTTGGAGAGTACAGCAGAGTCAGCTCGGATACACAGTGAAGGAAATTATAGCAGAGTCAGCTTGGATACACAATGAAGGAGAGTACAGCAGTGTCAGCTCGGAGACACAGTGAAGGAGAATACAGCAGAGTCAGCTCGAATACACAGTGAAGGAGCGTAGAGCAGAGTCAGCTCGGATACACAGTGAAGGAGATTAAAGCAGAGTCAGCTCGGAGACACAGTGAAGGAGAATACAGCAGAGTCAGCTCGGATACACAGTGAAGGAGAGCAGAGCAGAGTCAGCTCGGATAGAGACTGAGGTAGAATACAGAAGAGTATGCTCGTATACACAGTGAGGTAGAGTACAGCAGAGTCAGCTCGGATACACAGTGAAGGGGCGTACAGCAGAGTCACCTCGTATACACAGTGAAAGAGCGTACAGCAGAGTCAGCTTGGATACACACTGAAGGAGAGTACAGCAGAGTCAGCCTGGACACACAGTGAAGGAGCGTACAGCAGCGTCAGCTCGGATACACAGGGAAGGAGAGCAGAGCAGAGTCAGCTCAGATACACAGAGAAGGAGAGTACAGCAGAGTCAGCTCGGATACACAGAGAAGCAGCATACAGCAGAGTCAGCTCGGATACACGGTGAAGGAGAGCAGAGCAGAGTCAGCTCGGATAGACACTGAGGTAGAGTACAGCAGAGTATGCTCGTATACACACTGAGGTAGAGTACAGCAGAGTCAGCTCGGATACACAGTGAAGGAGCGTACAGCAGAATCAGCTCGGATACACAGTGAAGGAGCGTTCAGCAGAGTCAGCTCGGATACACATTGAAGGAGAGTACAGCAGCGTCAGCTTGGATACAGAGTGAAGGGCCGTAGAGCAGAGTCAGCTCGGAGACACAGTCAGGGAGCGTACACCAGAGTCAGCTCGGACACACAGTGCTGGAGAATAGAGCAGAATCAGCTCGGATACACAGACATGGAGAGTACAGGAGAGTCAGCTCGGATACACAGTGAAGGAGAGTTCAGCATAGCCAGCTCGGATACACAGTGAACGAGAGTACAGCAGAGTCAGCTTGGATACGCAGTAAAGGAGAGTACAGCTGAGTCAGCTTGGATACAGAGTAAAGGAGTGTACAGCAGAGTGAGCTCGGATACACTTTGAAAGGTGTGTGCAGCAAATTCAGATCGGATACACAGTGACGGAGAATACAGCAGAATCAGCTCGGATACACAGACATGGAGAGTGCAGGAGAATCAGCTCGGATACACAGTGTTGGAGAGTACAGCAGAGTCAGCTCGGATACACAGTGAAGGAAATTACAGCAGAGTCAGCTTGGATACACAATGAAGGAGAGTACAGCAGTGTCAGCTCGGAGACACAGTGAAGGAGAATACAGCAGAGTCAGCTCGAATACACAGTGAAGGAGCGTAGAGCAGACTCAGCTCGGATACACAGTGAAGGAGAGCAGAGCAGAGTCAGCTCGGATAGAGACTGAGGTAGAATACAGAAGAGTATGCTCGTGTACACAGTGAGGTAGAGTACAGCAGAGTCAGCTCGGATACACAGTGAAGGGGCGTACAGCAGAGTCACCTCGTATACACAGTGAAGGAGCGTACAGCAGAGTCAGCTTGGATACACACTGAAGGAGAGTACAGCAGAGTCAGCCTGGACACACAGTGAAGGAGCGTACAGCAGCGTCAGCTCGGATACACACTGAAGGAGAGCAGAGCAGAGTCAGCTCAGATACACAGAGAAGGAGAGTAGAGCAGAGTCAGCTCGGATACACAGAGAAGCAGCATACAGCAGAGTCAGCTCGGATACACGGTGAAGGAGAGCAGAGCAGAGTCAGCTCGGATAGACACTGAGGTAGAGTACAGCAGAGCATGCTCGTATACACACTGAGGTAGAGTACAGCAGAGTCAGCTCGGATACACAGTGAAGGAGCTTACAGCAGAGTCAGCTCGGATACACAGTGAAGGAGCATTCAGCAGAGTCAGCTCGGATACACAGTGAAGGAGAATACAGCAGAGTCAGCTCGGATACACATTGAAGGAGAGTACAGCAGCGTCAGCTTGGATACAGAGTGAAGGGCCGTAGAGCAGAGTCAGCTCGGAGACACAGTCAGGGAGCGTACACCAGAGTCAGCTCGGATACACAGTGAAGGAGAGTACAGCAGAGTCAGCTCGGATACACAGTGAAGGAGAGTACAGCATAGCCAGCTCGGATACACAGTGAACGAGAGTACAGCAGAGTCAGCTTGGATACACAGTAAAGGAGAGTACAGCTGAGTCAGCTCGGATTCAGAGTAAAGGAGTGTACAGCAGAGTGAGCTCGGATACACTTTGAAAGGAGTGTGCAGCAAATTCAGATCGGATACACAGTGACGGAGAATACAGCAGAATCAGCTCGGATGCACAGACATGGAGAATACAGGAGAGTCAGCTCGGATACACAGTGAAGGAGAGTACAGCAGTGTCAGCTCGGATACACAGTGAAGGAAATTACAGCAGTGTCAGCTCGGAGTCACAGTGAAGGAGAATATTGCAGAGTCAGCTCGGAGACACAGTGAAGGAGAGTACAGCTGAATCAGCTTGGATACACAGTGAAGGAGAGTACAGCAGTGTCAGCTCGGAGACACAGTGAAGGAGAATACAGCAGAGTCAGCTCGGATACACAGTGAAGGAGAGTACAGCAGAATCAGCTCGGATACACAGTGAAGGAGATTACAGCAGAGTCAGCTCGGATACACAGTGAAGGAGAGCAGAGCAGAGTCAGCTCGGATAGAGACTGAGGTAGAATACAGCAGAGTCAGCTCGGATACACAGTGAAGGGGCGTACAGCAGAGTCAGCTTGGATACAGAGTGAAGGAGAGAACAGCAGAGTCAGCTCGGATACACACTGAAGGCGAGTACAGCATAGTCAGCTCGGATAAACAGACATGGAGAGTGCAGGTGAGTCAGCTCAGATACACAGTGAGGGAGCGTACAGCAGAGTCAGCTCGGATACACAGTGAAGGAGAGTACAGCAGAGTCAGCTCGGATACGCAGTTGAAGGAGAGTACAGCGGAGTCAGCTCGGACACACAGTGAAGGCGAGTACAGCACAGTCAGCTCGGATACACAGTGAGGGAGCGTACAGCAGAGTCAGCTCGGATACACAGTGAAGGAGAGTACAGCAGTGTGAGCTCGGATACGCAGTGAAGGAGAGTACAGCAGAGTCAGCTCGGATCAACAGTGAAGGATAGTACAGCAGAGTCAGCTCGGATACAGAGTGAAGTAGAGTACAGCAGACTCAGCTCGGATACAGTTTGAAAGGAGTGTACAGCAAATTCAGCTCGGATACACAGTGACGGAGAATACAGTAGAATCAGTTCGGATACACAGTGTAGGAGAGTACAGCAGAGTCAGCTCAGATACACAGTGTAGGGGAGTACAGCAGAATCAGCTCGGATACACAGTGAAGGAGAGTACAGCAGAGTCAGCTCGGATACACAGGGAAGGAGAGTACAGCTGAATCAGCTGGGGTACACAGTGAAGGAGAGTACAGCATAGTCAGCTCGGATACACAGTGAAGGAGCGTACAGCAGCGTCAGCTCGGATACACAGTGAAGGAGAGTACAGCTGCGTCAGCTCGTATACACAGTGAAGGAGCGTACAGCAGAGTCAGCTCGGTAACAGAGTGAAGGAGAGTACAGCAGAGTCAGCTTGGACACACAGTGAAGGAGCGTACAGCAGCGTCAGCTCGGATACACAGTGAAGGAGAGGAGAGCAGAGTCAGCTCAGATACACAGTGAAGGAGCGTACAGCAGAGTCAGCTCGGATACACAGAGAAGCAGCGCACAGCAGAGTCAGCTCGGATACACAGTGAAGGAGAGTACAGATAGTCAGCTCGGATACACAGTGAAGGAGAGCAGAGCAGAGTCAGCTCAGATACACAGTGAAGGAGAGTACAGCAGAGTCAGCTCGGAGACACAGTGAAGGAGAATACAGCAGAGTCAGCTCGATACACTGTTAAGGAGAGTATGCAGAGTCAGCTCGCATACACAGACACGAGAGTACAGCAGTGTCAGGTCGGATACACAGTGACGGAGATTACAGCAGAGTCAGCTCGCATATACAGTGAAGTAGCGTACAGCAGAGTCAGCTCGGATACACAGTGAAGGAGAGTACAGCTGCATCAGCTCGTATACACAGTGAAGGAGCGTACAGCAGAGTCAGCTCAGATACACAGAGAAGGATAGTACAGCAGAGTCAGCTCGGACACACAGTGAAGGAGCGTACAGCAGAGTCAGCTCGGATACACAGAGAAGCACCGTACAGCAGAGTCAGCTCGGATACACAGTGAAGGAGAGCAGAGCAGAGTCAGCTCGGATAGACACTGAGGTAGAGTACAGCAGAGTATGCTCGTGTACACACTGAGGTAGAGTACAGCAGAGTCAGCTTGGATACACAGTGAAGGAGAGTACAGCAGAGTGAGCTCGGATACGCAGTGAAGGAGTGTACAGCAGAGTCAGCTCGGATACACAGTGAAGGATAGTACAGCAGAGTCAGCTCGGATACAGAGTGAAGTAGAGTACAGCAGAGTCAGCTCGGATACAGTTTGAAAGGAGTGTACAGCACATTCAGTTCGGATACACAGTGACGGAGAATACAGCAGAATCAGTTCGGATACACAGACATGGAGAGTACCGGAGAGTCAGCTCAGATACACAGTGTGGGGGAGTACAGCAGAGTCAGCTCGGAAACACAGTGAAGGAGAGTACAGCAGAATCAGCTCGGACACACAGTGAAGGAGAGTACAGCAGAGTCAGCTCGGACACACAGTGAAGGAGAGTACAGCTGAATCAGCTGGGGTGCACAGTGAAGGAGAGTACAGCATAGTCAGCTCGGATACACAGTGAAGGAGAGTACAGAGAGTCAGCTCGGAGACACAGTGAAGGAGAATACAACAGAGTCAGCTCGGAGACACAGTGAAGGAGAATACAGCAGAGTCAGCTCGATACACAGTTAAGGAGAGTATGCGGAGTCAGCTCGCATACACAGACACAAGAGTACAGGAGAGTCAGCTCGGATACACAGTGAAGCAGAGTACAGCAGTGTCAGGTCGGATACACAGTGACGGAGAGTACAGCAGAGTCAGCTCGGATATACAGTGAAGGAGCGTACAGCAGAGTCAGCTCGGATACACAGTGAAGGAGAGTACTGCTGCGTCAGCTCGTATACACAGTGAAGGAGCGTACAGCAGAGTCAGCTCGGTAACAGAGTGAAGGAGCGTACAGCAGAGTCAGCTTGGACACACAGTGAAGGAGCGTACAGCAGCGTCAGCTCGGATACACAGTGAAGGAGAGCAGAGCAGAGTCAGCTCGGATACACAGTGAAGGAGCGTACAGCAGAGTCAGCTCGGATACACAGAGAAGCAGCGTACAGCAGAGTCAGCTCGGATACAGAGTGAAGGAGACCAGAGCAGAGTCAGCTCGGATAGACACTGAGGTAGAGTGCAGCAGAGTATGCTCGTGTACGCACTGAGGTAGAGTACAGCAGAGTCAGGTTGGATACACAGTGAAGGAGCGCACAGCAGAGTCAGGTCGGATACATAGTGAAGGAGAATACAGCAGAGTCAGCTCGGATACACTTTGAAGGTAGAGTACAGCAGCGTCAGCTTGGATACAGAGTGAAGGGGCGTACAGCAGCGTCAGCTCGGATACACAGGGAGCGTACACCAGATTCAGCTCGGATACACAGTGAAGGTGAGTACAGCAGAGTCAGCTCGGATACACAGTGAAGGAGAGTACAGCACAGCCAGCTCTGATACACAGTGAACGAGAGCACAGCAGAGTCAGTTTGGATACATAGTGAAGGAGAGTACAGCAGAGTCAGCTCGGATACAGAGTGAAGGAGAGTACAGCAGAGTGAGCTCGGATACTCTTTGAAAGGTGTGTACAGCAAATTCAGCTCGGATGCACAGTGATGGAGAATACAGCAGAATCAGCTCGGATACACAGACAAGGAGAGTACAGCAGAGTCAGCTCAGATACACAGTGTAGGGGAGTACAGCAGAATCAGCTCGGATACACAGTGAAGGAGAGTACAGCAGAGTCAGCTCGGATACACAGGGAAGGAGAGTACAGCTGAATCAGCTGGGGTACACAGTGAAGGAGAGTACAGCATAGTCAGCTCGGATACACAGTGAAGGAGCGTACAGCAGCGTCAGCTCGGATACACAGTGAAGGAGAGTACAGCTGCGTCAGCTCGTATACACAGTGAAGGAGCGTACAGCAGAGTCAGCTCGGTAACAGAGTGAAGGAGAGTACAGCAGAGTCAGCTTGGACACACAGTGAAGGAGCGTACAGCAGCGTCAGCTCGGATACACAGTGAAGGAGAGGAGAGCAGAGTCAGCTCAGATACACAGTGAAGGAGCGTACAGCAGAGTCAGCTCGGATACACAGAGAAGCAGCGTACAGCAGAGTCAGCTCGGATACACAGTGAAGGAGAGTACAGATAGTCAGCTCGGATACACAGTGAAGGAGAGCAGAGCAGAGTCAGCTCAGATACACAGTGAAGGAGAGTACAGCAGAGTCAGCTCGGAGACACAGTGAAGGAGAATACAGCAGAGTCAGCTCGATACACTGTTAAGGAGAGTATGCAGAGTCAGCTCGCATATACAGACACGAGAGTACAGCAGTGTCAGGTCGGATACACAGTGACGGAGATTACAGCAGAGTCAGCTCGCATATACAGTGAAGTAGCGTACAGCAGAGTCAGCTCGGATACACAGTGAAGGAGAGTACAGCTGCATCAGCTCGTATACACAGTGAAGGAGCGTACAGCAGAGTCAGCTCAGATACACAGAGAAGGATAGTACAGCAGAGTCAGCTCGGACACACAGTGAAGGAGCGTACAGCACAGTCAGCTCGGATACACAGAGAAGCACCGTACAGCAGAGTCAGCTCGGATACACAGTGAAGGAGAGCAGAGCAGAGTCAGCTCGGATAGACACTGAGGTAGAGTACAGCAGAGTATGCTCGTGTACACACTGAGGTAGAGTACAGCAGAGTCAGCTTGGATACACAGTGAAGGAGAGTACAGCAGAGTGAGCTCGGATACGCAGTGAAGGAGAGTACAGCAGAGTCAGCTCGGATACACAGTGAAGGATAGTACAGCAGAGTCAGCTCGGATACAGAGTGAAGTAGAGTACAGCAGAGTCAGCTCGGATACAGTTTGAAAGGAGTGTACAGCACATTCAGTTCGGATACACAGTGACGGAGAATACAGCAGAATCAGTTCGGATACACAGACATGGAGAGTACCGGAGAGTCAGCTCAGATACACAGTGTGGGGGAGTACAGCAGAGTCAGCTCGGAAACACAGTGAAGGAGAGTACAGCAGAATCAGCTCGGACACACAGTGAAGGAGAGTACAGCAGAGTCAGCTCGGACACACAGTGAAGGAGAGTACAGCTGAATCAGCTGGGGTGCACAGTGAAGGAGAGTACAGCATAGTCAGCTCGGATACACAGTGAAGGAGAGTACAGAGAGTCAGCTCGGAGACACAGTGAAGGAGAATACAACAGAGTCAGCTCGGAGACACAGTGAAGGAGAATACAGCAGAGTCAGCTCGATACACAGTTAAGGAGAGTATGCGGAGTCAGCTCGCATACACAGACACAAGAGTACAGGAGAGTCAGCTCGGATACACAGTGAAGCAGAGTACAGCAGTGTCAGGTCGGATACACAGTGACGGAGAGTACAGCAGAGTCAGCTCGGATACACAGGGAAGGAGAGTACAGCTGAATCAGCTGGGGTACACAGTGAAGGAGAGTACAGCATAGTCAGCTCGGATACACAGTGAAGGAGCGTACAGCAGCGTCAGCTCGGATACACAGTGAAGGAGAGTACAGCTGCGTCAGCTCGTATACACAGTGAAGGAGCGTACAGCAGAGTCAGCTCGGTAACAGAGTGAAGGAGAGTACAGCAGAGTCAGCTTGGACACACAGTGAAGGAGAGTACAGCAGTGACAGCTCGGATACACAGTGAAGGAGAGTACAGCAGAGTCAGCTCGGATACACAGTGAACGATAGTACAGCAGTGACAGCTCGGATACACAGTGAAGGAGAGTACAGCAGAGTCAGCTCGGTTACAGAGTGAAGGAGAGTACAGCAGAGTGAGCTCGGATACTCTTTGAAAGGTGTGTACAGCAAATTCAGCACGGATACACAGTGATGGAGAATACATCAGGATCAGCTCGGATAGACAGACATGGAGAGTACAGGAGAGTCAGCTCGGATACACAGTGAAGGAGAGTACAGCATTTTCAGCTCGGATACACAGTGAAGGAGAGTACATCAGTGTCAGCTCGGATACACAGTGACGAGAATACAGCGGAATCAGCTAGGAGACACAGTGAAGGAGAATACAGCAGAATCAACTCAGATACACAGTGAAGGACAGTACAGCAGAGTCAGCTCGGATACACAGTGAAGGAGAGTTCAGCAGCGTCATCTTGGATACAGAGTGAAGGAGTGTACAGCAGAGTCAGCTCGGTTACACAGTTAGGGAGTGTACAGCAGAGTGAGCTAGGATACACAGTGAAGGAGAGTACAGCAGAGTCAGCTCGTATACACAGTGAAGGAGCGTACAGCAGAGTCTGCTTGGATACACACTGAAGGAGTGTACAGCAGAGTCAGCCTGGACACACAGTGAAGGAGCGTACAGCAGCGTCAGCTCGGATACACAGTGAAGGAGAGCAGAGCAGAGTCAGCTCAGATACACAGAGATGGAGAGTACAGCAGAGTCAGCTCGGATACACAGAGAAGCAGCATACAGCAGAGTCAGCTCGGATACACAGTGAAGGAGAGCAGAGCAGAGTCAGCTCGGATAGACACTGAGGTAGAGTACAGTAGAGTATGCTCGTATACACACTGAGGTAGAGTGCAGCACAGTCAGCTCGGATACACAGTGAAGGAGCGTACAGCAGAGTCAGCTCGGATACACAGTGAAGGAGCGTTCAGCAGAGTCAGCTCGGATACACAGTGAAGTAGAATACAGCAGAGTCAGCTCAGATACACATTGAAGGAGAGTACAGCAGCGTCAGCTTGGATACAGAGTGAAGCGCTGTAGAGCAGAGTCAGCTCGGATACACAGTCAGGGAGCGTACACCAGAGTCAGCTCGGATACACAGTGAAGGAGAGTACAGCAGAGGCAGCTCGGATACACAGTGAAGTAGCGTACAGCAGAGGCAGCTCGGATACACAGTGAAGGAGACTACAGCAGAATCAGCTTGGATACACAGTAAATGAGAGTACAGCAGCGTCAGCTCCGCTACACAGTGAAGGAGAGTACAGCAGAGTCAGCTCGGATACACAGTGAAGGAAATTACAGCAGTGTCAAATCCGATACACAGTGAAGGAGAGTACAACAGTGTCAGCTCGGAGACACAGTGAAGGAGAATACAGCAGAGTCAGCTCGGAGACACAGTGAAGGAGAATATAGCAGAGTCAGCTCAATACACAGTTAAGGAGAGTATGCAGAGTCAGCTCGCATACACAGACACGAGAGTACAGGAGAGTCAGCTCGGATACACAGTGAAGGAGAGTACAGCAGTGTCAGCTCGGATACACAGTGAAGGTGAGTACAGCAGAGTCAGCTCGGATACACAGTGAACGAGAGTACAGCAGAGAGAGCTCGGATACTCTTTGAAAGGTGTGTACAGCAAATTCAGCTCGGATGCACAGTGATGGAGAATACAGCAGAATCAGCTCGGATACACAGACATGGAGAGTGCAGGAGAGTCAGCTCGGATACACAGTGAAGGAGAGTACAGCAGTATCAGCTCTGATACACAGTGTAGGAGAGTACAGCAGAGTCAGCTCGGATACACAGTGAAGGAGAGTACAGCAGAGACAGCTCGGATACACAGTGAGGGAGCGTACTGCAGAGTCAGCTCGGATACACAGTGAAGGAGAATATAGCAGAGTCAGCTCGGATACACATTGAAGAATAGTACAGCATAGTCAGCTCGGATACAGAGTGAAGTAGAGTACAGCAGAGTGAGCTCGGATACAGTTTGAAAGGAGTGTACAGCAAATTCAGCTCGGATACACAGTGACGAAGAATACAGCAGAATCAGCTCGGATACACAGACATGGAAAGTACAGGGGAGTCAGCACAGATACACAGTGTAGGGGAATACAGCAGAGTCAGCTCGGATACACAGTGAAGGAGATTACAGCTGAGTCAGCTCAGGTACACAGTGAAGGAGAGTACAGCAGAGTTAGCTCGGATACACAGTGAAGGAGAGTACAGCAGAATCAGCTCGGACACACAGTGAAGGAGATTACAGCTGAATCAGCTCGGATACGCAGTGAAGGAGAGTACAGAGAGTCAGCTCGGAGACACAGACGAGGAGAATACAGCAGAGTCAGCTCGATACACAGTTAAGGAGAGTATGCAGAGTCAGCTCGCATACACAGACACGTGAATACAGGAGAGTCAGCTCGGATGCACAGTGATGGAGAATAGAGCAGAATCAGCTCAGATACACAGACATGGGGAGTGCAGGAGAGTCAGCTCGGATAGACAGTGAAGGAGCGTACAGCAGCGTCAGATCGGATACACAGTGAAGGAGAGTACAGCTGCGCCAGCTCGGATAAACAGTGAAGGAGCATACAGCAGAGTTAGCTCGGATACAGAGTGAAGGAGAGTACAGCAGAGTGAGCTCGGATACTCTTTGAAAGGTGTGTACAGCAAATTCAGCTCGGATTCACAGTGACGGAGAATACAGCAGAATCAACTCGGATACGCAGACATGGAGAGTGCAGGAGAGTCAGCTCGGATACACAGTGAGGGAGCGAACAGCAGAGTCAGCTCGGATCCACAGTGAAGGAGAGTACAGCAGAATCAGCTCTGATACACATTGTAGGAGAGTACAGCAGAGTCAGCTCGGAAACACAGTGAAGGAGAGTACAGCAGAGTCAGCTCGGATACACAGTGAGGGAGCGTACAGCAGAGTCAGCTCGGATACACAGTGAAGGAGATTACAGCAGAGTGAGCTCGGATACTCTTTGAATGGTGTGTACAGCAAATTCAGCTCGGATACACAGTGACGGAGAATACAACAGAATCAGCTCGGATACACAGACATGGAGAGTGCAGGAGAGTCAGTTCGGATACACAGTGAGGGAGCGTACAGCAGAGTCAGCTCGGATACACAGTGAAGGAGAGTACAGCAGAATCAGCTCTGATACACAGTGAAGGAGAGTACAGCAGAGTCAGCTCGGATACACAGTGAAGGCGAGTACAGCAGAGTCAGCTCGGATACACAGTGAGGGAGCGTACAGCAGAGTCAGCTCGGATACACAGTGATGGAGAGTACAGCAGAATCAGTTCGGATACGCAGTGAAGGAGAGTACAGCAAAGTCAGCTCGGATACAGAGTGAAGGATAGTACAGCAGAGTCAGCTCAGATACAGAGTGAAGTAGAGTACAGCAGAGTGAGCTCGGATACGGTTTGAAAGGAGTATACAGCAAATTCAGCTCGGATAGGCAGTGACGGAGAATACAGCAGAATCAGCTCGGATACACAGACATGGAGACTACAGGAGAGTCAGCTCAGATACACAGTGTTGGGGAGTACAGCAGAGTCAGCTCGGATACACAGTGAAGGAGAGTACAGCAGAATCAGCTCGGATACACAGTGAAGGAGAGTACAGCAGGGTCAGCTCGGATACACAGTGAAGGAGATTACAGCTGAATCAGCACGGGTACACAGTGAAGGAGAGTACAGCAGAGTCAGCTCGGATACACAGTGAAGGAGCGTACAGCAGCGTCAGCTCGGATACACAGTGAAGGAAATTACAGCAGTGTCAGCTCGGATACACATTGAAGGAGAGTACAGAGAGTCAGCTCGGAGACACAGTGAAGGAGAGTACAGCAGAGTCAGCTTGGATACGCAGTGAAGGAAATTACAGCAGTGTCAGCTCCGATACACATTGAAGGAGAGTACAGAGAGTCAGCTCGGAGACACAGTGAAGGAGAGTACAGCAGAGTCAGCTCGGAGACACAGTGATGGAGAATACAGCAGAGTCAGCACGATACACAGTTAGGGAGAGTATGCAGAGTCAGCTCGCACACACAGACACGTGAGTACAGGAGAGTCAGCTCGGATACACAGTGAAGCAGAGTACAGCAGTGTCAGGTCGGATACACAGTGAAGGAGAGTACAGCAGAGTCAGCTCGGATACACAGTGAAGGAGCGTACAGCAGAGTCAGCTCGGTAACAGAGTGAAGGAGAGTACAGCAGAGTCAGCTTGGACACACAGTAAAGGAGCGTACTGCAGTGTCACCTCGGATACACAGTGAAGGAGAGCAGAGCAGAGTCAGCTCCGATACACAGAGAAGGAGAGTACAGCAGAGTCAGCTCGGATACACAGTGAAGGAGCGCACAGCAGAGTCAGCTCGGATACACAGAGAAGCAGCGTACAACAGCGTCAGCTCGGATACACAGTGAAGGAGAGCAGAGCAGAGTCAGCTCGGATAGACACTGAGGTAGAGTACAGCAGAGTATGCTCGTGTACACACTGAGATAGAGTACAGCAGAGTCAGGTTGGATAAACAGTGAAGGAGCGTGCAGCAGAATCAGCTCCGTTACATAGTTGAGGAGAATACAGCAGCGTCAGCTCGGATACACAGGGACCGTACACCAGATTCTGCTCGGATACACAGTGAAAGTGAGTACAGCAGAGTCAGCTCGGATACACAGTGAAGGAGAGTACAGCAGAGTCAGCTCGGATACACAGGGAGCGTACACCAGATTCTGCTCGGATACACAGTGAAAGTGAGTACAGCAGAGTCAGCTCGGATACACAGTGAAGGAGTGTACAGCATAGCCAGCTCGGATACACAGTGAACGAGAGCACAGCAGAGTCAGCTCGGATACAGAGTGAAGGAGAGTACAGCAGAGGGAGCTCGGATACTCTTTGAAAGGTGTGTACAGCAAATTCAGCTCGGATACACAGTGATGGAGAATACAGCAGAATCAGCTCGGATACACAGACATGGAGAGTACAGGAGAGTCAGCTCAGATACACAGTGTAGGAGACTACAGCAGAATCAGCTCGGATACACAGTGAAGGAGAGTACAGCAGAGTCAGCTGCGCTACACAGTGAAGGAGAGTACAGCAGAGTCAGCTCGGATACGCAGTGAAGGAGAATACAGCAGTGTCAGCTCCGATACACAGTGAAGGAGAGTACAACAGTGTCAGCTCGGAGACACAGTGAAGGAGAATACAGCAGAGTCAGCTCGGAGACACAGTGAAGGAGAATATAGCAGAGTCAGCTCAATACACAGTTAAGGAGAGTATGCAGAGTCAGCTCGCATACACATACACGAGAGTACAGGAGAGTCAGCTCAGATACACAATGAAGGAGAGTACAGCAGAGTCAGCTCGGATACACAGTGAAGGAGAGTACAGCAGAGAGAGCTCGGATACTCTTTGAAAGGTGTGTACAGCAAATTCTGCTCGGATGCACAGTGATGGAGAATACAGCAGAATCAGCTCGGATACACAGACATGGAGAGTGCAGGTGAGTCAGTCGGATACACGGTGAAGGAGTGTACAGCAGAATCAGCTCGGATACACAGTGAAGGATAGTTCAGCAGAATCAGCTCTGATACACAGTGAAGGAGCGTACAGCAGAGTCAGCTCAGATAAACAGTGAAGGAGAGTACAGCTGCGTCAGCTCGGATACACAGTGAAGGAGCGTACAGCAGCGTCAGCTCGGAGACACAGTGAATGAGAATACAGCAGAGTCAGCTCGGAGGCACAGTGAAGGAGAATACAGCAGAGTCAGCTCGATACACAGTTAAGGAGAGTATGCAGAGTCAGCTCGCATCCAAAGACACGAGAGTACGAGAGAGTCAGCTCGGATATGCAGTGAAGGAGCGTACAGCAGAGTCAGTTCGGATACACAATGAAGGAGAGTACAGCTGAGTCAGCTCGGATACACAGAGAAGCAGCGTACAGCAGAGTCAGCTCAGATAAACAGTGAAGGAGAGTACAGCTGCGTCAGCTCGGATACACAGTGAAGGAGCGTACAGCAGCGTCAGCTCGGATACACAGTGAAGGAGAGCAGAGCAGAGTCAGCTCAGATACACAGAGAAGGAGAGTACAGCAGAGTCAGCTCAGATACACAGTGAAGGAGCGTACAGCAGAGTCAGCTCGGATACACAGAGAAGCAGCGTACAGCAGAGTCAGCTCGGATACACAGTGAAGGAGAGCAGAGCAGAGTCAGCTCGGATAGACACTGAGGTAGAGTACAGCAGAGTATGCTCGCGTACACACTGAGGTAGAGTACAGCAGCGTCAGCTTGGATACAGAGTGAAGAGGCGTACAGCAGAGTCAGCTCGGATACACAGGGAGCGTACACAAGATTCAGCTCGGATACACAGTGAAGGTGAGTACAGCAGAGTCAGCTCGGATACACAGTGAAGGAGAGTACAGCATAGCCAGCTCGGATACACAGTGAACGAGAGTGCAGCAGAGTCAGCTTGGATACATAGTGATGGAGAGTACAGCAGAGTCAGCTCAGATACAGAGTGAAGGAGAGTACAGCAGAGTGAGCTCGGATACTCTTTGAAAGGTGTGTACAGCAAATTCAGCTCGGATACACAGTGATAGAGAATGCAGCAGAATCAGCTCGGATACACAGTCATGGAGAGTGCACAAGAGTCAGCTCGGATACACACTGTAGGAGAGTACAGCAGAGTCAGCTCCGCTACACAGTGAAGGAGAGTACAGCAGAGTCAGCTCGGATACACAGTGAAGGAGAGTACAACAGTGTCAGCTCGGAGACACAGTGAAGGAGAATACAGCAGAGTATGCTCGTGTACACACTGAGGTAGAGTACAGCAGCGTCAGCTTGGATACAGAGTGAAGAGGCGAACAGCAGAGTCAGCTCGGATACACAGGGAGCGTACACCAGATTCAGCTCGGATACACAGTGAAGGTGAGTACAGCAGAGTCAGCTCGGATACACAGTGAAGGAGAGTACAGCATAGCCAGCTCGGATACACAGTGAACGAGAGTACAGCAGAGTCAGCTTGGATACATAGTGATGGAGAGTACAGCAGAGTCAGCTCAGATACAGAGTGAAGGAGAGTACAACAGTGTCAGCTCGGAGACACAGTGAAGGAGAATACAGCAGAGTCAGCTCGGAGACACAGTGAAGGAGAATATAGCAGAGTCAGCTCAATACACAGTTAAGGAGAGTATGCAGAGTCAGCTCGCATACACATACACGAGAGTACAGGAGAGTCAGCTCAGATACACAGTGAAGGAGAGTACAGCAGAGTCAGCTCGGATACACAGTGAAGGAGAGTACAGCAGAGAGAGCTCGGATACTCTTTGAAAGGTGTGTACAGCAAATTCTGCTTGGATGCACAGTGATGGAGAATACAGCAGAATCAGCTCGGATACACAGACATGGAGAGTGCAGGTGAGTCAGTCGGATACACGGTGAAGGAGTGTACAGCAGAATCAGCTCGGATACACAGTGAAGGATAGTTCAGCAGAATCAGCTCTGATACACAGTGAAGGAGCGTACAGCAGAGTCAGCTCAGATAAACAGTGAAGGAGAGTACAGCTGCGTCAGCTCGGATACACAGTGAAGGAGCGTACAGCAGCGTCAGCTCGGAGACACAGTGAATGAGAATACAGCAGAGTCAGCTCGGAGGCACAGTGAAGGAGAATACAGCAGAGTCAGCTCGATACACAGTTAAGGAGAGTATGCAGAGTCAGCTCGCATCCAAAGACACGAGAGTACGAGAGAGTCAGCTCGGATATGCAGTGAAGGAGCGTACAGCAGAGTCAGTTCGGATACACAATGAAGGAGAGTACAGCTGAGTCAGCTCGGATACACAGAGAAGCAGCGTACAGCAGAGTCAGCTCAGATAAACAGTGAAGGAGAGTACAGCTGCGTCAGCTCGGATACACAGTGAAGGAGCGTACAGCAGCGTCAGCTCGGATACACAGTGAAGGAGAGCAGAGCAGAGTCAGCTCAGATACACAGAGAAGGAGAGTACAGCAGAGTCAGCTCAGATACACAGTGAAGGAGCGTACAGCAGAGTCAGCTCGGATACACAGAGAAGCAGCGTACAGCAGAGTCAGCTCGGATACACAGTGAAGGAGAGCAGAGCAGAGTCAGCTCGGATAGACACTGAGGTAGAGTACAGCAGAGTATGCTCGCGTACACACTGAGGTAGAGTACAGCAGCGTCAGCTTGGATACAGAGTGAAGAGGCGTACAGCAGAGTCAGCTCGGATACACAGGGAGCGTACACAAGATTCAGCTCGGATACACAGTGAAGGTGAGTACAGCAGAGTCAGCTCGGATACACAGTGAAGGAGAGTACAGCATAGCCAGCTCGGATACACAGTGAACGAGAGTGCAGCAGAGTCAGCTTGGATACATAGTGATGGAGAGTACAGCAGAGTCAGCTCAGATACAGAGTGAAGGAGAGTACAGCAGAGTGAGCTCGGATACTCTTTGAAAGGTGTGTACAGCAAATTCAGCTCGGATACACAGTGATAGAGAATGCAGCAGAATCAGCTCGGATACACAGTCATGGAGAGTGCACAAGAGTCAGCTCGGATACACACTGTAGGAGAGTACAGCAGAGTCAGCTCCGCTACACAGTGAAGGAGAGTACAGCAGAGTCAGCTCGGATACACAGTGAAGGAGAGTACAACAGTGTCAGCTCGGAGACACAGTGAAGGAGAATACAGCAGAGTATGCTCGTGTACACACTGAGGTAGAGTACAGCAGCGTCAGCTTGGATACAGAGTGAAGAGGCGAACAGCAGAGTCAGCTCGGATACACAGGGAGCGTACACCAGATTCAGCTCGGATACACAGTGAAGGTGAGTACAGCAGAGTCAGCTCGGATACACAGTGAAGGAGAGTACAGCATAGCCAGCTCGGATACACAGTGAACGAGAGTACAGCAGAGTCAGCTTGGATACATAGTGATGGAGAGTACAGCAGAGTCAGCTCAGATACAGAGTGAAGGAGAGTACAGCAGAGTGAGCTCGGATACTCTTTGAAAGGTGTGTACAGCAAATTCAGCTCGGATACACAGTGATAGAGAATGCAGCAGAATCAGCTCGGATACACAGTCATGGAGAGTGCACGAGAGTCAGCTCGGATACACACTGTAGGAGAGTACAGCAGAGTCAGCTCCGCTACACAGTGAAGGAGAGTACAGCAGAGTCAGCTCGGATACACAGTGAAGGAGAGTACAACAGTGTCAGCTCGGAGACACAGTGAAGGAGAATACAGCAGAGTCAGCTCGGAGACACAGTGAAGGAGAATATAGCAGAGTCAGCTCAATACACAGTTAAGGAGAGTATGCAGAGTCAGCTCGCATACACAGACACGAGAGTACAGGAGAGTCAGCTCGGATACACAGTGAAGGAGAGTACAGCAGAATCAGCTCCGATACACAGTGTAGGAGAGTACAGCAGAGTCAGCTCGGATACACAGTGAAGGAGAGTACAGCAGAGACAGCTCGGATACACAGTGAGGGAGCATACAGCAGAGTCAGCTCGGATACACAGTGAAGGAGAGTACAGCAGAGTCAGCTCGGATACGCAGTGAAGGAGAGTACAGCAGAGTCAGCTCGGATACACAGTGAAGGATAGTACAGCATAGTCAGCTCGGATACAGAGTGAAGTAGAGTGCAGCAGAGTGAGCTCGGATACAGTTTGAAAGGATTGTACAGCAAATTCAGCTCGTATACACAGTGACGGAGTGTACAGCAGATTCAGCTCGGATACACAGACATGGAGAGTACAGGAGAGTCAGCTCAGATAACAGTGTAGGGGAGTACAGCAGAGTCAGCTCGGATACACAGTGAAGGAGAGTACAGCAGAATCAGCTCGGTTACACAGTGAAGGAAAGTACAGCAGAGTCAGCTCGGATACACAGTGAAGGAGACTACAGCTGAATCAGCTCGGATACACAGTGAAGGAGAGTACAGCAGAGTTAGCTCGGATACACAGTGAAGGAGAGTACAGCAGAATCAGCTCGGATGCACAGTGAAGGAGATTACAGCTGAATCAGCTCCTGGACACAGTGAAGGAGAGTACAGAGAGTCAGCTCGGAGACACAGTGCAGGAGAATACAGCAGAGTCAGCTCGGAGGCACAGTGAAGGAGAGTAAAGCAGAGTCAGCTCGATACACAGTTAAGGAGAGTATGCAGAGTCAGCTCGCATACACAGACACGTGAGTACAGGAGAGTCAGCTCAGATGCACAGTGATGGAGAATACAGCAGAATCAGCTCAGATACACAGACATGGGGAGTGCAGGAGAGTCAGCTCGGATACACAGTGTAGGAGAGTACAGCAGAGTCAGCTCGGATACACAGTGAAGGAGAGTACAGCAGCGTCAGCTCGGATACACAGTGAAGGAGAGTACAGCAGCGTCAGCTCAGATACACAGTGACGGAGAGTACAGCAGAGTCAGCTCGGATACAGAGTGAAGGAGAGTACAGCAGAGTGAGCTCGGATACTCTTTGAAAGGTGTGTACAGCAAATTCAGCTCGGATTCACAGTGACGGAGAATACAGCAGAATCAGTTCGGATACGCGGACATGGAGAGTGCAGGTGAGTCAGCTCGGATACACAGTGAGGGAGCGTACAACAGAGTCAGCTCGGATACACAGTGAAGGAGAGTACAGCAGAATCAGCTCTGATACACATTGTAGGAGAGTACAGCAGAGTCAGCTCGGATACACAGTGAAGGAGAGTACAGCAGAGTCAGCTCGGATACACAGTGAGGGAGCGTACAGCAGAGTCAGCTCGGATACACAGTGAAGGAGATTACAGCAGAGTGAGCTCGGATACTCTTTGAAAGGTGTGTACAGCAAATTCAGCTCGGATACACAGTCACGGAGAATACAACAGAATCAGCTCGGATACACAGACATGGAGAGTGCAGGAGAGTCAGCTCGGATACCCAGTGAGGGAACGTACAGCAGAGTCGGCTCGGATACACAGTGAAGGAGCGTACAGCAGAATCAGCTGTGATACACAGTGAAGGAGAGTACAGCAGAGTCAGCTCGGATACACAGTGAGGGAGTGTACAGCAGAGTCAGCTCGGATGCACAGTGATGGAGAGTACAGCAGAATCAGCTCAGATACACAGTGAAGCAGAGTACAGCAGTGTCAGGTCGGATACACAGTGACGGAGAGTACAGCAGAGTCAGCTCGGATATACAGTGAAGGAGCGTACAGCAGAGTCAGCTCGGATACACAGTGAAGGAGAGCAGAGCAGAGTCAGCTCGGATAGACACTGAGGTAGAGTACAGCAGAGTATGCTCGTGTACACACTGAGTTAGAGTACAGCAGAGTCAGGTTGGATACACAGTGAAGGAGCGTACAGCAGAGTCAGCTCGGATACATAGTGAAGGAGAATACAGCAGAGTCAGCTCGGATACATTTTGAAGGTAGAGTACAGCAGCGTCAGCTTGGATACAGAGTGAAGAGGAGTACAGCAGAGTCAGCTCGGATACACAGGGAGCGTACACAAGATTCAGCTCGGATACACAGTGAAGGTGAGTACAGCAGAGTCAGCTCGGATACACAGTGAAGGAGAGTACAGCATAGCCAGCTCGGATACACAGTGAACGAGAGTGCAGCAGAGTCAGCTTGGATACATAGTGATGGAGAGTACAGCAGAGTCAGCTCAGATACAGAGTGAAGGAGAGTACAGCAGAGTGAGCTCGGATACTCTTTGAAAGGTGTGTACAGCAAATTCAGCTCGGATACACAGTGATAGAGAATGCAGCAGAATCAGCTCGGATACACAGTCATGGAGAGTGCACGAGAGTCAGCTCGGATACACACTGTAGGAGAGTACAGCAGAGTCAGCTCCGCTACACAGTGAAGGAGAGTACAGCAGAGTCAGCTCGGATACACAGTGAAGGACAGTACAACAGTGTCAGCTCGGAGACACAGTGAAGGAGAATACAGCAGAGTCAGCTCGGAGACACAGTGAAGGAGAATATAGCAGAGTCAGCTCAATACACAGTTAAGGAGAGTATGCAGAGTCAGCTCGCATACACAGACACGAGAGTACAGGAGAGTCAGCTCGGATACACAGTGAAGGAGAGTACAGCAGAATCAGCTCCGATACACAGTGTAGGAGAGTACAGCAGAGTCAGCTCGGATACTCTTTGAAAGGTGTGTACAGCAAATTCAGCTCGGATACACAGTGATAGAGAATGCAGCAGAATCAGCTCGGATACACAGTCATGGAGAGTGCACGAGAGTCAGCTCGGATACACACTGTAGGAGAGTACAGCAGAGTCAGCTCCGCTACACAGTGAAGGAGAGTACAGCAGAGTCAGCTCGGATACACAGTGAAGGAGAGTACAACAGTGTCAGCTCGGAGACACAGTGAAGGAGAATACAGCAGAGTCAGCTCGGAGACACAGTGAAGGAGAATATAGCAGAGTCAGCTCAATACACAGTTAAGGAGAGTATGCAGAGTCAGCTCGCATACACAGACACGAGAGTACAGGAGAGTCAGCTCGGATACACAGTGAAGGAGAGTACAGCAGAATCAGCTCCGATACACAGTGTAGGAGAGTACAGCAGAGTCAGCTCGGATACACAGTGAAGGAGAGTACAGCAGAGACAGCTCGGATACACAGTGAGGGAGCGTACAGCAGAGTCAGCTCGGATACACAGTGAAGGAGAGTACAGCAGAGTCAGCTCGGATACGCAGTGAAGGAGAGTACAGCAGAGTCAGCTCGGATACACAGTGAGGGAGCGTACAGCAGAGTCAGCTCGGATACACAGTGAAGGAGAGTACAGCAGAGTCAGCTCGGATACGCAGTGAAGGAGAGTACAGCAGAGTCAGCTCGGATACACAGTGAGGGAGCGTACAGCAGAGTCAGCTCGCATACACAGACACGAGAGTACAGGAGAGTCAGCTCGGATACACAGTGAAGGAGAGTACAGCAGAATCAGCTCCGATACACAGTGTAGGAGAGTACAGCAGAGTCAGCTCGGATACACAGTGAAGGAGAGTACAGCAGAGACAGCTCCTGGACACAGTGAAGGAGAGTACAGAGAGTCAGCTCGGAGACACAGTGCAGGAGAATACAGCAGAGTCAGCTCGGAGGCACAGTGAAGGAGAGTAAAGCAGAGTCAGCTCGATACACAGTTAAGGAGAGTATGCAGAGTCAGCTCGCATACACAGACACGTGAGTACAGGAGAGTCAGCTCAGATGCACAGTGATGGAGAATGCAGCAGAATCAGCTCAGATACACAGACATGGGGAGTGCAGGAGAGTCAGCTCGGATACACAGTGTAGGAGAGTACAGCAGAGTCAGCTCGGATACACAGTGAAGGAGAGTACAGCAGCGTCAGCTCGGATACACAGTGAAGGAGAGTACAGCAGCGTCAGCTCGGATACACAGTGAATGAGAATACAGCAGAGTCAGCTCGGAGGCACAGTGAAGGAGAATACAGCAGAGTCAGCTCGATACACAGTTAAGGAGAGTATGCAGAGTCAGCTCGCATCCAAAGACACGAGAGTACGAGAGAGTCAGCTCGGATATGCAGTGAAGGAGCGTACAGCAGAGTCAGTTCGGATACACAATGAAGGAGAGTACAGCTGAGTCAGCTCGGATACACAGAGAAGCAGCGTACAGCAGAGTCAGCTCAGATAAACAGTGAAGGAGAGTACAGCTGCGTCAGCTCGGATACACAGTGAAGGAGCGTACAGCAGCGTCAGCTCGGATACACAGTGAAGGAGAGCAGAGCAGAGTCAGCTCAGATACACAGAGAAGGAGAGTACAGCAGAGTCAGCTCAGATACACAGTGAAGGAGCGTACAGCAGAGTCAGCTCGGATACACAGAGAAGCAGCGTACAGCAGAGTCAGCTCGGATACACAGTGAAGGAGAGCAGAGCAGAGTCAGCTCGGATAGACACTGAGGTAGAGTACAGCAGAGTATGCTCGCGTACACACTGAGGTAGAGTACAGCAGCGTCAGCTTGGATACAGAGTGAAGAGGCGTACAGCAGAGTCAGCTCGGATACACAGGGAGCGTACACAAGATTCAGCTCGGATACACAGTGAAGGTGAGTACAGCAGAGTCAGCTCGGATACACAGTGAAGGAGAGTACAGCATAGCCAGCTCGGATACACAGTGAACGAGAGTGCAGCAGAGTCAGCTTGGATACATAGTGATGGAGAGTACAGCAGAGTCAGCTCAGATACAGAGTGAAGGAGAGTACAGCAGAGTGAGCTCGGATACTCTTTGAAAGGTGTGTACAGCAAATTCAGCTCGGATACACAGTGATAGAGAATGCAGCAGAATCAGCTCGGATACACAGTCATGGAGAGTGCACAAGAGTCAGCTCGGATACACACTGTAGGAGAGTACAGCAGAGTCAGCTCCGCTACACAGTGAAGGAGAGTACAGCAGAGTCAGCTCGGATACACAGTGAAGGAGAGTACAACAGTGTCAGCTCGGAGACACAGTGAAGGAGAATACAGCAGAGTATGCTCGTGTACACACTGAGGTAGAGTACAGCAGCGTCAGCTTGGATACAGAGTGAAGAGGCGAACAGCAGAGTCAGCTCGGATACACAGGGAGCGTACACCAGATTCAGCTCGGATACACAGTGAAGGTGAGTACAGCAGAGTCAGCTCGGATACACAGTGAAGGAGAGTACAGCATAGCCAGCTCGGATACACAGTGAACGAGAGTACAGCAGAGTCAGCTTGGATACATAGTGATGGAGAGTACAGCAGAGTCAGCTCAGATACAGAGTGAAGGAGAGTACAGCAGAGTGAGCTCGGATACTCTTTGAAAGGTGTGTACAGCAAATTCAGCTCGGATACACAGTGATAGAGAATGCAGCAGAATCAGCTCGGATACACAGTCATGGAGAGTGCACGAGAGTCAGCTCGGATACACACTGTAGGAGAGTACAGCAGAGTCAGCTCCGCTACACAGTGAAGGAGAGTACAGCAGAGTCAGCTCGGATACACAGTGAAGGAGAGTACAACAGTGTCAGCTCGGAGACACAGTGAAGGAGAATACAGCAGAGTCAGCTCGGAGACACAGTGAAGGAGAATATAGCAGAGTCAGCTCAATACACAGTTAAGGAGAGTATGCAGAGTCAGCTCGCATACACAGACACGAGAGTACAGGAGAGTCAGCTCGGATACACAGTGAAGGAGAGTACAGCAGAATCAGCTCCGATACACAGTGTAGGAGAGTACAGCAGAGTCAGCTCGGATACACAGTGAAGGAGAGTACAGCAGAGACAGCTCGGATACACAGTGAGGGAGCATACAGCAGAGTCAGCTCGGATACACAGTGAAGGAGAGTACAGCAGAGTCAGCTCGGATACGCAGTGAAGGAGAGTACAGCAGAGTCAGCTCGGATACACAGTGAAGGATAGTACAGCATAGTCAGCTCGGATACAGAGTGAAGTAGAGTGCAGCAGAGTGAGCTCGGATACAGTTTGAAAGGATTGTACAGCAAATTCAGCTCGTATACACAGTGACGGAGTGTACAGCAGATTCAGCTCGGATACACAGACATGGAGAGTACAGGAGAGTCAGCTCAGATAACAGTGTAGGGGAGTACAGCAGAGTCAGCTCGGATACACAGTGAAGGAGAGTACAGCAGAATCAGCTCGGTTACACAGTGAAGGAAAGTACAGCAGAGTCAGCTCGGATACACAGTGAAGGAGACTACAGCTGAATCAGCTCGGATACACAGTGAAGGAGAGTACAGCAGAGTTAGCTCGGATACACAGTGAAGGAGAGTACAGCAGAATCAGCTCGGATGCACAGTGAAGGAGATTACAGCTGAATCAGCTCCTGGACACAGTGAAGGAGAGTACAGAGAGTCAGCTCGGAGACACAGTGCAGGAGAATACAGCAGAGTCAGCTCGGAGGCACAGTGAAGGAGAGTAAAGCAGAGTCAGCTCGATACACAGTTAAGGAGAGTATGCAGAGTCAGCTCGCATACACAGACACGTGAGTACAGGAGAGTCAGCTCAGATGCACAGTGATGGAGAATACAGCAGAATCAGCTCAGATACACAGACATGGGGAGTGCAGGAGAGTCAGCTCGGATACACAGTGTAGGAGAGTACAGCAGAGTCAGCTCGGATACACAGTGAAGGAGAGTACAGCAGCGTCAGCTCGGATACACAGTGAAGGAGAGTACAGCAGCGTCAGCTCGGATACACAGTGACGGAGAGTACAGCAGAGTCAGCTCGGATACAGAGTGAAGGAGAGTACAGCAGAGTGAGCTCGGATACTCTTTGAAAGGTGTGTACAGCAAATTCAGCTCGGATTCACAGTGACGGAGAATACAGCAGAATCAGTTCGGATACGCGGACATGGAGAGTGCAGGTGAGTCAGCTCGGATACACAGTGAGGGAGCGTACAACAGAGTCAGCTCGGATACACAGTGAAGGAGAGTACAGCAGAATCAGCTCTGATACACATTGTAGGAGAGTACAGCAGAGTCAGCTCGGATACACAGTGAAGGAGAGTACAGCAGAGTCAGCTCGGATACACAGTGAGGGAGCGTACAGCAGAGTCAGCTCGGATACACAGTGAAGGAGATTACAGCAGAGTGAGCTCGGATACTCTTTGAAAGGTGTGTACAGCAAATTCAGCTCGGATACACAGTCACGGAGAATACAACAGAATCAGCTCGGATACACAGACATGGAGAGTGCAGGAGAGTCAGCTCGGATACCCAGTGAGGGAACGTACAGCAGAGTCGGCTCGGATACACAGTGAAGGAGCGTACAGCAGAATCAGCTGTGATACACAGTGAAGGAGAGTACAGCAGAGTCAGCTCGGATACACAGTGAGGGAGTGTACAGCAGAGTCAGCTCGGATGCACAGTGATGGAGAGTACAGCAGAATCAGCTCAGATACACAGTGAAGCAGAGTACAGCAGTGTCAGGTCGGATACACAGTGACGGAGAGTACAGCAGAGTCAGCTCGGATATACAGTGAAGGAGCGTACAGCAGAGTCAGCTCGGATACACAGTGAAGGAGAGCAGAGCAGAGTCAGCTCGGATAGACACTGAGGTAGAGTACAGCAGAGTATGCTCGTGTACACACTGAGTTAGAGTACAGCAGAGTCAGGTTGGATACACAGTGAAGGAGCGTACAGCAGAGTCAGCTCGGATACATAGTGAAGGAGAATACAGCAGAGTCAGCTCGGATACATTTTGAAGGTAGAGTACAGCAGCGTCAGCTTGGATACAGAGTGAAGAGGAGTACAGCAGAGTCAGCTCGGATACACAGGGAGCGTACACAAGATTCAGCTCGGATACACAGTGAAGGTGAGTACAGCAGAGTCAGCTCGGATACACAGTGAAGGAGAGTACAGCATAGCCAGCTCGGATACACAGTGAACGAGAGTGCAGCAGAGTCAGCTTGGATACATAGTGATGGAGAGTACAGCAGAGTCAGCTCAGATACAGAGTGAAGGAGAGTACAGCAGAGTGAGCTCGGATACTCTTTGAAAGGTGTGTACAGCAAATTCAGCTCGGATACACAGTGATAGAGAATGCAGCAGAATCAGCTCGGATACACAGTCATGGAGAGTGCACGAGAGTCAGCTCGGATACACACTGTAGGAGAGTACAGCAGAGTCAGCTCCGCTACACAGTGAAGGAGAGTACAGCAGAGTCAGCTCGGATACACAGTGAAGGACAGTACAACAGTGTCAGCTCGGAGACACAGTGAAGGAGAATACAGCAGAGTCAGCTCGGAGACACAGTGAAGGAGAATATAGCAGAGTCAGCTCAATACACAGTTAAGGAGAGTATGCAGAGTCAGCTCGCATACACAGACACGAGAGTACAGGAGAGTCAGCTCGGATACACAGTGAAGGAGAGTACAGCAGAATCAGCTCCGATACACAGTGTAGGAGAGTACAGCAGAGTCAGCTCGGATACTCTTTGAAAGGTGTGTACAGCAAATTCAGCTCGGATACACAGTGATAGAGAATGCAGCAGAATCAGCTCGGATACACAGTCATGGAGAGTGCACGAGAGTCAGCTCGGATACACACTGTAGGAGAGTACAGCAGAGTCAGCTCCGCTACACAGTGAAGGAGAGTACAGCAGAGTCAGCTCGGATACACAGTGAAGGAGAGTACAACAGTGTCAGCTCGGAGACACAGTGAAGGAGAATACAGCAGAGTCAGCTCGGAGACACAGTGAAGGAGAATATAGCAGAGTCAGCTCAATACACAGTTAAGGAGAGTATGCAGAGTCAGCTCGCATACACAGACACGAGAGTACAGGAGAGTCAGCTCGGATACACAGTGAAGGAGAGTACAGCAGAATCAGCTCCGATACACAGTGTAGGAGAGTACAGCAGAGTCAGCTCGGATACACAGTGAAGGAGAGTACAGCAGAGACAGCTCGGATACACAGTGAGGGAGCGTACAGCAGAGTCAGCTCGGATACACAGTGAAGGAGAGTACAGCAGAGTCAGCTCGGATACGCAGTGAAGGAGAGTACAGCAGAGTCAGCTCGGATACACAGTGAGGGAGCGTACAGCAGAGTCAGCTCGGATACACAGTGAAGGAGAGTACAGCAGAGTCAGCTCGGATACGCAGTGAAGGAGAGTACAGCAGAGTCAGCTCGGATACACAGTGAGGGAGCGTACAGCAGAGTCAGCTCGCATACACAGACACGAGAGTACAGGAGAGTCAGCTCGGATACACAGTGAAGGAGAGTACAGCAGAATCAGCTCCGATACACAGTGTAGGAGAGTACAGCAGAGTCAGCTCGGATACACAGTGAAGGAGAGTACAGCAGAGACAGCTCCTGGACACAGTGAAGGAGAGTACAGAGAGTCAGCTCGGAGACACAGTGCAGGAGAATACAGCAGAGTCAGCTCGGAGGCACAGTGAAGGAGAGTAAAGCAGAGTCAGCTCGATACACAGTTAAGGAGAGTATGCAGAGTCAGCTCGCATACACAGACACGTGAGTACAGGAGAGTCAGCTCAGATGCACAGTGATGGAGAATGCAGCAGAATCAGCTCAGATACACAGACATGGGGAGTGCAGGAGAGTCAGCTCGGATACACAGTGTAGGAGAGTACAGCAGAGTCAGCTCGGATACACAGTGAAGGAGAGTACAGCAGCGTCAGCTCGGATACACAGTGAAGGAGAGTACAGCAGCGTCAGCTCGGATACACAGTGAATGAGAATACAGCAGAGTCAGCTCGGAGGCACAGTGAAGGAGAATACAGCAGAGTCAGCTCGATACACAGTTAAGGAGAGTATGCAGAGTCAGCTCGCATCCAAAGACACGAGAGTACGAGAGAGTCAGCTCGGATATGCAGTGAAGGAGCGTACAGCAGAGTCAGTTCGGATACACAATGAAGGAGAGTACAGCTGAGTCAGCTCGGATACACAGAGAAGCAGCGTACAGCAGAGTCAGCTCAGATAAACAGTGAAGGAGAGTACAGCTGCGTCAGCTCGGATACACAGTGAAGGAGCGTACAGCAGCGTCAGCTCGGATACACAGTGAAGGAGAGCAGAGCAGAGTCAGCTCAGATACACAGAGAAGGAGAGTACAGCAGAGTCAGCTCAGATACACAGTGAAGGAGCGTACAGCAGAGTCAGCTCGGATACACAGAGAAGCAGCGTACAGCAGAGTCAGCTCGGATACACAGTGAAGGAGAGCAGAGCAGAGTCAGCTCGGATAGACACTGAGGTAGAGTACAGCAGAGTATGCTCGCGTACACACTGAGGTAGAGTACAGCAGCGTCAGCTTGGATACAGAGTGAAGAGGCGTACAGCAGAGTCAGCTCGGATACACAGGGAGCGTACACAAGATTCAGCTCGGATACACAGTGAAGGTGAGTACAGCAGAGTCAGCTCGGATACACAGTGAAGGAGAGTACAGCATAGCCAGCTCGGATACACAGTGAACGAGAGTGCAGCAGAGTCAGCTTGGATACATAGTGATGGAGAGTACAGCAGAGTCAGCTCAGATACAGAGTGAAGGAGAGTACAGCAGAGTGAGCTCGGATACTCTTTGAAAGGTGTGTACAGCAAATTCAGCTCGGATACACAGTGATAGAGAATGCAGCAGAATCAGCTCGGATACACAGTCATGGAGAGTGCACAAGAGTCAGCTCGGATACACACTGTAGGAGAGTACAGCAGAGTCAGCTCCGCTACACAGTGAAGGAGAGTACAGCAGAGTCAGCTCGGATACACAGTGAAGGAGAGTACAACAGTGTCAGCTCGGAGACACAGTGAAGGAGAATACAGCAGAGTATGCTCGTGTACACACTGAGGTAGAGTACAGCAGCGTCAGCTTGGATACAGAGTGAAGAGGCGAACAGCAGAGTCAGCTCGGATACACAGGGAGCGTACACCAGATTCAGCTCGGATACACAGTGAAGGTGAGTACAGCAGAGTCAGCTCGGATACACAGTGAAGGAGAGTACAGCATAGCCAGCTCGGATACACAGTGAACGAGAGTACAGCAGAGTCAGCTTGGATACATAGTGATGGAGAGTACAGCAGAGTCAGCTCAGATACAGAGTGAAGGAGAGTACAGCAGAGTGAGCTCGGATACTCTTTGAAAGGTGTGTACAGCAAATTCAGCTCGGATACACAGTGATAGAGAATGCAGCAGAATCAGCTCGGATACACAGTCATGGAGAGTGCACGAGAGTCAGCTCGGATACACACTGTAGGAGAGTACAGCAGAGTCAGCTCCGCTACACAGTGAAGGAGAGTACAGCAGAGTCAGCTCGGATACACAGTGAAGGAGAGTACAACAGTGTCAGCTCGGAGACACAGTGAAGGAGAATACAGCAGAGTCAGCTCGGAGACACAGTGAAGGAGAATATAGCAGAGTCAGCTCAATACACAGTTAAGGAGAGTATGCAGAGTCAGCTCGCATACACAGACACGAGAGTACAGGAGAGTCAGCTCGGATACACAGTGAAGGAGAGTACAGCAGAATCAGCTCCGATACACAGTGTAGGAGAGTACAGCAGAGTCAGCTCGGATACACAGTGAAGGAGAGTACAGCAGAGACAGCTCGGATACACAGTGAGGGAGCATACAGCAGAGTCAGCTCGGATACACAGTGAAGGAGAGTACAGCAGAGTCAGCTCGGATACGCAGTGAAGGAGAGTACAGCAGAGTCAGCTCGGATACACAGTGAAGGATAGTACAGCATAGTCAGCTCGGATACAGAGTGAAGTAGAGTGCAGCAGAGTGAGCTCGGATACAGTTTGAAAGGATTGTACAGCAAATTCAGCTCGTATACACAGTGACGGAGTGTACAGCAGATTCAGCTCGGATACACAGACATGGAGAGTACAGGAGAGTCAGCTCAGATAACAGTGTAGGGGAGTACAGCAGAGTCAGCTCGGATACACAGTGAAGGAGAGTACAGCAGAATCAGCTCGGTTACACAGTGAAGGAAAGTACAGCAGAGTCAGCTCGGATACACAGTGAAGGAGACTACAGCTGAATCAGCTCGGATACACAGTGAAGGAGAGTACAGCAGAGTTAGCTCGGATACACAGTGAAGGAGAGTACAGCAGAATCAGCTCGGATGCACAGTGAAGGAGATTACAGCTGAATCAGCTCCTGGACACAGTGAAGGAGAGTACAGAGAGTCAGCTCGGAGACACAGTGCAGGAGAATACAGCAGAGTCAGCTCGGAGGCACAGTGAAGGAGAGTAAAGCAGAGTCAGCTCGATACACAGTTAAGGAGAGTATGCAGAGTCAGCTCGCATACACAGACACGTGAGTACAGGAGAGTCAGCTCAGATGCACAGTGATGGAGAATACAGCAGAATCAGCTCAGATACACAGACATGGGGAGTGCAGGAGAGTCAGCTCGGATACACAGTGTAGGAGAGTACAGCAGAGTCAGCTCGGATACACAGTGAAGGAGAGTACAGCAGCGTCAGCTCGGATACACAGTGAAGGAGAGTACAGCAGCGTCAGCTCGGATACACAGTGACGGAGAGTACAGCAGAGTCAGCTCGGATACAGAGTGAAGGAGAGTACAGCAGAGTGAGCTCGGATACTCTTTGAAAGGTGTGTACAGCAAATTCAGCTCGGATTCACAGTGACGGAGAATACAGCAGAATCAGTTCGGATACGCGGACATGGAGAGTGCAGGTGAGTCAGCTCGGATACACAGTGAGGGAGCGTACAACAGAGTCAGCTCGGATACACAGTGAAGGAGAGTACAGCAGAATCAGCTCTGATACACATTGTAGGAGAGTACAGCAGAGTCAGCTCGGATACACAGTGAAGGAGAGTACAGCAGAGTCAGCTCGGATACACAGTGAGGGAGCGTACAGCAGAGTCAGCTCGGATACACAGTGAAGGAGATTACAGCAGAGTGAGCTCGGATACTCTTTGAAAGGTGTGTACAGCAAATTCAGCTCGGATACACAGTCACGGAGAATACAACAGAATCAGCTCGGATACACAGACATGGAGAGTGCAGGAGAGTCAGCTCGGATACCCAGTGAGGGAACGTACAGCAGAGTCGGCTCGGATACACAGTGAAGGAGCGTACAGCAGAATCAGCTGTGATACACAGTGAAGGAGAGTACAGCAGAGTCAGCTCGGATACACAGTGAGGGAGTGTACAGCAGAGTCAGCTCGGATGCACAGTGATGGAGAGTACAGCAGAATCAGCTCAGATACACAGTGAAGCAGAGTACAGCAGTGTCAGGTCGGATACACAGTGACGGAGAGTACAGCAGAGTCAGCTCGGATATACAGTGAAGGAGCGTACAGCAGAGTCAGCTCGGATACACAGTGAAGGAGAGCAGAGCAGAGTCAGCTCGGATAGACACTGAGGTAGAGTACAGCAGAGTATGCTCGTGTACACACTGAGTTAGAGTACAGCAGAGTCAGGTTGGATACACAGTGAAGGAGCGTACAGCAGAGTCAGCTCGGATACATAGTGAAGGAGAATACAGCAGAGTCAGCTCGGATACATTTTGAAGGTAGAGTACAGCAGCGTCAGCTTGGATACAGAGTGAAGAGGAGTACAGCAGAGTCAGCTCGGATACACAGGGAGCGTACACAAGATTCAGCTCGGATACACAGTGAAGGTGAGTACAGCAGAGTCAGCTCGGATACACAGTGAAGGAGAGTACAGCATAGCCAGCTCGGATACACAGTGAACGAGAGTGCAGCAGAGTCAGCTTGGATACATAGTGATGGAGAGTACAGCAGAGTCAGCTCAGATACAGAGTGAAGGAGAGTACAGCAGAGTGAGCTCGGATACTCTTTGAAAGGTGTGTACAGCAAATTCAGCTCGGATACACAGTGATAGAGAATGCAGCAGAATCAGCTCGGATACACAGTCATGGAGAGTGCACGAGAGTCAGCTCGGATACACACTGTAGGAGAGTACAGCAGAGTCAGCTCCGCTACACAGTGAAGGAGAGTACAGCAGAGTCAGCTCGGATACACAGTGAAGGACAGTACAACAGTGTCAGCTCGGAGACACAGTGAAGGAGAATACAGCAGAGTCAGCTCGGAGACACAGTGAAGGAGAATATAGCAGAGTCAGCTCAATACACAGTTAAGGAGAGTATGCAGAGTCAGCTCGCATACACAGACACGAGAGTACAGGAGAGTCAGCTCGGATACACAGTGAAGGAGAGTACAGCAGAATCAGCTCCGATACACAGTGTAGGAGAGTACAGCAGAGTCAGCTCGGATACTCTTTGAAAGGTGTGTACAGCAAATTCAGCTCGGATACACAGTGATAGAGAATGCAGCAGAATCAGCTCGGATACACAGTCATGGAGAGTGCACGAGAGTCAGCTCGGATACACACTGTAGGAGAGTACAGCAGAGTCAGCTCCGCTACACAGTGAAGGAGAGTACAGCAGAGTCAGCTCGGATACACAGTGAAGGAGAGTACAACAGTGTCAGCTCGGAGACACAGTGAAGGAGAATACAGCAGAGTCAGCTCGGAGACACAGTGAAGGAGAATATAGCAGAGTCAGCTCAATACACAGTTAAGGAGAGTATGCAGAGTCAGCTCGCATACACAGACACGAGAGTACAGGAGAGTCAGCTCGGATACACAGTGAAGGAGAGTACAGCAGAATCAGCTCCGATACACAGTGTAGGAGAGTACAGCAGAGTCAGCTCGGATACACAGTGAAGGAGAGTACAGCAGAGACAGCTCGGATACACAGTGAGGGAGCGTACAGCAGAGTCAGCTCGGATACACAGTGAAGGAGAGTACAGCAGAGTCAGCTCGGATACGCAGTGAAGGAGAGTACAGCAGAGTCAGCTCGGATACACAGTGAGGGAGCGTACAGCAGAGTCAGCTCGGATACACAGTGAAGGAGAGTACAGCAGAGTCAGCTCGGATACGCAGTGAAGGAGAGTACAGCAGAGTCAGCTCGGATACACAGTGAGGGAGCGTACAGCAGAGTCAGCTCGCATACACAGACACGAGAGTACAGGAGAGTCAGCTCGGATACACAGTGAAGGAGAGTACAGCAGAATCAGCTCCGATACACAGTGTAGGAGAGTACAGCAGAGTCAGCTCGGATACACAGTGAAGGAGAGTACAGCAGAGACAGCTCCTGGACACAGTGAAGGAGAGTACAGAGAGTCAGCTCGGAGACACAGTGCAGGAGAATACAGCAGAGTCAGCTCGGAGGCACAGTGAAGGAGAGTAAAGCAGAGTCAGCTCGATACACAGTTAAGGAGAGTATGCAGAGTCATCTCGCATACACAGACACGTGAGTACAGGAGAGTCAGCTCAGATGCACAGTGATGGAGAATGCAGCAGAATCAGCTCAGATACACAGACATGGGGAGTGCAGGAGAGTCAGCTCGGATACACAGTGTAGGAGAGTACAGCAGAGTCAGCTCGGATACACAGTGAAGGAGAGTACAGCAGCGTCAGCTCGGATACACAGTGAAGGAGAGTACAGCAGCGTCAGCTCGGATACACAGTGACGGAGAGTACAGCAGAGTCAGCTCGGATACAGAGTGAAGGAGAGTACAGCAGAGTGAGCTCGGATACTCTTTGAAAGGTGTGTACAGCAAATTCAGCTCGGATTCACAGTGACGGAGAATACAGCAGAATCAGTTCGGATACGCGGACATGGAGAGTGCAGGAGAATCAGCTCGGATACACAGTGAGGGAGCGTACAACAGAGTCAGCTCGGATACACAGTGAAGGAGAGTACAGCAGAATCAGCTCTGATACACATTGTAGGAGAGTACAGCAGAGTCAGCTCGGATACACAGTGAAGGAGAGTACAGCAGAGTCAGCTCGGATACACAGTGAGGGAGCGTACAGCAGAGTCAGCTCGGATACACAGTGAAGGAGATTACAGCAGAGTGAGCTCGGATACTCTTTGAAAGGTGTGTACAGCAAATTCAGCTCGGATACACAGTCACGGAGAATACAGCAGAATCAGCTCGGATACACAGACATGGAGAGTGCAGGAGAGTCAGCTCGGATACACAGTGAAGGAGTGTACAGCAGCCTCAGCTCGGATACACAGTGAAGGAGAGCAGAGCAGAGTCAGCTCAGATACACAGAGAAGGAGAGTACAGCAGAGTCAGCTCGGATACACAGTGAAGGAGCGTACAGCAGAGTCAGCTCGGATACACAGTGCAGGAGAGTACAGCAGTGACATCTCGCACACACAGTGAAGGAGACTACAGCAGAGTCAGCTCGGACACACAGTGAAGGAGACTACAGCAGAGTCAGCTCGGATACACAGTGAAGGAGAATACAGCAGAGTCAGCTCGTATACACAGTGAAGGAGAGTACACCAGAGTCAGCTCGGATACAGCGTGAAGGAGAGTACAGCAGAGTCAGCTCGTGTACACAGTGAAGGAGAGTACACCAGAGTCAGCTCGGATACAGCGTGAAGGAGAGTACAGCAGAGTCAGCTCGGATACACAGTGAAGGAGAGTACAGCAGTCACAGCTCGGATACACAGTGAAGGAGATTACAGAAGAGTCAGCTCGGATACACAGTGAAAGAGATTACAGCAGACTCAGCTCGAATGCACAGTGAAAGAGAATACAGCAGAGTCAGCTCGGATACACAGTGAAGGAGATTAAAGCAGAGTCAGCTCGGATACACAGTGAAGGAGATTACAGCAGAGTGAGCTCGGATACACAGTGAAGGAAAGTGCAGCAGATTAAGCTCGGATACACAGTGAAGGAGATTAAAGCAGAGTCCACTCGGATAGACAGTGAAGGAGAGTACAGCAGTGTCAGCTCGAATACACAGTGAAGGAGATTACAGCAGAGTCAGCTCTGATACTCAGTGAGTGGGAGTACAGCAGATTCAGCTCAGATACAAATTGAGGGAGCTTAGAGCAGAGTGCGCTCAGATATCCAGTGAAGGAGCGTGCAGCAGAGTGAGCTCGGATACAAAGTGAAGGAGGGTACAGCAGAATCAGCTCTGATACACAGTGAAGGAGAGTACAGCAGAGTCAGCTCGGATACACTGTGAAGGAGAGTACAGCAGTGTCAGCTCGGATACACAGTGAAGGAGAGTACAGCAGAGTCAGCTCGGATACACAGTGAAGGAGCGTAGAGCAGAGTGAGCTCCGATACACAGTGAAGGAGAGTACAGCAACGTGAGCTCGGATACACAGTGAAAGAGAGTTCAGCATTGTCAGCTCGGATACACAATGAAGGAGACTACAGCAGAGTCAGCTCGGATACACAGTGAAGGAGATTAAAGCAGAGTCAGCTCTGATACACAGTGAAGGAGAGTACAGCAGAGTCAGCTCGGATACACAGTGAGGGAGCGTAGAGCAGAGTGAGCTCGGATACACAGTGAAGGAGAGTACAGCAGAGTCAGCTCGGATGCACGGTGAAGGAGATTACAGCAGAGTCAACTCGGATACACAGTGAAGGAGAGTATAGCAGCGTCAGCTCGGATACACATTGAGGGAGCGTACAGCAGAGTCTGCTCGGATACACAGTGAAGGAGAGTGCAGCAGAGTCAGCTCGGATAATAAGTGAAAGAGAGTACAGGAGGTTCAGCACGGATACACAGTGAAAGAGATTACAGCAGAGTCAGCTCGGATACACAGTGAAGGAGGTTACAGCAGACTCAGCTCGAATGCACAGTGAAAGAGATTACAGCAGTGTCAGCTCGGATACACAGTGAAGGAGATTACAGCAGAATCAGCTCGAATGCACAGTGAAAGAGATTACAGCAGAGTCAGCTCGGATACACAGTGAAGGAGATTACAGCAGAGTGAGCTCGGATACACAGTGAAGGAAAGTGCAGCAGATTAAGCTCGGATACACAGTGAAGGAGATTAAAGCAGAGTCCACTCGGATAAACAGTGAAGGAGAGTACAGCAGTGTCAGCTCGGATACTCAGTCAGGGAGCGTACACCAGAGTCAGCTCGGATACACAGTGAAGGAGAGTACAGCAGTGTCAGCTCGGATACACAGTGAAGGAGATTACAGCAGAGTCAGCTCTGATACTCAGTGAGTGGGAGTACAGCAGATTCAGCTCAGATACAAATTGAGGGAGCTTAGAGCAGAGTCCGCTCAGATATCCAGTGAAGGAGCGTGCAGCAGAGTGAGCTCGGATACAAAGTGAAGGAGAGTACAGCAGAATCAGCTCTGATACACAGTGAAGGAGAGTACAGCAGAGTCAGCTCGGATACACTGTGAAGGAGAGTACAGCAGAGTCAGCTCTGATACACAGTGAATGAGAGTACAGCAGAGTCAGCTCAGATACACAGTGAGGGAGAGTAGAGCAGAATCAGTTCGGATACACTGTGAAGGAGAGTACAGCAGAGTCAGGTCTGATGCACAGTTAATGAGAGTACAGCAGATTCAGCTCAGATACACAGTGAGGGAGCGTAGAGCAGAGTCAGCTCGGATAAACAGTGCAGGAGCGGACAGCAGAGTCAGCTCTGATACACAGTGAAGGAGCGTACAGCAGAGTCTGCTCGGATACACAGTGAAGGAGAGTGCAGCAGAGTCAGCTCGGATAATAAGTGAAAGAGAGTACAGGAGGTTCAGCACGGATACACAGTGAAAGAGATTACAGCAGAGTCAGCTCGGATACACAGTGAAGGAGATTACAGCAGACTCAGCTCGAATGCACAGTGAAAGAGATTACAGCAGAGTCAGCTCGGATACACAGTGAAGGAGATTACAGCAGACTCAGCTCGAATGCACAGTGAAAGAGATTACAGCAGAGTCAGCTCCGATACACAGTGAAGGAGAGTACAACAGTGTCAGCTCGGAGACGCAGTGAAGGAGAATACAGCAGAGTCAGCTCAGAGACACAGTGAAGGAGAATATAGCAGAGTCAGCTCAATACACAGTTAAGGAGAGTATGCAGAGTCAGCTCGCATACACAGACACGAGAGTACAGGAGAGTCAGCTCGGATACACAGTGAAGGAGAGTACAGCAGTGTCAGCTCGGATACACAGTGAAGGAGAGTACAGCAGAGTCAGCTCGGATACTCTTTGAAAGGTGTGTACAGCAAATTCAGCTCGGATGCACAGTGATGGAGAATACAGCAGAATCAGCTCGGATACACAGACATGGAGAGTACAGGAGAGTCAGCTCGGATACACAGTGTAGGAGAGTACAGCAGAGTCAGCTCGGATACAGAGTGAAGGAGAGTACAGCAGAGTCAGCTCGGACACACAGTGAAGGAGCGTACAGCAGCGTCAGCTCAGATACACAGTGAAGGAGGGCAGAGCAGATTCATCTCAGATACACAGTGAAGGAAATTACAGCAGAGTCAGCTTGGATACCATAGTGAAGGAGAGTACAGCAGTGTCAGCTCGGAGACACAGTGAATGAGAATACAGCAGAGTCAGCTCGGAGGCACAGTGAAGGAGAATACAGCAGAGTCAGCTCGATACACAGTTAAGGAGAGTATGCAGAGTCAGCTCGCATCCAAAGACACGAGAGTACGGGAGAGTCAGCTCGGATATGCAGTGAAGGAGCGTACAGCAGAGTCAGTTCGGATACACAATGAAGGAGAGTACAGCTGAGTCAGCTCGGATACACAGAGAAGCAGCGTACAGCAGAGTCAGCTCAGATAAACAGTGAAGGAGAGTACAGCTGCGTCAGCTCGGATACACAGTGAAGGAGCGTACAGCAGCGTCAGCTCGGATACACAGTGAAGGAGAGCAGAGCAGAGTCAGCTCAGATACACAGAGAAGGAGAGTACAGCAGAGTCAGCTCAGATACACAGTGAAGGAGCGTACAGCAGAGTCAGCTCGGATACACAGAGAAGCAGCGTACAGCAGAGTCAGCTCGGATACACAGTGAAGGAGAGCAGAGCAGAGTCAGCTCGGATAGACACTGAGGTAGAGTACAGCAGAGTATGCTCGTGTACACACTGAGGTAGAGTACAGCAGCGTCAGCTTGGATACAGAGTGAAGAGGCGTACAGCAGAGTCAGCTCGGATACACAGGGAGCGTACACAAGATTCAGCTCGGATACACAGTGAAGGTGAGTACAGCAGAGTCAGCTCGGATACACAGTGAAGGAGAGTACAGCATAGCCAGCTCGGATACACAGTGAACGAGAGTGCAGCAGAGTCAGCTTGGATACATAGTGATGGAGAGTACAGCAGAGTCAGCTCAGATACAGAGGGAGCGTACACCAGATTCTGCTCGGATACACAGTGAAAGTGAGTACAGCAGAGTCAGCTCGGATACACAGTGAAGGAGTGTACAGCATAGCCAGCTCGGATACACAGTGAACGAGAGCACAGCAGAGTCAGCTCGGATACAGAGTGAAGGAGAGTACAGCAGAGGGAGCTCGGATACTCTTTGAAAGGTGTGTACAGCAAATTCAGCTCGGATACACAGTGATGGAGAATACAGCAGAATCTGCTCGGATACACAGACATGGAGAGTACAGCAGAATCAGCTCGGATACACAGTGAAGGAGAGTACAGCAGAGTCAGCTGCGCTACACAGTGAAGGAGAGTACAGCAGAGTCAGCTCGGATACGCAGTGAAGGAGAATACAGCAGTGTCAGCTCCGATACACAGTGAAGGAGAGTACAACAGTGTCAGCTCGGAGACACAGTGAAGGAGAATACAGCAGAGTCAGCTCGGAGACACAGTGAAGGAGAATATAGCAGAGTCAGCTCAATACACAGTTAAGGAGAGTATGCAGAGTCAGCTCGCATACACATACACGAGAGTACAGGAGAGTCAGCTCAGATACACAGTGAAGGAGAGTACAGCAGAGTCAGCTCGGATACACAGTGAAGGAGAGTACAGCAGAGAGAGCTCGGATACTCTTTGAAAGGTGTGTACAGCAAATTCTGCTCAGATGCACAGTGACGGAGAATACAGCAGAATCAGCTCGGATACACAGACATGGAGAGTGCAGGTGAGTCAGTCGGATACACGGTGAAGGAGTGTACAGCAGAATCAGCTCGGATACACAGTGAAGGATAGTTCAGCAGAATCAGCTCTGATACACAGTGAAGAGGCGTACAGCAGAGTCAGCTCAGATAAACAGTGAAGGAGAGTACAGCTGCGTCAGCTCGGATACACAGTGAAGGAGCGTACAGCAGCGTCAGCTCGGAGACACAGTGAATGAGAATACAGCAGAGTCAGCTCGGAGGCACAGTGAAGGAGAATACAGCAGAGTCAGCTCGATACACAGTTAAGGAGAGTATGCAGAGTCAGCTCGCATCCAAAGACACGAGAGTACGGGAGAGTCAGCTCGGATATGCAGTGAAGGAGCGTACAGCAGAGTCAGTTCGGATACACAATGAAGGAGAGTACAGCTGAGTCAGCTCGGATACACAGAGAAGCAGCGTACAGCAGAGTCAGCTCAGATAAACAGTGAAGGAGAGTACAGCTGCGTCAGCTCGGATACACAGTGAAGGAGCGTACAGCAGCGTCAGCTCGGATACACAGTGAAGGAGAGCAGAGCAGAGTCAGCTCAGATACACAGAGAAGGAGAGTACAGCAGAGTCAGCTCAGATACACAGTGAAGGAGCGTACAGCAGAGTCAGCTCGGATACACAGAGAAGCAGCGTACAGCAGAGTCAGCTCGGATACACAGTGAAGGAGAGCAGAGCAGAGTCAGCTCGGATAGACACTGAGGTAGAGTACAGCAGAGTATGCTCGTGTACACACTGAGGTAGAGTACAGCAGCGTCAGCTTGGATACAGAGTGAAGAGGCGTACAGCAGAGTCAGCTCGGATACACAGGGAGCGTACACAAGATTCAGCTCGGATACACAGTGAAGGTGAGTACAGCAGAGTCAGCTCGGATACACAGTGAAGGAGAGTACAGCATAGCCAGCTCGGATACACAGTGAACGAGAGTGCAGCAGAGTCAGCTTGGATACATAGTGATGGAGAGTACAGCAGAGTCAGCTCAGATACAGAGTGAAGGAGAGTACAGCAGAGTGAGCTCGGATACTCTTTGAAAGGTGTGTACAGCAAATTCAGCTCGGATACACAGTGATAGAGAATGCAGCAGAATCAGCTCGGATACACAGTCATGGAGAGTGCACAAGAGTCAGCTCGGATACACACTGTAGGAGAGTACAGCAGAGTCAGCTCCGCTACACAGTGAAGGAGAGTACAGCAGAGTCAGCTCGGATACACAGTGAAGGAGAGTACAACAGTGTCAGCTCGGAGACACAGTGAAGGAGAATACAGCAGAGTATGCTCGTGTACACACTGAGGTAGAGTACAGCAGCGTCAGCTTGGATACAGAGTGAAGAGGCGTACAGCAGAGTCAGCTCGGATACACAGGGAGCGTACACCAGATTCAGCTCGGATACACAGTGAAGGTGAGTACAGCAGAGTCAGCTCGGATACACAGTGAAGGAGAGTACAGCATAGCCAGCTCGGATACACAGTGAACGAGAGTACAGCAGAGTCAGCTTGGATACATAGTGATGGAGAGTACAGCAGAGTCAGCTCAGATACAGAGTGAAGGAGAGTACAGCAGAGTGAGCTCGGATACTCTTTGAAAGGTGTGTACAGCAAATTCAGCTCGGATACACAGTGATAGAGAATGCAGCAGAATCAGCTCGGATACACAGTCATGGAGAGTGCACGAGAGTCAGCTCGGATACACACTGTAGGAGAGTACAGCAGAGTCAGCTCCGCTACACAGTGAAGGAGAGTACAGCAGAGTCAGCTCGGATACACAGTGAAGGAGAGTACAACAGTGTCAGCTCGGAGACACAGTGAAGGAGAATACAGCAGAGTCAGCTCGGAGACACAGTGAAGGAGAATATAGCAGAGTCAGCTCAATACACAGTTAAGGAGAGTATGCAGAGTCAGCTCGCATACACAGACATGAGAGTACAGGAGAGTCAGCTCGGATACACAGTGAAGGAGAGTACAGCAGAATCAGCTCCGATACACAGTGTAGGAGAGTACAGCAGAGTCAGCTCGGATACTCTTTGAAAGGTGTGTACAGCAAATTCAGCTCGGATACACAGTGATAGAGAATGCAGCAGAATCAGCTCGGATACACAGTCATGGAGAGTGCACGAGAGTCAGCTCGGATACACACTGTAGGAGAGTACAGCAGAGTCAGCTCCGCTACACAGTGAAGGAGAGTACAGCAGAATCAGCTCCGATACACAGTGTAGGAGAGTACAGCAGAGTCAGCTCGGATACACAGTGAAGGAGAGTACAGCAGAGACAGCTCGGATACACAGTGAGGGAGCGTACAGCAGAGTCAGCTCGGATACACAGTGAAGGAGAGTACAGCAGAGTCAGCTCGGATACGCAGTGAAGGAGAGTACAGCAGAGTCAGCTCGGATACACAGTGAGGGAGCGTACAGCAGAGTCAGCTCGGATACACAGTGAAGGAGAGTACAGCAGAGTCAGCTCGGATACGCAGTGAAGGAGAGTACAGCAGAGTCAGCTCGGATACACAGTGAGGGAGCGTACAGCAGAGTCAGCTCGCATACACAGACACGAGAGTACAGGAGAGTCAGCTCGGATACACAGTGAAGGAGAGTACAGCAGAATCAGCTCCGATACACAGTGTAGGAGAGTACAGCAGAGTCAGCTCGGATACACAGTGAAGGAGAGTACAGCAGAGACAGCTCCTGGACACAGTGAAGGAGAGTACAGAGAGTCAGCTCGGAGACACAGTGCAGGAGAATACAGCAGAGTCAGCTCGGAGGCACAGTGAAGGAGAGTAAAGCAGAGTCAGCTCGATACACAGTTAAGGAGAGTATGCAGAGTCAGCTCGCATACACAGACACGTGAGTACAGGAGAGTCAGCTCAGATGCACAGTGATGGAGAATACAGCAGAATCAGCTCAGATACACAGACATGGGGAGTGCAGGAGAGTCAGCTCGGATACACAGTGTAGGAGAGTACAGCAGAGTCAGCTCGGATACACAGTGAAGGAGAGTACAGCAGCGTCAGCTCGGATACACAGTGAAGGAGAGTACAGCAGCGTCAGCTCGGATACACAGTGACGGAGAGTACAGCAGAGTCAGCTCGGATACAGAGTGAAGGAGAGTACAGCAGAGTGAGCTCGGATACTCTTTGAAAGGTGTGTACAGCAAATTCAGCTCGGATTCACAGTGACGGACAATACAGCAGAATCAGTTCGGATACGCGGACATGGAGAGTGCAGGAGAATCATCTCGGATACACAGTGAGGGAGCGTACAACAGAGTCAGCTCGGATACACAGTGAAGGAGAGTACAGCAGAATCAGCTCTGATACACATTGTAGGAGAGTACAGCAGAGTCAGCTCGGATACACAGTGAAGGAGAGTACAGCAGAGTCAGCTCGGATACACAGTGAGGGAGCGTACAGCAGAGTCAGCTCGGATACACAGTGAAGGAGATTACAGCAGAGTGAGCTCGGATACTCTTTGAAAGGTGTGTACAGCAAATTCAGCTCGGATACACAGTCACGGAGAATACAGCAGAATCAGCTCGGATACACAGACATGGAGAGTGCAGGAGAGTCAGCTCGGATACACAGTGAAGGAGTGTACAGCAGCCTCAGCTCGGATACACAGTGAAGGAGAGCAGAGCAGAGTCAGCTCAGATACACAGAGAAGGAGAGTACAGCAGAGTCAGCTCGGATACACAGTGAAGGAGCGTACAGCAGAGTCAGCTCGGATACACAGTGCAGGAGAGTACAGCAGTGACATCTCGCACACACAGTGAAGGAGACTACAGCAGAGTCAGCTCGGACACACAGTGAAGGAGACTACAGCAGAGTCAGCTCGGATACACAGTGAAGGAGAATACAGCAGAGTCAGCTCGTATACACAGTGAAGGAGAGTACACCAGAGTCAGCTCGGATACAGCGTGAAGGAGAGTACAGCAGAGTCAGCTCGTGTACACAGTGAAGGAGAGTACACCAGAGTCAGCTCGGATACAGCGTGAAGGAGAGTACAGCAGAGTCAGCTCGGATACACAGTGAAGGAGAGTACAGCAGTCACAGCTCGGATACACAGTGAAGGAGATTACAAAAGAGTCAGCTCGGATACACAGTGAAAGAGATTACAGCAGACTCAGCTCGAATGCACAGTGAAAGAGAATACAGCAGAGTCAGCTCGGATACACAGTGAAGGAGATTAAAGCAGAGTCAGCTCGGATACACAGTGAAGGAGATTACAGCAGAGTGAGCTCGGATACACAGTGAAGGAAAGTGCAGCAGATTAAGCTCGGATACACAGTGAAGGAGATTAAAGCAGAGTCCACTCGGATAGACAGTGAAGGAGAGTACAGCAGTGTCAGCTCGAATACACAGTGAAGGAGATTACAGCAGAGTCAGCTCTGATACTCAGTGAGTGGGAGTACAGCAGATTCAGCTCAGATACAAATTGAGGGAGCTTAGAGCAGAGTGCGCTCAGATATCCAGTGAAGGAGCGTGCAGCAGAGTGAGCTCGGATACAAAGTGAAGGAGGGTACAGCAGAATCAGCTCTGATACACAGTGAAGGAGAGTACAGCAGAGTCAGCTCGGATACACTGTGAAGGAGAGTACAGCAGTGTCAGCTCGGATACACAGTGAAGGAGAGTACAGCAGAGCCAGCTCGGATACACAGTGAAGGAGCGTAGAGCAGAGTGAGCTCCGATACACAGTGAAGGAGAGTACAGCAACGTGAGCTCGGATACACAGTGAAAGAGAGTTCAGCATTGTCAGCTCGGATACACAATGAAGGAGACTACAGCAGAGTCAGCTCGGATACACAGTGAAGGAGATTAAAGCAGAGTCAGCTCTGATACACAGTGAAGGAGAGTACAGCAGAGTCAGCTCGGATACACAGTGAGGGAGCGTAGAGCAGAGTGAGCTCGGATACACAGTGAAGGAGAGTACAGCAGAGTCAGCTCGGATGCACGGTGAAGGAGATTACAGCAGAGTCAACTCGGATACACAGTGAAGGAGAGTATAGCAGCGTCAGCTCGGATACACATTGAGGGAGCGAACAGCAGAGTCTGCTCGGATACACAGTGAAGGAGAGTGCAGCAGAGTCAGCTCGGATAATAAGTGAAAGAGAGTACAGGAGGTTCAGCACGGATACACAGTGAAAGAGATTACAGCAGAGTCAGCTCGGATACACAGTGAAGGAGGTTACAGCAGACTCAGCTCGAATGCACAGTGAAAGAGATTACAGCAGAGTCAGCTCGGATACACAGTGAAGGAGATTACAGCAGAATCAGCTCGAATGCACAGTGAAAGAGATTACAGCAGAGTCAGCTCGGATACACAGTGAAGGAGATTACAGCAGAGTGAGCTCGGATACACAGTGAAGGAAAGTGCAGCAGATTAAGCTCGGATACACAGTGAAGGAGATTAAAGCAGAGTCCACTCGGATAAACAGTGAAGGAGAGTACAGCAGTGTCAGCTCGGATACTCAGTCAGGGAGCGTACACCAGAGTCAGCTCGGATACACAGTGAAGGAGAGTACAGCAGTGTCAGCTCGGATACACAGTGAAGGAGATTACAGCAGAGTCAGCTCTGATACTCAGTGAGTGGGAGTACAGCAGATTCAGCTCAGATACAAATTGAGGGAGCTTAGAGCAGAGTCCGCTCAGATATCCAGTGAAGGAGCGTGCAGCAGAGTGAGCTCGGATACAAAGTGAAGGAGAGTACAGCAGAATCAGCTCTGATACACAGTGAAGGAGGGTACAGCAGAGTCAGCTCGGATACACTGTGAAGGAGAGTACAGCAGAGTCAGCTCTGATACACAGTGAATGAGAGTACAGCAGAGTCAGCTCAGATACACAGTGAGGGAGAGTAGAGCAGAATCAGTTCGGATACACTGTGAAGGAGAGTACAGCAGAGTCAGGTCTGATGCACAGTTAATGAGAGTACAGCAGATTCAGCTCAGATACACAGTGAGGGAGCGTAGAGCAGAGTCAGCTCGGATAAACAGTGCAGGAGCGGACAGCAGAGTCAGCTCTGATACACAGTGAAGGAGCGTACAGCAGAGTCTGCTCGGATACACAGTGAAGGAGAGTGCAGCAGAGTCAGCTCGGATAATAAGTGAAAGAGAGTACAGGAGGTTCAGCACGGATACACAGTGAAAGAGATTACAGCAGAGTCAGCTCGGATACACAGTGAAGGAGATTACAGCAGACTCAGCTCGAATGCACAGTGAAAGAGATTACAGCAGAGTCAGCTCGGATACACAGTGAAGGAGATTACAGCAGACTCAGCTCGAATGCACAGTGAAAGAGATTACAGCAGAGTCAGCTCGGATACACAGTGAAGGAGATTACAGCAGAGTGAGCTCGGATACACAGTGAAGGAAAGTGCAGCAGATTAAGCTCGGATACACAGTGAAGGAGATTAAAGCAGAGTCCACTCGGACAGACAGTGAAGGAGAGTACAGCAGTGTCAACTCGGATACTCAGTCAGGGAGCGTACACCAGAGTCAGCTCGGATACACAGTGAAGGAGAGTACAGCAGTGTCAGCTCGGATACACAGTGAAGGAGATTACAGCAGAGTCAGCTCTGATACTCAGTGAGTGGGAGTACAGCAGATTCAGCTCAGATACAAATTGAGGGAGCTTAGAGCAGAGTCCGCTCAGATATCCAGTGAAGGAGCATGCAGCAGAGTGAGCTCGGATACAAAGTGAAGGAGAGTACAGCAGAATCAGCTCTGATACACAGTGAAGGAGAGTACAGCAGAGTCAGCTCGGATACACTGTGAAGGAGAGTACAGCAGAGTCAGCTCTGATACACAGTGAATGAGAGTACAGCAGAGTCAGCTCAGATACACAGTGAGGGAGAGTAGAGCAGAATCAGTTCGGATACACTGTGAAGGAGAGTACAGCAGAGTCAGGTCTGATGCACAGTTAATGAGAGTAAAGCAGATTCAGCTCAGATACACAGTGAGGGAGCGTAGAGCAGAGTCAGCTCGGATAAACAGTGCAGGAGCGGACAGCAGAGTCAGCTCTGATACACAGTGAAGGAGCGTACAGCAGAGTCAGCTCGGATACACAGTGAAGGAGAGTTCAGCATTGTCAGCTCGAATACACAGTGAAGGAAATTACAGCAGTGTCAGCTCGGATACACAGTGAAGGAGACTACAGCAGAGTCAGCTCGGATACACATTGAGGGAGCGTACAGCAGAGTCTCCCTGGATACACAGTGAAGGAGAGTGCAGCAGAGTCAGCTCGGATAATAAGTGAAAGAGAGTGCAGCAGAGTCAGCTCGGATACACAGTGAAGGAGCGTACAGCAGAGTCAGCTCGGATACACAGTGAAGGAGAGTACAGCAGAGTCAGCTCGGATACACAGTGAAGGAGAGTACAGCAGAGTCAGCTCGGATATTCAGTGAAGGAGAGTCCAGCAGGTTCAGCTCGGATTCAGCGTGAAGGAGATTACAGCAGAGTCAGCTCGGATAAACAGTGAAGGAGAGTACAGGAGGTTCAGCACGGATACACAGTTAAGGAGAGTACAGCTGAGTCAGATCGGATACATAGTGAGGGAGGGTACAGCAGAGTCAGCTCAGATACACAGTGAAGGAGAGTACAGCTGAGTCAGCTCGTATACAAAGTGATGGAGAGTACCGCAGAGTCAGCTCAGACACAGTGAAGGAGATTACAGCAGAGTCAGCTCGGATACACAGTGAAGGATAGTACAGCAGAGTCAGCTCGGGAACAAAGTGAAGAGAGTACAGCTGAGTCTGCTCGGATACAAAGTGAAGGAGAGTACAGCAGAATCAGCTCGGATACAGCGTGAAGGAGATTACAGCAGAGTCAGCTTCGATACGCAGTGAAGGAGAGTACAGCAGAGTCAGCTCGGATACAGCGTGAAGGAGATTAATGCAGCGTCAGCTTGGATACGCAGTGAAGGAGAGTACAGCTGAGTCAGCTCGTATACGCAGTGAAGGAGATTGCAGCAGTGACAGCTCGGATACACAGTGAAGGAGAGTAAAGCAGTGTCAGATCGGATACACAGTGAAGGAGCGTACAGCAGTGTCAGCTCAGATACACAGTGAAGGAGACTACAGCAGAGTCAGCTCGGATACACAGTGAAGGAGATTACAGCAGTGTGAGCTTGGATACACAGTGAAGGGAAAGTGCAGCAGATTAAGCTCGGATACACAGTGAAGGAGATTAAAGCAGAGTCAGCTCGGATACACAGTGATGGAGAGTACACCAGTGTCAGCTCGGATACACAGTGAAGGAGAGTACAGCAGAGTCAGCTCAGATGCACGGTGAAGGAGATTACAGCAAAGTCAACTCGGATACACAGTGAAGGAGAGTATAGCAGCGTCAGCTCGGATATTCAGTGAAGGAGAGTCCAGCAGGTTCAGCTCGGATTCAGCGTGAAGGAGATTACACCAGAGTCAGCTCAGATACACAGTGAAGGAGAGTACAGCATAGCCAGCTCGGATACAATGTGAAGGAGAGTACAGCAGAGTCAGCTCGGATAAACAGTGAAGGAGATTACAGCAGAGTCAGCTCGGATACACAGTGAAGGAGAGTACAGCAGTGACAGCTCTGTCAGACAGTGAAGGAGAGTACAGCAGAGTCAGCTCGGATACACAGTGAAGGAGAGTACAGCAGAGTCAGCTCGTGTACACAGTGAAGGAGAGTACACCAGAGTCAGCTCGGATACAGCGTGAAGGAGAGTACAGCAGAGTCAGCTCGTGTACACAGTGAAGGAGAGTACAAAAGAGTCAGCTCGGATACACAGTGAAAGAGATTACAGCAGAGTCAGCTCGGATACACAGTGAAGGAGATTACAGCAGACTCAGCTCGAATGCACAGTGAAAGAGATTACAGCAGAGTCAGCTCGGATACACAGTGAAGGAGATTACAGCAGAGTGAGCTCGGATACACAGTGAAGGAAAGTGCAGCAGATTAAGCTCAGATACACAGTGAAGGAGATTAAAGCAGAGTCCACTCGGATAGACAGTGAAGGAGAGTACAGCAGTGTCAGCTCGGATACTCAGTCAGGGAGCGTACACCAGAGTCAGCTCGGATACACAGTGAAGGAGAGTACAGCAGTGTCAGCTCGGATACACAGTGAAGGAGATTACGGCAGAGTCAGCTCTGATACTCAGTGAGTGGGAGTACAGCAGATTCAGCTCAGATACAAATTGAGGGAGCTTAGAGCAGAGTCCGCTCAGATATCCAGTGAAGGAGCGTGCAGCAGAGTGAGCTCGGATACAAAGTGAAGGTGAGTACAGCAGAATCAGCTCTGATACACAGTGAAGGAGAGTACAGCAGAGTCAGCTCGGATACACTGTGAAGGAGAGTACAGCAGAGTCAGCTCTGATACACAGTGAATGAGAGTACAGCAGAGTCAGCTCAGATACACAGTGAGGGAGAGTAGAGCAGAATCAGTTCGGATACACTGTGAAGGAGAGTACAGCAGAGTCAGGTCTGATGCACAGTTAATGAGAGTACAGCAGATTCAGCTCAGATACACAGTGAGGGAGCGTAGAGCAGAGTCAGCTCGGATAAACAGTGCAGGAGCGGACAGCAGAGTCAGCTCTGATACACAGTGAAGGAGCGTACAGCAGAGTCAGCTCGGATACACAGTGAAGGAGAGTTCAGCATTGTCAGCTCGGATACACAGTGAAGGAAATTACAGCAGTGTCAGCTCGGATACACAGTGAAGGAGACTACAGCGGAGTCAGCTCGGATACACATTGAGGAAGCGTACAGCAGAGTCTGCTTGGATACACAGTGAAGGAGAGTGCAGCAGAGTCAGCTCGGATAATAAGTGAAAGAGAGTACATCAGAGTCAGCTCGGATACACAGTGAAGGAGCGTACAGCAGAGTCAGCTCGGATACACAGTGAAGGAGAGTACAGCAGAGTCAGCTCGGATATTCAGTGAAGGAGAGTCCAGCAGGTTCAGCTCGGATTCAGCGTGAAGGAGATTACAGCAGAGTCAGCTCGGATAAACAGTGAAGGAGAGTACAGGAGGTTCAGCACGGATACACAGTGAGGGAGGGTACAGCAGAGTCAGCTCAGATACACAGTGAAGGAGAGTACAGCTGAGTCAGCTCGTATACAAAGTGATGGAGAGTACTGCAGAGTCAGCTCAGACACAGAGTGAAGGAGATTACAGCAGAGTCAGCTCGGATACACAGTGAAGGATAGTACAGCAGGGTCAGTTCGGATACACAGTGAAGGAGAGTACAGCTGAGCCTGCTCGGATGCAAAGTGAAGGAGAGTACAGCAGAGTCAGCTCGGATACAGCGTGAAGGAGATTACAGCAGAGTCAGCTTGGATACGCAGTGAAGGAGAGTACAGCTGAGTCAGCTCGTATACGCAGTGAAGGAGAGTGCAGCAGTGACAGCTCGGATACACAGTGAAGGAGAGTAAAGCAGTGTCAGATCGGATACACAGTGAAGGAGCGTACAGCAGTGTCAGCTCAGATACACAGTGAAGGAGATTACAGCAGTGTGAGCTCGGATACACAGTGAAGGGAAAGTGCAGCAGATTAAGCTCGGATACACAGTGAAGGAGATTACAGCAGAGTCAGCTCGGATACACAGTGATGGAGAGTACACCAGTGTCAGCTTGGATACACAGTGAAGGAGAGTACAGCAGAGTCAGCTCAGATGCACAGTGAAGGAGATTACAGCAGAGTCAGCTCGGATACACAGTGAAGGAGAGTACAGCAGAGTCAGCTCGGATACACAGTGAAGGAGAGTACAGCAGAGTCAGCTCGGATATTCAGTGAAGGAGAGTCCAGCAGGTTCAGCTCGGATTCAGCGTGAAGGAGATTACAGCAGAGTCAGCTCGGATAAACAGTGAAGGAGAGTACAGGAGGTTCAGCACGGATACACAGTTAAGGAGAGTACAGCTGAGTCAGATCGGATACACAGTGAGGGAGGGTACAGCAGAGTCAGCTCAGATACACAGTGAAGGAGAGTACAGCTGAGTCAGCTCGTATACAAAGTGATGGAGAGTACCGCAGAGTCAGCTCAGACACAGAGTGAAGGAGATTACAGCAGAGTCAGCTCGGATACACAGTGAAGGATAGTACAGCAGAGTCAGCTCGGGAACAAAGTGAAGAGAGTACAGCTGAGTCTGCTCGGATACAAAGTGAAGGAGAGTACAGCAGAGTCAGCTCGGATACAGCGTGAAGGAGATTACAGCAGAGTCAGCTTCGATACGCAGTGAAGGAGAGTACAGCAGAGTCAGCTCGGATACAGCGTGAAGGAGATTAATGCAGCGTCAGCTTGGATACGCAGTGAAGGAGAGTACAGCTGAGTCAGTTCGTATACGCAGTGAAGGAGAGTGCAGCAGTGACAGCTCGGATACACAGTGAAGGAGAGTAAAGCAGTGTCAGATCGGATACACAGTGAAAGAGATTACAGCAGAGTCAGCTCGGATACACAGTGAAGGAGATTACAGCAGACTCAGCTCGAATGCACAGTGAAAGAGATTACAGCAGAGTCAGCTCGGATACACAGTGAAGGAGATTACAGCAGAGTGAGCTCGGATACACAGTGAAGGAAAGTGCAGCAGATTAAGCTCGGATACACAGTGAAGGAGATTAAAGCAGAGTCAGCTCGGATACACAATGAAGAAGAGTACAGCAGTGTCAGCTCAGATGGACGGTGAAGGAGATTACAGCAGAGTCAGCTCGGATACACAGTGAAGGAGAGTACAGGAGGTTCAGCACGGATACACAGTTAAGGAGAGTACCGCAGAGTCAGCTCGGACACAGAGTGAAGGAGATTACAGCAGAGTCAGCTCGGATACACAGTGAAGGATAGTACAGCAGGGTCAGTTCGGATACACAGTGAAGGAGAGTAGAGCAGTGACAGCTCGGACACACAGTGAAGGAGAGTATAGCAGCGTCAGCTCGGATATTCAGTGAAGGAGAGTCCAGCAGGTTCAGCTCGGATTCAGCGTGAAGGAGATTACACCAGAGTCAGCTCAGATACACAGTGAAGGAGAGTACAGCATAGCCAGCTCGGATACAATGTGAAGGAGAGTACAGCAGAGTCAGCTCGGATACACAGTGAAGGAGAGTACAGCAGTGACAGCTCTGTCAGACAGTGAAGGAGAGTACAGCAGAGTCAGCTCGGATACACAGTGAAGGAGAGTACAGCAGAGTCAGCTCGTGTACACAGTGAAGGAGAGTACACCAGAGTCAGCTCGGATACAGCGTGAAGGAGAGTACAGGAGGTTCAGCACGGATACACAGTTAAGGAGAGTACCGCAGAGTCAGCTCGGACACAGAGTGAAGGAGATTACAGCAGAGTCAGCTCGGATACACAGTGAAGGATAGTACAGCAGGGTCAGTTCGGATACACAGTGAAGGAGAGTAGAGCAGTGACAGCTCGGACACACAGTGAAGGAGATTACAGCAGAGTCAGCTCGGATACACAGTGAATGAGAGTACAGCAGAGTCAACTCGTATACACAGTGCAGGAGAGTACAGCAGTGACATCTCGCACACACAGTGAAGGAGAGTACAGCAGAATCAGCTCTGATACACAGTGAGGGAGCGTACACCTGAGTCAGCTCGGATACACAGTGAAGGAGAGTACAGCAGAGTCAGCTCATATACACAGTGAAGGAGAGTACAGCAGTGACAGCTCTGTCAGACAGTGAAGGAGATTACAGCAGAGTCAGTTCGTATACACAGTGAAGGAGAGTACACCAGAGTCAGCTCGGATACAGCGTGAAGGAGAGTACAGCAGAGTCAGCTCGTATACACAGTGAAAGAGATTACAGCAGACTCAGCTCGAATGCACAGTGAAAGAGAATACAGCAGAGTCAGCTCGGATACACAGTGAAGGAGAGTACAGCAGTCACAGCTCAGACACACAGTGAAGGAGATTACAAATGAGTCAGCTCAGATACACAGTGAAAGAGATTACAGCAGACTCAGCTCGAATGCACAGTGAAAGAGAATACAGCAGAGTCAGCTCGGATACACAGTGAAGGAGATTACAGCAGAGTGAGCTCGGATACACAGTGAAGGAGATTAAAGCAGAGTCCACTCGGATGGACAGTGAAGGAGAGTACAGCAGTGTCAGCTCGCATACACAGTGAAGGAGATTACAGCAGAGTCTGCTCTGATACACAGAGAATGGGAGTACAGCAGATTCAGCTCAGATACAAATTGAGGGAGCTTAGAGCCGAGTCCGCTCAGATACCAGTGAAGGAGCGTGCAGCAGAGTGAACTCGGATACAAAGTGAAGGAGAGTACAGCAGAATCAGCTCTGATACACAGTGAAGGAGATTACAGCAGAGTCAGCTCGGATACACTGTGAAGGAGAGTACAGCAGAGTCAGCTCGGATACACAGTGAAGGAGAGTAGAGCAGAGTCAGTTCGGATACACTGTGAAGGAGAGTACAGCAGAGTCAAGTCTGATGCACAGTTAATGAGAGTACAGCAGATTCAGCTCAGATACACATTGAGGGAGCGTAGAGCAGAGTCAGCTCAGATAAACAGTGCAGGAGCGGACAGCAGAGTCAGCTCTGATACACAGTGAAGGAGAGTACAGCAGATTCAGCTCGGAAACACAGTGAGGGAGCGTACAGCAGAGTCAGCTCGGATACACAGTGAAGGAGAGTACAGCAGAGTGAGCTCGGATATACAGACAAGGAGAGTACAGCAACGTGAGCTCGGATACACAGTGAAGGAGAATACAGCAGAGTCAGCTCGGATACACAGTGAAGGAGATTACAGCAGTGTGAGCTCGGATACACTGTGAAGGAAAGTGCAGCAGATTAAGCTCGGATACACAGTGAAGGAGATTAAAGCAGAGTCAGCTCAGATGCACGGTGAAGGAGATTACAGCAGAGTCAACTCGGATACACAGTGAAGGAGAGAATAGCAGCGTCAGCTCGGATACACATTGAGGGAGTGTACAGCAGAGTCAGCTCGGATAATAAGTGAAAGAGAGTACAGCAGAGTCTGCTTGGATACACAGTGAAGGAGAGTACAGCAGATTCAGCTCGGATTCAGCGTGAAGGAGATTACAGCAGATTCAGCTCGGAAACACAGTGAGGGAGCGTACAGCAGAGTCAGCTCGGATACACAGTGAAGGAGATTACAGCAGAGTCAGCTCAGATACTCATTGAAGGAGAGTACAGCAGAGTCAGATCGGATACACAGTGAAGGAGTGTACAGCAGAGTCAGCTCAGATACGCAGTGAAGGAGAGTACATCAGAGTGAGTTCGGATACACAGTGAAGGAGATTACAGCAGGGTCAGCTCGGATACACAGTGATGGAGCATACAGCTGAGTCAGCTCGTATACACAATGAAGGAGAGTACAGCAGTGACAGCTCGGATACACAGTGAAGGAGATTACAGCAGCGTCAGATCGGATACTGAGTGAAGGAGAGTACAGCAGAGTCAGCTCGGATACACAGTGAAGGAGAGTACTGCAGAGTCAGCTCAGATACACAGTGACAGAGAGTACAGCAGAGTCAGCTCGGATACACAATGACAGAGAGTACAGCAGCGTCAGATCGGATACAGAGTGAAGGAGAGTACGGCAGAGTCAGCTCAGATACACAGTGAGGGAGCGTAGAGCAGAGTCAGCTCTGATACACAGTGAAGGTGAGTACAGCAGAGTCAGCTCGGATACACTGTGAAGGAGAGTACAGCAGGGTCAGCTCGGATAAACAGTGAGGGAGCGTAGAGCAGAGTCAGTTCGGATACACAGTGTCAGAGCGTACAGCAGAGTGAGCTCGGATACACAGTGAAGGAGATTACAGCAGAGTCAGCTCGGATACACAGTGAATGAGAGTACAGCAGAGTCAGCTCGGTTACCCTGTGAAGGAGCGTACAGCAGAGTCAGCTCTGATACTCAGTGAAGGAGCGTACAGTAGAGTCAGCTCGGATACACAGTGAAGGACAGTACAGCAGAGTCAGCTCGGATACACAGTGACAGAGAGTACAGCAGAGTCTACTCGGTTACACAGTGAATGAGAGTACAGCAGAGTCAGCTCGGTTACCCTGTGAAGGAGCGTACAGCAGAGTCAGCTCTGATACTCAGTGAAGGAGCGTACAGTAGAGTCAGCTCGGATACACAGTGAAGGACAGTACAGCAGAGTCGGCTCGGATACACAGTGAGGGAGCGTACAGTAGAGTCAGCTCGGATACACAGTGAGGGAGCGTACAGTAGAGTCAGCTCGGATACACATTGAAGGACAGTACAGTAGAGTCAGCTCGGATACACAGCGAGGGAGCGTACAGCAGAGTCAGCTCGGGTAAACAGTGAAGGAGCGTACAGCAGAGTCAGCTCGGATACACAGTGAGGGAGCGTACAGCAGAGTCAGCTCGGATACACAGTGAGGGAGCGTACAGCAGAGTCAGCTCGTATACACAGTGAAGGAGAGTACAGCAGTGACAGCTCGGATACACAGTGAAGGAGATTGCAGCAGAGTCAGCTCGGATACACAATGACAGAGAGTACAGCAGCGTCAGATCGGATACAGAGTGAAGGAGAGTGTAGCAGCGTCAGCTCGGATACACAGTGAAGGAGAGTACAGCAGAGTCAGCTCGGATACACTGTGAAGGAGAGTACAGCAGATTAAGCTCGGATACACAGTGAAGGAGATTAAAGCAGAGTCAGCTCGGATACACAGTGAAGGAGAGTGTAGCAGCGTCAGCTCGGATACACAGTGAAGGAGAGTACAGCAGAATCAGATCGGATACACAGCGAAGGAGAGTACAGCAGGGTCAGCTCGGATAAACAGTGAGGGAGCGTAGAGCAGAGTCAGTTCGGATACACAGTGACGGAGCGTACAGCAGAGTGAGCTCGGATACACATTGAAGGAGATTACAGCAGAGTCAGCTCGGATACACAGTGAAGGAGAGTACAGCAGAGTCAGCTCGGATACACAGTGAAGGAGAGTACAGTATTGACAGCTCGGATACACAGTGAAGGAGAGTATTGCAGAGTCAGCTCGGATACACAGTGAAGGAGAGTACAGCAGAGTCAGCTCGGATACACAGTGACAGAGAGTACAGCAGAGTCTGCTCGGTTACACAGTGAATGAGAGTACAGCAGAGTCAGCTCGGTTACCCTGTGAAGGAGCGTACAGCAGAGTCAGCTCTGATACTCAGTGAAGGAGAGTACATAGAGTCAGCTCGGATACACAGTGAGGGAGCGTACAGTAGAGTCAGCTCGGATACACAGTGAAGGACAGTACAGCAGAGTCAGCTCGGATGCACAGCGAGGGAGCGTACAGCAGAGTCAGCTCGGATAAACAGTGAAGGAGCGTTCAGCAGAGTCAGCTCGGATACACAGTAAGGGAGCGTACAGCAGAGTCAGCTCGGATACACAGTGAGGGAGCGTGCAGCAGAGTGAGCTCGGATACACAGTGAAGAAGAGTACAGCAGACTCAGCTCGGATGTACAGTGAAGGAATGTACACCAGACTCAGCTCGATTACACAGTGAAGGAGTGTACAGCAGACTCAGCTCGGATACACAGTGAAGGAGTGTACAGCAGACTCAGCTCGAGTACACAGTGAAGGAGTGTACAGCAGACTCGGGTCGGATACGCAGTAAAGGAGTGTACAGCAGACTCAGCTCGAATACACAGTGAAGGAGAGTACAGCAGACTCAGCTCGGATACACAGTGAAGGAGAGTACAGCAGCGCCAGCTCGGATGCACAGTGAGGGAACGTAAAGCAGAGTCAGCTCTGATACACAGTTAATGAGAGTACAGCAGATTCAGCTCAGATACACAGTGATGGAGCGTAGAGCAGAGTCAGCTCGGATACACAGTGAAGCAGGGTACAGCAGAGTGAGTTCGGAAACACAGTGAAGGAGATTACAGCAGAGTCAGCTCGGATACACAGTGACGGAGAGTACAGGAGAGTCAGCTCTGATACACAGTGAAGGAGAGTACAGCAGATTCAGCTCGGATACACAGTGAAGGAGAGTACAGCAGAGACAGCTCTGATACACCCTGAAGGATTGTACTGCAGAGTCAGCTCGGATACACAGTGAATGAGAGTACAGCAGAGTGAGCTCGGATACACAATGAAGGAGAGTACAGCAGAGTCAGCTCGGATACACAGTGAAGGAGAGTACAGCAGTGTCAGCTCGGATACACATTGTAGGAGAGTACAGCAGAGTCAGCTCTGATACACATTGAAGGAGAGTACAGCAGAGTCCGCTCGGATACACAGTGAGGGAGCATACAGCAGAGCTAACCCGGATACAGAGTGAAGGAGAGTACAGCAGAGTCAGCTCAGAAACGCAGTGAAGGAGAGTACAGCAGAGTCAGCTCAGATACACAGTGAGGGAGAGTACAGCAGAGTCAGCTCGGATACACAGTGAAGGAGAGTACAGCAGCGCCAGCTCGGATGCACAGTGAGGGAACGTAAAGCAGAGTCAGCTCTGATACACAGTTAATGAGAGTACAGCAGATTAAGCTCGGATACACAGTGAAGGAGATTAAAGCAGAGTCAGCTCGGATACACAGTGAAGGAGAGTGTAGCAGCGTCAGCTCGGATACACAGTGAAGGAGAGTACAGCAGCGTCAGATCGGATACACAGCGAAGGAGAGTACAGCAGGGTCAGCTCGGATAAACAGTGAGGGAGCGTAGAGCAGAGTCAGTTCGGATACACAGTGACGGAGCGTACAGCAGAGTGAGCTCGGATACACAGTGAAGGAGATTACAGCAGAGTCAGCTCGGATACACAGTGAAGGAGAATACAGCAGAGTCAGCTCGGATACACAGTGAATGAGAGTACAGCAGTGACAGCTCGGATACACTGTGAGGGAGATTACAGCAGAGTCAGCTCGGATACACAGTGAAGGAGAGTACAGCAGAGTCAGCTCTGATACTCAGTGAAGGAGAGTACATAGAGTCAGCTCGGATACACAGTGAGGGAGCGTACAGTAGAGTCAGCTCGGATACACAGTGAAGGGCAGTACAGCAGAGTCAGCTCGGATACACAGCGAGGGAGCGTAGAGCAGAGTCAGCTCGGATAAACAGTGAAGGAGCGTACAGCAGAGTCAGCTCGGATACACAGTGAGGGAGCGTACAGCAGAGTCAGCTCGGATACACAGTGAGGGAGCGTACAGCAGAGTCAGCTCGGATACACAGTGAAGGAGAGTACAGCAGGTTAGCTCGGATAAACAGTGAAGGAGCGTACAGCAGAGTCAGCTCGGATACACAGTGAGGGAGCGAACAGCAGAGTCAGCTCGGATACACAGTGAGGGAGCGTACAGCAGATTGAGCTCGGATACACAGTGAAGGAGAGTACTGCAGAGTCAGCTCGGATACACAGTGAGGGAACGTAAAGCAGAGTCAGCTCTGATACACAGTAAGGGAGAGTACAGCAGAGTCAGCTCAGAAACACTGTGACAGAGAGTACAGCAGAGTCAGCTCGGATACACAATGACAGAGAGTACAGCAGCGTCAGATCGGATACAGAGTGAAGGAGAGTACAGCAGAGTCAGCTCGGATACACAGTGAGGGAGCGTAGAGCAGAGTCAGCTCGGATACACAGTGAAGGAGAGTACAGCAGAGTCAGCTCGGATACACAGTGAGGGCGCGTAGAGCAGAGTCAGCTCGGATACACAGTGAAGGAGAGTACAGCAAGTCAGCTTGGATACACAGTGAGGGAGCGTAGAGCAGAGTCAGTTCGGATACACAGTGACAGAGCGTACAGCAGAGTGAGCTCGGATACACAGTGAAGGAGAGTACAGCAGAGTCAGCTCGGTTACCCTGTGAAGGAGCGTACAGCAGAGTCAGCTCTGATACTCAGTGAAGGAGAGTACATAGAGTCAGCTCGGATACACAGTGAGGGAGCGTACAGTAGAGTCAGCTCGGATAAACAGTGAAGGAGCGTACAGCAGCGCCAGCTCGGATGCACAGTGAGGGAACGTAAAGCAGAGTCAGCTCTGATACACAGTTAATGAGAGTACAGCAGATTCAGCTCAGATACACAGTGATGGAGCGTAGAGCAGAGTCAGCTCGGATACACAGTGACGGAGAGTACAGCAGAGTCAGCTCTGATACACAGTGAAGGAGAGTACAGCAGAGACAGCTCTGATACACCCTGAAGGATAGTACAGCAGAGTCCGCTCGGATACACAGTGAGGGAGCATACAGCAGAGATAACCTGGATACAGAGTGAAGGAGAGTACAGCAGTGTCAGCTCGGATACACAGTGAGGGAGCGTACAGCAGAGTCAGCTCGGATACACAGTGAAGGAGAGCACAGCAGTGACAGCTCGGATACACAGTGAAGGAGAGTATTGCAGAGTCATCTCGGATACACAATGAAGGACAGTACAGCAGAGTCAGCTCGGATACACAGTGAGGGAGCGTACAGCAGAGTGAGCTCGGATACACAGTGAAGGAGAGTACAGCAGAGTCAGCTCGGATACACAGTGAAGGAGTGTACACCAGACTCAGCTCGATTACACAGTGAAGGAATGTACAGCAGACTCAGCTCGGATACACAGTGAAGGAGTGTACAGCAGACTCAGCTCGAGTACACAGTGAAGGAGTGTACAGCAGACTCAGGTCGGATACGCAGTAAAGGAGTGTACAGCAGACTCAGCTCGGATACACAGTGAGGGAGCGTACAGCAGAGTCAGCTCGGATACTCAGTGAAGGATCGTACAGCAGACTCAGCTCGGATACACATTGATGAACCAACAGGAAGATGTGATTGAAACTCTTGCTCCGCTATCTGTTGGTAGGTGTTTTTCTCCCACGTGAGGTGTAGCTAGCTGACTCCTCTTTTATTCCAACCGCTCCATTGGTCATGACAACATGTCTGTTTAAAACTCTCTCCCCCATAGTTAACTTTGTGAGTCCAAATGTATTTGTCTCTTAACAAGGAGCCAAACTGAATTTTCTTGTGTCAGAGAAAGCGTCAGTTTATTATTCACTAAAACCCAAGTAAAGCAATAAAATATGTGGCATGCACACTCTCACACTCACACTCACACATGCACACACTCACACACATACACACTCACACACATATGCGCACACACACACACACACACTCACACTCTCACACTCACACTCACACTCACACAAACACGCTCACACTCACACTCACACACTCAGGCACACTCACAGTCACACACACACTCACACACACACTCACACTCACACACTCACTCACACACACACACACACACACTCACACACACACACACTCACACATGCACACTCTCACACTCACACTCACACACACACTCACACTCACACACTCACACACACACACTCACATGCACTCCCACACACACACACACTCACACTCTCACACACACTCACACTCACACACTCATGCACACTCACACTCACACACACACTCACACTCACACACTCACACTCACTCTCACACTCACACTCACACACTTACACTCACACACTCATACAGACACACTCACTCACACACTCACACACATGCACACTCACACTCAATCGCACACTCACACTCACACACTCACACTCACACACACACTCACTCACGCACACTCACACTCACAATCACATGCACAATCACACACTCAAACACTCACACGCACACTCACACACACACACACTCACTCTCACACTCACACTCACACACTTACACTCACACACTCATACAGACACACTCACTCACACTCACACTCACACACATGCACACTCACACTCAATCGCACACACACTCACACTCACACACACACACTCACACACACACTCACACTCACACGCACACTCACACTCACAATCACATGCACAATCACACACTCAAACACTCACACGCACACTCACACACACACACACACTCACACACACACACACACTCCCACTCACACGCACACTCACATGCACACTCACTCACACGCACACACACACTCACACTCACACACTCACACACCCATACACTCACACTCACACACGCACAGTCACACTCACACGCACACTCACATGCACACTCACACTCACACGCACACTCACACACTCACACTCACACACTCACACACCCATACACTCACACTCACACATACAGTCACACTCACACGCACACTCACATGCACACTCACACTCACACTCACACACACACTCACGCACCTACACACACAATCACACTCACATGCACACTCACACAATCACACGCACTCTCACACACTCACATGCACTCTCACACACTCACACTCACACACCACACACACTCACATGCACTTTCACACACACTCACACACACACTCACACGCACTCTCACACACCTACACACACTCACACTCACACACATACACTCACACTCACACACTTACACTCACACACTCACATGCACTCTCACACACCTACACACACTCACACACTCACACACACTCTCACACACCTACACTCACACTCACACACACTCACACTCACACAAACACTCATTCACACACACACTCACACACCTACACACACAATCACACTCACGCCTACACACACAATCACACTCACATGCACACTCACGCGCGCTCTCACACACTCACACGCATTCTTACACATTCACACACTCACACACCTACACACACACTCACGCGCACTCTCACACACACATTCACACACCTACACACACAATCACACTCACACACACACACTCACACGCACACACACACAGTCACACGCACTCTCACACACTCACACACCTACACACATAATCACACTCACACTCACACACTCATACACACTCTCACACGCTCACACTCACACACTCACACTCACACACTGACACACACACACAATCACACACTCACACACACACAATCTCATTCACACACGCACACTCTCACACTCACACTCACATGCACACTCACACACTCACACACACTCACACTCTCACACTCACACACTCACACTCACATTCAGGCACACACACTCACACTCACTCCCACACTTACACTCGCACATTCACTCTCACACATACACACTCACACTCACACACACACTCACACACACAGTCACACTCACATGCACACTCACACTCGCACGCACACACACTCACATACTCACACTCACACACACACTCACACACATACTCACACACACTCACACACACACTCACACTCACACACTCACCCGCACTCTCACACACACTCACACTCATGCGCACTCTCACACACACTCACACACACTCACACTCATGCGTACTCTCACACACACGCACACACACACACACAATCACACACACACTCACACACTTACACACTCACACACACACACACTCACAATCACACACACACACTCACACACACAATCACACACACACACACACACTCACACACACACAATCACTCACACAATCACACACTCACACACTCACACAATCACTCACACACACACTCACATGCACTCACACACTCACGCGGACTCTCACACACTCACACTCACACACTCACCCGCACTCTCACACACACTCACACTCATGCGCACTCTCACACACACTCACACTCACACACTCACCCGCACTCTCACACACACTCACACTCATGCGCACTCTCACACACACACACACACACAATCACACTCACACACACACACACACTCACACTCACACACTCACACACTCACACGCTCACAATCTCACACACTCACACAACCACACACACACACACTCACACGCACACTCACACACTCACACACACACTCACACACACACTCACACACACACACTCACATGCACTCTCACACACTCACACTAACACACCACACACAATCACACTAACACACAGACACTCACACACTCATACACACTCTCACACACACACTCACACACACACACACTCACACACTCACACTCACACACAATCACACACACACACACACACACACTCACACACACACACAATCACACTCACACACACACACTCACCCACAATTACACACACACAATCACACTCACACACTCACACACAATCACACTCACACACACACACAATCACACACACACACACACAATCACACACACACTCACACACACGCACACACACACTCATACACAATCACACACACACAATCACACTCACACACAATCACACTCACACACAATCACACACACACACTCACACACTCACACACAGTCACACACACACATGCACACTCACACACTCACACAGGATCACACTCACACACACAATCACGCACACACACACATTCACAGACACGCACATTCACACTCACACAATCACACTCACACACTCACACAATCACAGTCACACACTCACCTGCACTCTCACACACACTCACACTCATGCGCACTCTCACACACACTCACACACACTCACACTCATGCGTACTCTCACACACACGCACACACACACACAATCACACACACACTCACACACTTACACACTCACACACACACTCACACTCACACACTCACCCGCACTCTCACACACATTCACACTCATGTGTACTCTCACACAATCACACACACACACACAATCACACTCACACACACACACACACTCACACTCACACACACACACACACACTCTCACACGCACTCTCACACACACTCACACTCACACACTCACCCGCACTCTCACACACACTCACACTCATGCGCACTCTCACACACACTCACATTCACACACTCACCCGCACTCTCACACACACTCACACTCATGTGCACTCTCACACACACACACACACACACAATCACACTCACACACACACACACACACTCACACACTCACACACACACACTCACATGCTCACAATCTCACACACTCACACAATCACACACACACACACTCACACGCACACTCACACACTCACGCGCACACTCACACACACACACACACACACACACTCACATGCACTCTCACACACTCACACTAACACACCACACACAATCACACTAACACACACACACTCACACACTCATACACACTCTCACACACACACTCACACTCACACACACACTCACACACAATCACACACTCACACTCACACACAATCACACTCACACACACACACACACACACGCACACTCACACACACACACAATCACACTCACACACACACACTCACCCACAATTACACACACACACAATCACACTCACACACACACACAATCACACTCACACACACACACACACACACACAATCACAATCACACACACACTCACACACACACACACTCACACACTCATACACAATCACACACATACAATCACACTCGCACACAATCACACTCACACACAATCACACACACACACTCACACACAATCACACACACATGCACACTCACACAGGATCACACTCACACACACACAATCACGCACACACACACATTCACAGACACGCACATTCACACTCACACAATCACACTCACACACTCACACAATCACAGTCACACTCACACACAGACACACATACTCACACACACACGCACTCTCACACACTCACACGCACTCTCACACACTCACACTCACATGAACTCTCACACACCCACACACACACTCACACACACACACACACACACACTCACACTCACACACACACACTCACACTCACACACTCATATGCACTCTCGCACACCTACACACACACTCACACACACACTCACACTCACACACACTCACACTCACACACTCACATGCACTCTCGCACACCTACACACACACTCACACTCACACACACACTCACACACACTCACACTCACACAACCACACTCACACTCACACACCTACACACACAATCGCACACACGCTCACACACTCAAACTCACACTCACACACCTACACAAAATCACACTCACACTCACACACTCACACTCACACACCCACACACACAATCACACTCAAACGCACACTCGCACACTCATTTGCACTCTCACACTCTCACACTCACACACCTACACACGCACTCACACGCACACACACACTGACACACTCACACTCACACACCTACACACACAATCGCACTCACACACACACTCATACGCATGCTCACATGCACACTCACATACCTACATGCACAATCACACTCACACACTCACGCGCACTCTCACACACTCACACACTCACACTCACACACCTACACACACAATCACGCTCACACTCACACACTCACACTCACACACCTACACGCACTCTCACACACACTCACACACTCACAAGCACTCTCACACACACTCACACACTCACACTCACACACTCACACTCACACACCTACACACAATCACACTCACACATGCACACTCACACGCACACTCACACACTCACGCGCACTCTCACACACACACTCACACACTCACACGCACTCTCACATACACACTCACACACCTACACACACAATCACACTCACATACACACACACTCACACGCACACTCACACACTCGCATGCACTCTCACACACTCACACTCACACGCCTACACACACAATCACACACACACACACACACTCACACACTCATACGTACTCTCACACACACACATTCACACTCACACACCTACACACAATCACACACACACACACACACACTCACATGCACACTCACATGCACTCTCACACACTCACACACTGTCACGCATACTCACACACCCACATACACACTAACACTCACACACACCATTCACACACTCACACGCTCTCACACACACACTCACACACACATGCACTCACCCATGCACACACACTCTCACACACACACAACATACTCTCTCTCACACATACAGTCACACGCACTCACACACACATGCACACACACATACTCACACACATATACATATACGCACACAGTTACACACACACTCTCACACACACACGCGCACACACACGCACACACACACTCAGACATGCACACACATACACACATACACATACACACATGCACACACACACGCACACTCTCTCTCTCACACACACACACACACACACATGAACACTCACACACACACTAACATACTCTCACACACACACACTTTCACACACACACACACACTTATATACACACACGCGCACTCACACACACACAGTCTCACACATACACTTTCACACACACACACACTCTCACACTCACTCATACACAAACACACACACACATTTTCATACACACACACACTCACACAGAAACACTCACACACACATTTTCACACACACACACTTTCACTCACACACACTCACACCCACTCTCACACATACACACTCACATGCACTCACACTCACACACACTCACATACTCTCACACACACAGACTTTCGCACACACACACTCATTCACACACACACACACACACTGATCAGAAATATGAAAGGCAAGAGTCCAAATAAAAGTTTAAAGAATATACAAGCAAGTATTGCTGTAAAAATACATTTTGTCAAAACTTTTTGTCTTGCACTCATCTGGACAATCGCAAGAAGCAACAAGTTTATACTGAATGAGAAGAGAGTGCTGACTGGTTGCCAAGGGGAATCTGATTGGTCATGGTGTTGCCATGGAGAAAGCACCAGTTAATGGTGACTGACCATTAACTGCCAAGCATTGTTTGAAATTCAAACCAGGCAGCTTGACTCTGATTACTTCAGGCATTGCCCTGAGGAATGAACCAGTGAATGGCTCTCACTTATTTTGTTTAGCTGAAACAGGCACAATGTGTGTACATGTTCTTTCTGCCTGCAAAGAACAGGGCCCCTGTGTATTTATATATGTGGCTTCCAGTAAATGCAAATGTGCCACATTGTGAGCCTGACTAAATTTCATTTTGTCTTTAAATGCTTGTCTAATTCTGCAGCAAGTTGCTCAGCCTGTAATGTGAGCTCGCTCACTGATTTCAGGAGGGCTGGGGTGAGCCTCACAGCAAGGGATTGGCCTACCCAAATGAAATAAACTGACACCAGATCCACTAAATACCAACAACAGAAAACCAGAAATCATTTCCACCACATACAGAGAGATAAAAGGATGTCCACACACTGAAGGAACACAGACAGAACACACCCTCACATACAGTGACAGAGAGGGAGTGACAGAGAGAGAGACAGAGAGAGAGAGAGACAGAGAGAGACATAGAGACAGACAGAGTGACAGAGAGAGAGAGAGACAGACAGAGTGACAGAGAGAGACAGAGAGACAGAGACAGACAAAGTGACAGAGAGAGACAGACAGAGTGTCAGAGAGAGAGAGGGAGACAGACAGACAGAGTGACAGAGAGAGAGAGTGAGAGAGAGACAGACAGAGAGACAGACAGAGTGACAGAGAGAGAGACAGAGTGACAGAGAGAGAGAGTGAGAGAGAGACAGACAGAGAGACAGACAGAGTGACAGAGAGAGAGAGTGAGAGAGAGACAGACAGAGAGACAGACAGAGTGACAGAGAGAGAGAGAGACAGAGAGAGGGACAGAGACAGAGACAGAGAGGCAGACAGAGAGACAGAGAGAGAGCGAGAGAGACAGAGACAGAGACAAAGAGAGAGATAGACAGTGACAGTGGGAGAGTCAGAGAGAGAGAGAGACCAATCAGAGTGACGGAGAAAGTGAGGGATACAGAGAGACAGAGTGGGAGGAACATAAGCACAGAAGTCAGTGTGGGCGCGGGGGAGTGTGGAATGAAATCTCCCTGAAGGTAGAGAGCTGCCTCAGAGAGCTGAAGAATTTAAAACCATGAAAGAAAGATTTGAAAATGCAAAAAAAAAAGTTACACACATCAGTCTCACTCACATGAAACTATAGATTATAAAAATCCTGCCCAAACATTTTTATTTTTTAAAATTAATATCGGAAACAGCATCCCGCTCTTGGAATTCTCAAATCTCCCCCCTGATGCATCCTGAACCATCACAGATCATAGGAAATAGGAGCAGGAGGAGGTCATTCCGCCCCTTCAAGCCTGCTCCACCATTCAATATGATCATGGCTGATCCTCTATCTCAACACCGTACTCCCGCTCTCTACCCCCTATACCCCTTGACACCTTTAGAGTCCAGAAATCGAACTACATCTTTGGCCTCTACAGCCTCTGTGCTAGAGAAATCTACAGATTCATCACCCTCTGAATGAAAAAGTTTCTCCTCACCTCAGTCCTAGATGGTCTACCCTGTATCCTGAGACAGGGGCCCCTTATTCTAGACCATCCCACCCCAGCCAGAGGAAACATCATCCCTTCATCCAGTCTGTCCATCCCTCTCATTCTTCTAAACTCCAGTGAATACAGGCCTAGTCGGCCCAATCTCTCCTCATACCACAATCCTGTCATCACAGGAATCAGTCTGGTGAACCTTTGCTTCACTCTCTCTATGGCAAGAAAATCCTTTCTTAGGTAAGGAGACTAAAACTGCTCACAATACTCCAGGTGTGGTCTCAGCAAGGCCCTGTGCAGCTGCAGTTAGACATCCTTGCTCCTGTACTCAAGTCCTCTCACAATGAAGGCCAACATACCATTTACCTTCTTAACTGCTTGCTGCACCTGCATGCTTGCTCTCACTGACTGGTGTACGAGGACACCCGGGTCCCTTTGTACAAGAACATTTCCCAATCTATCACCATTTAAATAATACTCTGCCTTTCTGTTTTCCCTACTGAAGTGGATAACTTCACACTTATCTATGTTACTCTGCACCTGCCATGTATTTGCCCACTCACTCAATTTGTCTAAATCACCCTAGAACCCGATCACACCCTCCTCACCATATTCCCACCAAGTTCCGTGTCATCAGCAAACTTGGAAATATTACATTTGGTTCCTTCATCCAAATCATTGATATATATTGTGAACAGCCGGGGCCCAGACACTGATCCCTGCAGGACCTGCCCGCCACTCTGAAAAAGACCCATTTATTTCTACTGTTTCCTGTCTGCTAACCAATTCTCAATGCATGCCGATATATCACCCCCAATTCCATGTGCTTTAATTTTACACATGGACCTCTTATGTGGGACTTTATCAAAAGCTTTCTGAAAATCCAAATACACCACATCTACTGGTTCTCCCTTATCTATTCTGTGAATTACATCCTCAAAAAACTCCAGTGGGTTTGTCAAACATGATTTCCCTTTCGTGAATCCATGTTGACTTGGTCTAATTCCGTTGATATTTTCTAAGTGTCCTGTTATAACGTCCTTCATAATGGACTCTAGCATTTTCCCTGATGTCAGGGTGACTGGTCTGTAATTCCCTGTTTTCTCCCTCCCTCCTTTTTTAAATAGTGGGTTGCCACCCTCCAATCTGCTGGGACTGTTCCAGAATCTACAGAATTCTGGAAGATGACATCGACACGTCAACCCTTTCCATGACCACCTCCTTTCGCACCCTGGGATGTAGATTATCAGGCCCTGGGGATTTATAACAGGCCCTGCAGCACTGCCTGTGTTGGGAGTGGAGCACACAAGTTGGCGCTTGTGCGTGGGTGAGCGCAGGAAAATCTCACTGAGGCACAGCTACCTTAGGGAGAGAAAGATTTCGAACCATGAAAATCAAGAATTTAGAAATCTTTATAACCTGTCCTTTCGGGTGATTCAGTCACATGAGCAGGGACATGTTAGAAATTAATTTGGAAAGCTTTTACTTTTTTAACCGCTGAACGAAACCTCATCCCACAAAAAACCCAAAGGCCGCTTGGCCCTTTCACCTTGGGCAGCGAAAAACTTAATTCAGTTGGTACTTCAATGGCCTCAATAGGCTTGTTAATTGTCGGCGGGCATGTTGCCAACTCCTGCGTGCACCCACCCACCGAAATATGGCGTGAGTGTGCGATGATGCAGGATGCTCGCCCGTCGCCATCATGTGTCACCCCGCTTGCTCGGGCTGGGCCTGACAAGCGGAAACGTCTTCCCTTAATTTCTTTAGTTAGCCACAGTTGGGCGACTTTTCCTGTTGTGTTTTTTGTGTAACTGTTGCAAAGCCTGCATTCGCTCCTTAAATATTAGCCATTGCCTATCCCACCTTTCAATGAAGCTCCCCAACCTATTGTAGTCAACTCACCCCTCATTCCTTTATAGTTTCCTTTGTTTAGATTTAGGAGCCCAGGTTCAAATCGGACTACTTCACTTCCCATCTCAATGAAGAATTCCATCACGTTATGGTCACTGTTCCCTATCGGACCCCACACAACAAGATTATTAATGAACCCATCCTCATTGCACAATACCAAACCGAGAGAACTAACCCCAGAGAAAAGAATTTCCTCACAATCTCCATCTTAAATGGGAGACCTTTAACTTTGTATCTGTGCCCCCTAGTCCAAATTACCCCAAACACCCTCTCAGCATCTACACTGTCCAGGCCCCCCTCAGAATCTGATATGTTTCAATAAAATCACCTTTTGTTCTTCTAAATCCCAACCTGCTCAACCTCCCCTCATAAGACAAACCCCTTCATCCCAGGAATCAGCCCAGTGAACCTTCTCCGAACTGTTTCCAATATCCCTCCTTAAGTAAAGAGATCAAGACTGTACACAGTACCGCAGGTGTGGACAATTGCTGGTTATTTACCTGTGGATCTGTGTGTGGGGGAGGAGGAGGGAGTGGACGGGTGCATGTCAAGGTTAACCTTCTGTCATAGACAACATGAATCATCACATGAACATGAATTGTCATCAACATGAATTGTCTCTGCGACAAGATTTCCGTATCTCTCTTTTCACCTTCATTGCTTTCCATTTCTCTCCTGGTATTTGACAAGATGTTTTCTAAAACCCGCTTTCACAGCCATATTTCCTTTCTCAGTGACTGTCTCAGTCTCCGACTTACCCCACGTGGATTTCAACTGAAATTCCACCCCTCATCTTTCGAACCCACCCAGGATTACCGGTATCTCCGGAACATAAAACGTTTCTCAGACTGCTGTTCCCGTCACATTCTGAAATCCACACTCAGTGCCATGCGCCGCCATATGAACACAATCGACCTCTCCCACCAGCAGCACCGCTGTACCCTTTTTCAAAGCTGCGCGTGCCCCCAGTTTCATTTTATTCTTCGTCTCATCCGACGCCTCAACAAGAAACTTTTTCTCTTTCTCTCAACTGCTAAGGAACGCAAGCTCCAACAACGCATCGACACCAACACCCATCTAGGACCCTCCACCCCTGCCTGTCCCTCCATCCCCACCCCATCTTCCAATCCCAGCCCCAGCCGTGTATTCACTATACCCCCTGACCTTCCCCTCTCCGATGCTGAACGTTCAGTGCTCAGCAAAGGACTTAGTTTCATACCCTTACGCCCTCACCTCAATGAATTTCGGGCTCGGCATGATGCTGAACTCTTCTTCCACCGTCTTCGTCTCCGGGCTCACTTCTTTGGGCAGGAGTCCTCTCCCAGTTCAAAGGATCCTTTTACCCACCTCCAATATTCTCCCTCCACCTGGACCCCTCCCTCTGGATTCTTACCTTCTCTCGATCTTTTCATTGAGAACTGTCAGCGCGACATTAGTCGTCTCAATTTCTCTGCTCCTCTCACCCATTCTAACCTGTCTCTCTCTGAACTTACTGCACTCCATTCTCTCAGGTCCAACCCTGACATTGTCATCAAACCCGCTGACAAGGGTGGTGCTGTTGTTGTCTGGCGCACTGACCTCTACCTCACGGAGGCTGAGCGTCAACTCGCAGACGCTTCCTCCTACCTCTCCCTGGACCATGACTCCACCACTGAACATCAAGTCATTGTTTTCAGGACTGTCACTGACCTCATCTCCTTCAGGGATCTCCCTCCCACAGCTTCCAACCTGATAGTCGCCCAACCTTGGACGGCCCGCTTCTATCTCCTACCCAAAATCCACAAACAGAACTGCCCCGGTAGACCGATCGTCTCAGCTTGCTCCTGCCCCACAGAACTCATTTCTCATTATCTTGACTCCCTTCTCTCTCCCCTTGTCCAGTCCCTTCCCACCTACATCCGTGATTCCTCTGACACCTTACGTCACATCAACAATTTCCAGTTCCCTGGTCCCAACCGCTTCCTCTTCACCATGGACGTCCAATCCCTCTACACCTCCATCCCCCACCAGGATGGTCCGAGGGCCCTTAGCTTCTTCCTCGAACAGAGGCCCGAACAATCCCCATCCACCACTACTCTCCTCCGTCTGGCTGAACTTGTTCTCACACTGAACAATTTCTCCTTCAACTCCTCTCACTTCCTCCAAATAAAAGGTGTTGCTATGGGTACCCGCATGGGCCCCAGCTATTCCTGTCTCTTTATGGGGTATGTGGAACATTCCTTGTTCCAGTCCTACTCCGGCCCCCTTCCACAACTTTTTCTCCGGTACATCGATGATTACTTTGGTGCCGCTTCATGCTCTCGTCGGGACTTGGAAAAATTCATTAATTTTGCTTCCAATCTCCACCCCTCCATCATTTTCACGTGGTCCATCTCTGACACTTCCCTTCCCTTCCTTGACCTCGCTGTCTCAATCTCTGGAGATAGACTGTCCACCAATATCCATTACAAGCCTACCGACTCCCACAGCTACCTCGACTACATCTCTTCACACCCCACTTCCTGTAAGGACTCCATCCCATTCTCTCAGTTCCTTCGCCTCCGTCGCATCTGTTCCGATGATGCTACCTTCAAAAACAGTTCCTCTGACATGTCCTCCTTCTTCCGTAACCGAGGTTTTCCACCCACGGTTGTTGACAGGGCCCTCAACCATGTCCGGCCCATCTCCCACGCATCCGCCCTCACGCCTTCTCCTCCTTCCCAGAAACATGATAGGGTCCCCCTTGTCCTCACTTATCACCCCACCAGCCTCCGCATTCAAAGGATCATCCTCCGCCATTTCCGCCAACTCCAGCATGATGCCACCACCAAACACATCTTCCCTTCAACACCCCCTGGCAGCATTCCGTAGGAATCATTCCCTCCGGGACACCCTGGTCCACTCCTCCATCACCCCCTACTCCTCAACCCCCTCCTATGGCACCACCCCATGCCCACGCAAAAGATGTAACACCTGCCCCTTCACTTCCTCTCTCCTCACCGTCCAAGGGCCCAAACACTCCTTTCAAGTGAAGCAAAATTTCACTTGCATTTCCCCCAACTTGGTCTACTGCATTCATTGCTCCCAATGTGGTCTCCTCTATACTGAAGAGACCAAACGTAAACTGGGCGACCGCTTTGCAGAACACCTGTGGTCTGTCCGCAAGAATGACCCAAACCTCCCTGTCGCTTGCCATTTTAACACTCCACCCTGCTCTCTTGCCCACATGTCTGTCCTTGGCTTGCTGCATTGTTCCAGTGAAGCCCAACGCAAACTGGAGGAACAACACCTCATCTTCCGACTAGGCACCTTACAGCCTTCCGGTCTGAATATTGAATTCAATAACTTTAGGTCGTGAGCTCCCTCCTCCATCCCCACCCCCTTTCTGTTTCTTCTCCCTTCCTTTTGTTTTTTCCAATAAATTATATAGATTTTTCTTTTCCCACCTATTTCCATTATTTTAAAATCTTTTATGCTCCCCCCACCCCCACTAGAGCTGTACCTTGAGTGCCCTACCATCCATTCTTAATTAGCACATTCATTTAGATAATATCACCACCTTCAACACCTCTGTGTTCTTTTGCTCTTTTGTCTGTGACATCTTTTGATGAGCTGCTTCTATCACTGCTTGCTTGTCCCTACAACCATACCAACCCCCTCCACTTCTCTCCCCCCACCCAACCCCCCACCCTACATCACCCCCCACCACACACACACCTTAAACCAGCTTATATTTCACCCCTTCCTTGGATTCACCTAGTTCTGTTGAAGGGTCATGAGGACTCGAAACTTCAACTCTTTTCTTCTCCGCCGATACTGCCAGACCTGCTGAGTTTTTCCACGTAATTCTGTTTTTGTTTTGAATCAACACAAGGCAGTCGCGTTTCTTAAATCCACCTACCCTCCTTGGATTTTTCACTGTCAACCCCCTTACCCAACAAAAATCCATCAATCTCTCAGCATCTACACTGTCCAGGCCTCCCTCAGAATCTGATATGTTTCATTTTTATATTGACCCCCAATAGCTTTTTTGAGTGGGTGGTAGAGTTCAGGATTTCCACTCCCCTTTGTGTGAAGAAGTGTTTCCTGACATCATCCCTGAACAGCCTGGCTCGAATTTGAAGGTTCGTCCCCCTTATTCTGGTCTCTTCCCCCTTTCAACCCCACCACCCCAAACCCCCCCAACAGATTTTCTCTCTATCGACCCCATCGAATCCTTTCATCTTCCCCAATTGATCAGATAACCCAGCGCCCTGATATTACCTCAGCCTGAACACAGGCCTCTCCAGGCAATGTTTGCTTCATTCTAAACTGGACTTGCTGCTTGAAGAGCTAAGAAGGAACATGACTCTTGTCTTCTCTTTATTAAAAGGTTTATTTAATTCCAGTGAGTTTCCACAACAATCAGTTGCTATGGGGATGAACATACCCTCAGACAGTCAAGACCATTGATGTACAGCATTGATGGGTTGGTGAAGGGTTTTCTCTGTCTCACACCGTACGACCCTTCAAGAGAGTGTAGGGCCACTCGTATTATCCTCAAATCCCCAGTTATCCCCACATTCTTAACAGTTATTGATCCAGTGGCTGTTATTAGTGGCTCCCGCTGCTCCCCCAAGTCGTTCCCTATGCTGGGAACCAGTTCCTCATTGTTCACGTCTCCTCCTGTGAATGAGGTTTAGACACCAGGAACTACGACCAACCCCTGCTGCTCCCCCCAAGGGAAACAATCCCAGTTTCTCCAGTCTCTCCGTGGAACTGAGGTCCATGCAGGGTTGCTCTTGCAGAGAGCCAGCCTGCACATGATGGGCCAAATGTCCTCCTGCTGTAGCCATTCTGGGATTCCGATTCAGCCCTGCCTTGCTTTTGGAACCTGTTAGCTGATGTGATATTAGGTTTCATCCTCCCCATAGCTGCTCGGTTCAAATCGAATGTGCGGCCAACCTCGATCTTCGACTCTGGGCCTCGGTCACTTGGACTCTCGGAAGGCCTGTTCTCCTAATCCATGATCCCTGCTCCAGGCACCTTCCGACTCTTCATTCCGAACTTCTAATCCTGGTCTCCGGCCCGGGTAAAACCCAGGACCCCGTCAATGGAAAACGTCCATTTGAACAGGTGGGCTACCAACTCTGATTGGGCCCAATTCCCGACTCGCCCATGGCCGAACCCTCCGCATCACCTTCCCTCAGCCAATCGGGAAAGGTAGACTGACGGTCATCAAATAAATCAAAGCATTTAAATAAACGGAAAAAAACATCCCCACAAATTTGCTGATTGATGATTTCACTCCTGGGGAATGCTGGGATTACTCGATTAGTCAGTCAGTATCTGTGGGGATGAGAACAGGGGACTGAATTGTTACCACCC